>OX376374.1:97090403-97655706 GCA_947369275.1 Nemotelus nigrinus
ATTTCACGATCTCCCGATTATCTGCGTTTTAAACACGAATGTTCCTATGCACGCATTAGCTTTTGTTGCACGTAATTATCTTCCACTGATCACCTGCGATATTATCCAAGTAATTGGACAAAACTCTTTGTACTTTTCGACTATGGATTATCCGGCACAAAGCACGATCGACTCGACTCATCTAAACAGTAATCCATGAATCTGAACTAGCCTTCAAGGTAGACGCATCGACCAGTCAAGTGGTTGACCCTTGAATTCATGCATTAATTAAAGACGCGATTGTTACAGTGCATTGATGTTGACATTACGATTAAGCTAACAAGTAGATGAACCAGTGAGCTGCTACCCAGAGAAAAAAAGAATTTTCCATGGCATCATCGCGGCTCAAACAGGTGAGTTGCTCCACCACCGTTCAATCCCAATTGAATCCATTACCAGCTCTGCTCCATAAGCTCCGTCGCATTTTTACTACGAATCGCAGTCGGAGCAAGGTGGGTAGAGAAGCACTTGGTGTAATTTTCAATTCGAGTCCGCATAGTTTGGCAGTCAACTTGACTCCCAGATTCGACACTATTAATTCGTTAGTAAACTTAGCTGTGAGTGCCTGCACGGTGCACAAAGTGGAACCCAAGCATAATCAGTTTGTGAAAGACAGTTACTATCGCAGTTAAAGCTCTTTCATACTTTCAGAGAATCGTATCGTTTTGCATCGCAGTGCAATAAACTAACCTCTAGTGCGGCGTGGTGTTGCGTGAGAACAAAATCGAAGTGAGACAAGTGTTCCTTATGGATTCGTCCTAAATTATTGGATGCTTAGGCTGTCTGTGTACTCGAACAATCGATACTCTTGCTTGCTTGGAATATTCTGTTGTTGCTGCGAGTGAGTTTTCCATTTTCACTATCCGTTAATATATTTCGCGATTGGGTAAGTGGAGCAACTAGTTGCTAAATCGTGTTTCCTGGTGCGTTAAATTTTTTTTTTGTATCGGTTGCCGCTTGAAAAATACTGTAGCCTCGAAGTCTAAGTACAAATTGGTTTACCTGCCGTTTTATCTAAAGGCAATTTCGTAGCATTACACATATTGGATGCATTGCAGAAACTATCGTGTCTGGTTTTTCGGCGTTTTGGATTAGCCTTGAAACCGGGAAGTGAATGCTGTTCAGCGAAACTAAACAATTTAAGTGTATGAGTCAAGTAAATAAGAATTCGTGGTTTTCATGTGACGTTTAATGTTGCAATAATCCATTTCGATATCAAATGATTTTACGATGCAAGCTTTTTTCTCTTCAGCACTTCACTTTATTAGTGTTTGGGATATTTTCACTTTTATGAAGTAAAGGCGAAAGTTCTGTTGAAGCAGACAAGAGATTATCCGCTAAAAATCAAAAATATTTAAACAAATTTTCAACAACGAAAACAATGAAAATATGAGTCTTTAACAACCAAAAACTATATTTTAATCCCAAAGTATTGAATGCAATACCTTTGCTTAATATCAATTTGTTAGGCATCTTACAAGTACTCGTAAAAGATTTTCGGTAGTAATGGTCCATGTACAGTAATTGACAGTTTGCGTTTTATCGCTGAAACTTTCGATATAACCCTCGGATGAAAACGAAATTCAAAGGATAGGTTATTCAAACGATATATGTAGCTATAAAACAGTATTTCCCTTGTATTTGCCTTGTGTAAGAAATGGTTGATATGATACTACAAAAAAGTGTATTACATCTAGGGCATTAATCCCGAGATATAAATGGAGGTCCCGAAAATTTGGGATTTTATTTTCGGGATCCCGGGATAGTCCGGAGATTTCGGTATTTTATAAAAGAACTATATTAAGGGAATTTAAACAGATATATTGGCTTATTCGTACTTAATTAAATTTTCATTTCAAATACATATACATAAAACCGGAAGTTAAGTTCATTATAATGTTCAATTTATGCACATAGCAAGAAAAACGTTAATCTATAATTTCATCAAATTTAATCTTATGATCTAATTTCTTCTTATCTTATTGTCCAATGATTTCTTCTTATTTGGTCATGATAGTTAAATATAAAATAAGACACTGAAGAAGAGTGCAGATTACCATTGAAATATCGATATTTGTCACAAAATTCAATATATCTAGCTTCGAAAGGAAAAATCGGTTTTTTTATTAAAATATTTTTTTGAGCTAGGAAAAAATTGGTACACATTCAATACAATTTTGAATTTATGTTTCTGTTTCATTCTTGATACAAGTTCAAAGACCGAAAATTCAAGGCTGCTAAAAAACTTACAAGATGAGTCAATAGTTTTGTGGCTGACTGTAGATTGCAAAGTGATTTCAATATCTTCTACGAAAATTCGTGCTAAATAATTAATGAATATTGATTGATTCACAAGCCTCAATTTAGCAGGTTTGCTACCGATGTATCGTTTATTAAAGACTCGTCTAACCTAGACACTTTTCACAAACAAATCTCACTTACCCGTAGTACATTTTTGCTGCTACCGAAGTGCTAAGTACAGCATTAGTGCTCGAATGATATTATGCTCATAGGATAGAAAGTGTTCGTGAAGCCGACCTTTTTGTAAGGAGTACTACTTCCTATAAATATGGCCGATACATACCCGTACGTATATATTCATTTATATATACTTACCTACTTCGTTGGTTCATCCGATTTGAATTAACACGAATGTATTCGACCATCTTTTGCGGTCACGCAAACAGTATAAAATTAGCCATGGATATTGTAATTTATTGGAAAGTGAAAGACATAGCATTTCCTATAATCGTATAGGTACTTCCTTTTCAATTCCTTCCTTCCTGGACAATTACGGAGCTTACGCTGAATGTGAATAAAATCAGGTGGCGGTTTTCATTGCATTGTGGAAAATAGTTTCGATTCATTGGCCTTGACAACAGAAATATACATATTTTCGTAGTTGTTCGTCTACAACTGAAAGGTATTTTACTTATATCTTAACAACGTAAACTAGTTTAAATTTCGTACATTTTTTAAGTACATTTGTAAATGCTTCATACCAATTGAGACTGGATACGTGATTAAAATCATTTTGTTAAGCACTCGCCGAAAGCTAAGCACATTTGAAATATGCAATATATCCATTAAATCAATGACAAAGGGCCTTTCCGAATTCACGTCTTCGTCCTCATCTTCAGCTTGTTATAGCAGATTGTGACGTCAGCAGAGTAGCTGAGCTATTCTGACAGTTCGAAGCAGACCACTCGAAAAGTAACCAGTTCTGCGAACAACTTTAAAAACAGTACTGAATAGACAAACGTTTTGTTGGGAAAATCCAAAGGTGAGCGTAGCACTTGAACGAAAAAGGTAATGATTTCCCAACTAGTCACTGTAAATCTGTAGAAACGTAGAACCATGTATTATGTTTTTCGGCGTTTCCTCATAAATTTCCGTTTTTAATTAAGTTAAGATAGAAATTGAGTTTTCATATTTTTGATTGATAATACAGAAATATCATGAACACATTTCTGAAGAGATTTTCCAATACTTAGAACCTCAGAACAGAGAGAAATTTAGTGAGGCAATTTTTCGAAAGATAAAATCTATAAATAGAACAAATCGAGAGAATTACTACCTTAAATATTCCCTTTGGTTTCTCCGCTACCTAAGTTCTACGAGCTTTTGGTTGTAACTTGTCAAATTTGCGTACCCATGGTCTAATATCTCTTATTTGGCCCATAGTGTCCATAGTTTTCCTTCACTACACTAACGCTCAGATTCAGACAAATTGCTTCAATTCCCACTGTTGTTTTCATTTCCTTATATCTTTTACTTCCGACGTTAGATCAGATTTCTTTCAAACTAATGTGTTAGTTTATTTCAATTTATACTTATATATTATAATTCAAAACTCGTGGCTTTTTCATTGCGTATCTTCTCTTAAGTTTTTTTTCCCACACAATCAGTTTATTTGAAAAAATGCATAAAATTACATACGCTGCGACTACATACATAATTTGACTTTTATGGTCATCGCTTGCATCAAAACTTGATGAAAAATTTCGGTAGTATGTTTGCAATATCATTTTGTAAACGTGCAGAAGCGTTTAATCTACCTTCAAATTATAATTTCGTCAACACAACTTCCTGTCACAAAACAAGCATCTGTAATTGCAATTTACATAACAAGTAGACGGCCACAACTATTGCTTTAAAATCTCAGATAACTTGGAATTTAACGAAACACAGTCATTGCACTAGGCTGAAAGCACTCGCCAATATGAAATAATGTCTCTAGCTCTGCAAAGATCATTAACCATAGCATGTTGTCATTTCGTGGTTACTTAATCATCAATCGAAGCATGGTTTAAGTAAAAGTTTAACCGACTTAAGTAGAAAATAATGTATCTGTCCGTTCAATCTAACTGAACTGTACATTTTCGTTGTACTATTTATGTGCATAATGAAATTGAAAGCAGCTGAACGTTGGAATTGTTTTCATGATTTTCCAGTGCTGATAGTTAGCAAATTGCGTAAAATTTTAATTTAGTACCAGTTTTGCGATTAACTTTCATGTTAATTTTTACAAAATAATGTTCCGGTCCGTGTGTCAGATGTACAACCGAATTCAAATGAGTGTTTATAAAATGTTCAAAGTGAAATTGAATACGAATTCTTTTGAAAGAATATTGTTGACCTTATAAGAATAGTTGCTTCATTACATTGAATAAATAATGCTTAGCAAAAATGTGTTTGTAAATTGAAATTGATTTGAAAACCCATATATCATACATTATTTCGTGGCACATTTTAGTTGTAGCTGTCTATTTAACGAAGCTAAGTTGATATTAGAACATATTCTTAATCTGCAGGTAATTCAACAGTAGTACGAGTACATATTTGTTCTGAGATCTTTTACCGAAGCCCACTCATGCCAGTGTCTTTGAAACAATTAGACGGAAAGGACTTTATAATTGCGACGCCTTGGAAAGTGACATCCCGATTATCAATCTTGTTTTTGACTTGCTTGGAATAGCTAGGATGATAAGCGGAACTCCTTTTGTATGAAATATTAACAAGGCTCTGTGCTGTCGAGGTTGCCAAATGGGTATTGTATAACCATGATTTGATAAAGAGCAATCTCTATAGGGAAAGTGGCCTAATTTTCAAATCAGCTTTGTATCTGCATACGAATCGTAGATTATACCTAGCAACTAGGTAAACACTAGACACAAATCAATAGCACTTTTACCAAGTCTAAAAAAATAAAACCGGAATTTGCCTATAGGGCTACAGTTACAAATGCACGAGCTGCTAAACTTCCAGTGCAGTCATGAAATCAAAACCAAATTACACAATACAGTAAGGTCTATGTACAACATATGGTACATAAACCATATTGTAGGCAAAACTTAGTAGAAATCTGGTTGAAAAACCATGACAGGGCTACCAGCTGTGGTTGTTTTTGTATTGTTATATGTTAACTAAGCAATGTTAAACAAGAAAATCTAAAATTTCGAAAATTTGAAAACTTTTGCTAATACAGTTATCTGATCGAAACGCAGTCAGAGCATAAAGACTAATAAATTGCACGGAAAGCGCGTGATTTGCGATATAAATTACAACATTGCCCCACAAATTGCGAAAAATAGATAGCAGTACCCTATATCGAAAATTGAAACAAGACAAAAAATACCCCGCCAGCGGCAATGCTACGATAAGATACGTTCTTTCATTCCCATTAGGCAATATACATATACTTTGCAAAAACATCTGTTTAATGTTTTATACAATATTAATTTTCTTAAAACCTAGTCTGTATATTACAATGATCGGCAATAAGATAATTGACGCGGAATACTATTTCCGATACCATTTGGAGAATAAAAACAACATCCTCGATACGTTTATGCTATCCACTATAGACAATGTTCTCTGCGCTTACTATTTCTTGATGGGATCATACGCAAAACAGCACGTTCTCAACTCTCATTGGTTGATATATCAGAGCCGAGAATATGCTTCTCTCACTTTCGCATGTGGAAAAGTGTACTTATTTGGCGCCACCAATACTAAAACCAATATTAAAATCTCATGTCAGGTCCGAGAATATGCTTCTCTTACTTTTGCAAATGGAAAAACGTACTTATTTAGCGCGGACTCACGGCCTCGCGGATCAGGCACCAGCTGATCCGTAAACCCTCCCCATGATACCCTTCTCTCTTATCGCAAAATATCGCTCTTTCCGTGCTATTTATTAGTCTACATGCTCCAACGCAGTCATTGGATCAAGGATCAAGGGACATAAAGCAGATGTGATATATTTTTGGATTTGGTGGTAGTAAAATGTTGCCAGCACGATGCGTTTTTGTTATATAATTAAATGCTAACATTAGGTCTGTTTCCGTACTTGAATCTATTATAATATATTAAAATAGATTCGCAGCAAGTCGTTTCCGTACTTTTGCTGCAAGCCAAATGCAAGCCAAATTTTGCAGCAAAAAGAAGCCGGCTGCCAAATTCTGTTACTGCTGCATTTTGCTGAAAGTACGGAAACAGACCTATTAACTATTTATCTACAATGAAAATACGCTACATGTGGGTTGGCACTCTTATTCTAAGGCGTGGCTGACCACAGATATAATGAACAAATCAAACGTACACTTCAAGGAGTAGATATTCATGGTCGAATAGCTGTTAGAAAACCATTGTTACGTGCTGAAAATAAGAAGAAGCGACTGGAATGGGCTAAGCAACGAAAAAAATTGGACATTTCAGGATTGGAGAACAGTTTGGTGAAGTGGCGAGTCAAAGTTCGAAGTTTTTGGCGACGAAAAGTGTTTGTTCACAGGTCAGCAGGAGAGAGAACATCCCATCAATATTTAGTGCCTTGCGTGAAACATGGTGGTGGCTCTGTTATGATATGTGGCTGTTTTGGTGGGGATAAATTCGGTAACATCTGCAGAATCCAAGGAATAACGAGGAAAGAACTCTATCGGGATATTCTCGAGAACGAAATGTCACCAACTGGACTCCTTATTTTGGGAAAAGGATTCATATTTCAGGATGACAATGATCCGAAGCACTCTTGGAAAATCTGCAGAGAGTATTTAAACCAGTTATTAACTGAGGGAGCTCTTAAAGCTATGGTTTGGCCACCACAGTCACCTCATCTCAATCCCACAGAGCTCTTATGTTTTATACTATCTGTAAGTGTGACGAGAATTGAATAGAAATTAGTAACTGCGACAAACATCAGCATGCCAAACATCATTATATGTATATATATATATATATATATATATATATATATATATATATATATATATATATATATATATATATATATATATATATATATATATATATATATATATATATATATATATATATATATATATATATATATATATATATATATATATATATATATATATATATAATTTTAGAAAATTCAAAAATTCAAAATTCAAAAATTTTCAAAATGATTTGGCTTCATATACGTTTCTTTTTAATTCAATGATGAAAAATGTTGATTTGAAAAGAAAATTACATTTTCTGTTTGTTTGAAACTATTGCACGGTAAGCCTAGATTGAAACTCATCAATTTTATTGATATCCTTAGATATAATTGCAGAGGGGCAAATTGGCTTATTAATTCGTGTTCACTTAATCAATAAGTTTTCAATATTAATGGTAACAGTTTAAAAGCCACACGTGATCACACTTTGGGCTTGGCATTGACGAAACTATAACAAGGGACCTGAGTCGAATCAGGGGTGAATAGAATTATCGAATTAATCATTCGAGACTCGTGAAGCTATTGTCAAAGGCAGTATATTGAGCAGAGGATTTCTTTTAAACCATCAGCTAAACGGCAATCGCTTGTTAAATTCTGAGCCATATTCGCTTTAGCGCTTTCGCGAGTAGCATGCACCCCACAAAACAAAGTAGGGGATCATTTTTATGGCATTTTCATAATTTGATGCTGTAGCAAAGATTTCATTTTATATGTTATAAACTCGAAAATAAAACATCGATTAATCAAAATCAGCTGGTGCTTGTTGTCCATTAGTTCAAATCCACCAATCATAGGTTAAGGGAGGCGTGAAACTTATCACTCTATACTCCTAGGCCTTGATGTTGAATTACATTTCTACCGATTTCTACCCCCAGGTCTGAAAAGGATTGTGATGAGACTACTCTATTTTAAAATCAAACTGGATATTTGAGAAACAGTTTGAAAACTTTTAATTTACTTGTTTTTGCAAATATTCTGGAACCATAAATAATGACGTAAATTAAATGCGATTGTTGCGAAGATCGCATCACAATGAAAGCGTCAAAATTACGTACATCAACTTTTGGTTTACAACTCATGATCGTTTTAAGAGTATATCTAATGGAAAAAGTTTATATCAATGCAAACCATCTGCATGTATTCGAAAGATTTCCCCAAAATCTATTCTTCACAGGCACTACGAGCATGCTCACGAAACAACCGCTGATTTTAACTGGCACAGAACAAACACAGATTTACAGCAATAAGTAGTATTTTCGTGCATTGTTTAGCTTCAAGCTTGATTATGAAAACATCAACGTTCACTAGTCTAATTGGTAATTAAATTACGCTAAACTATGATGATACCCAGTAGCTATGGTTGGTAGAAAATTCATAGTTCAATTTGGGTGATCTCATTAACTCCTATCTAAATAAAAATGTTAGACATTTATATCGATGCTAAGGCCAGAGGGTCATTAACCTGATTGAAACTGAATTTTCAAAATAAGCTTGAATTAACTGACATTTCGGTTTGCATTTGCAATTATTTATTATGCCAGAGACCTCGAGGTATTCCAGTTATTGGGTTTTTTTTAACTGGAAAAAAATCTATTAAGATTTTAGGAACGTTTCTTATGAGATATTGGCGTTTCGGCACGTTCTAATTCTTTGTCATCTTCTATCTATCAGCTTGCAATTATTTACGAATCGTTTATTTTTAAAAATTAATTTTACATTTGATTTACAGAAATGGGAAACTCTGGTTCTATTTGCGCAGACAGAAAATCGCAACAGTGCCTAGGCCCTCCAGAAAAAGGGTAAGTCGAAAATACTTATTACCATTCATTTCTTTTTAATTTCAAAATCATAATCGCAAATCAAAATAATTCGGACAAGAATGAAAAGCTATTGTAAAATGTGCAATTTTAGATTTCTTTTGTTCGTCTAGATAATTATGAAAATTTAGTTATAGCCATTATAAATTAACTTGATACACCATAACAAACAAACACTTCAACACAAATCATTAAATAGAAACTGAATTACTTTGTTTTAAATATGTTCAAAGTATTCTATGTATTCATTTCAGCATCAATTAGAAAGTAAAACAAACTGAAAAGGTCGACCTCCAGATTCGAGGGACTATACCACACGTTCAATTCAAATGCTACCGCCTAGACTCATTGAAATCGATTAGCCACATACAATAAACAGCACAGATTGAATACGTACTATCAATCAGCTGAGAGTAGTATCAAGGACAATGCCTTTCAGCAAAACCGATATGCCATTAAAATAAAAACACAACATTCAATAAACAAAGTGTCGAGCACGATTCCCAAGTTTAAGGTCGACTCGCGCACTTAATCACGCCACCTTCCTCGCCCCGAGAGTTGTTAACCTAAACGAAATGCAATCGCTATCTCCAACTGTCGTACTATTGTATACAAAAGTGTACGATTTTTTTACGAATTTGCCTTCAGTACTCGTATTTGGTAGTAATGTACAGTGATTGACTTATAGTCCAGTGAAATTCGACATAAAAAAGGCGGAACTTCAGAAAAATTAGGGGAAAGCTGAATTTTGGTGTGAACCTTGATACTGGCGTGTTGAAAAAAATGCCAAAAGCCCCCATTGATCCGAGTGCTGCGTTACTTTTTATACGGGGTCAAAGGTCACCCAAAGTACCCTTTCGCAAATATCTCAGTAACGGTCACGTCCTCAGAAAAACAATGTATGACGAATTTGTAGCTTAGAAAATTTCCATTTCAGTTTTTCTTGTAACCATAACCGTTTTTGAGATATATTGATCTAAACGTTTGTAACTAACAGTATGCAATATTTGTGAGTTTGTTTTTCTATGTTTAAGAGGTCCATAAAAAAACATGTAAACAAACTTATCTACCAGACTCCAGGGTAGGTGAAAAAGTGTGTTAAGAAAGTCCCCCCTCCTTTGCCATAAAATGGTATTCCAAAGCTTCCATCCCCAATCTTCAGGAATGAGCTCGTTGCCTACTCGTTAATCACTGTTAAACAAGATAACATCACTAGATTATCCTGCACACTTTTCCACCTATCCTGGAGTGTGGTAGATATGTTTGTATATATTTTTTTTATAGGCCTTTTAAACATAGAAAAACAAACTCACAAACATTCCAAGTCGTAATCAACATCGTATAAAATCAACATGCCGTTGAGAAAGTGAATACTATGAGTTACAAATGTTTAGATCAATATATCTCAAAAACGGTTATGGTTACAAGAAAAAGTGATCAAACCTTTTTTATTGGAAATTGTTTAAGCTACAAATTCGTCATACATTGTTTTTCTGAGGACATGACTGTTACTGAGATATTTAGGAAAGGTCACTTTTCGTGACCTTTGACCCCGTATAAAAAGTAAAGCAGCACTCGGATCAATGGAAACTTTTGACATTTTGTTTAACACGCTAGTATCAAGGTTCACACCAAAATTCAGCTTTCCCCTAATTTTTCCGAAGCACCATCTTAAATTTCCCTGGATTTATTAGCAGTTCATTTGGATTGAACTACATAGTATGTGATCTGCCGTTATTATGAAACATTAGGAAAGAAAAAAATTAAAGAACCCGAAAATATTTTTGAGTCTAGGCATTAGAAGTTAGCAGGGGAGAGGCGTCCTTTTGATATTTTTTGCTTATAAGGGATGTTGAGTTAAGATACGGCCAAACGTTAAGGCCCGCCGAGCTCAACTTGCCACAAGTTTGAAACTGCCGATCGCTCTTTAACTAACCGACCGCGACAATCCAATATTTCGCTGGAAACATAACAGTCGACCATTCTTCTTCTTCTTCTTCTTCTTCTTCTTCTTCTTCTTCTTCACTATCCCAGTGAAGCACCGTAACCCCAACATTCCCTGCGATACCTTACCACATACTATGCCAAAACCAGATTCGCCGAGGCATGACAAGCATAGCCGAGCTACTACCATGAACCAAGAAGACAAGATCACGACATGCGCATGTCAACACCCTTTTTGTGACGTAAACTGCGCCAGCACGCCCACAAACAATTCCGAAATGACCTGTTTTGTAGGTGAATCAGGGTATTGTTTTGTGGTTGGCTACATTCGGCTAAAGACTTGAAAATATAATCGTCTTTATTTTATAATTCATTAACGGATTATTTATGACTGCAAAATATCGATAGATTTTTCATTCACGTATTACTGTAAGGAAATACAACACTCACATTTTTCAAAGCATCATTAAAATTACCATACATACTACATTTTGAACAAACCCTATTTTTCACAATATTTCTCCCGATTTGCCACTATATGCTACATCATATATTACAACTTGAACGACGCTAAATTAAATCATTCGCAGAACAAGACGAGTTTGAAATTTGCCTTACCATCATCTTCGGATGCATGTATTTTTTCTTTTCACCAATTTTTTCTTGGTCCACCGCTCTCTGCTACGTGACGTAAACTGCGCCAGGCGGGATATGCGCAGAACGTGACGAGTTTTGAACTCGCATTGTCGTGATCTCTAGTATTTGGTTCATGAGCAGCGTTGCCACTTTGGTCCATTGGGACCATTTTTGGTCCCTTTTACACAAAGTTTTTAATTTTGGTCCTGTGGTCCCTTTCTTGGGAAAACCATCAGGTTTTGGTCCCGTTTGCATCCATCAGCAATTTGCTTTGCTTTCCTTACCAAATCTACAAATAAAATCCCAAATCTCTGCTTTCATCGATAATTTTGAGCTTTGTTTCGTTTGAAATCAAAAAGAAGAGCTACCTGCGCAGCGTGCGCTTCTTCAAAGCAAAAACTCGATTGTATGTTTCACTTTAATTTGTGAGTATGCATGTCAATCTACTACTAAAGCATAAAAAAATATAAAACATGATTAATTTTCAGTGCACATATCTAACTTTCTGTTCCGTTCTATGCAGTTTATTGAATTAATTACAGAAAAGTGATATTTTCTTGAAGAAATGTTCGCCTTAAAAGATTTACATCATTTGATTCACTTACAAATAATATTTATGCATATATGTATCTAGTTCCTGAATCAACATAGTAAAAAGTTTTATATTTTCGGTATTTTGATATGATGTAATGACTAATTTTTTGCATATAATGAGTAACTAACTCACTATTTAGGGTATAATGTGCTTGAAAAGTCAGTAAATTTTCTAATCAAATGAGCGTATGAACTAAAAATAAAAAAATAAATAAAAAGACAATTTTGAAATTTTATTTAAATTTGGGTTTTAGTATTTATGTAAAAAAAAAAATTTTTAGTTCTCAGAGCACATATCTAAAATTCCGTTACTTTCTTTGGGATTTAATTGTGTCAAAGGAAAGTGTCAAAGGATTTATATTTTCTTGAAGAATTGTTTTAGTTTCAAAAAGTACATTTTGATTTGTTTATGCCGCATAGAAATATTTCTGACGGATGGCTGATTGTACATATAAGACTGCTCCTTTCTCGTAAGAGAGCTTTGAAACAAAAAGAAACCATTTATCTACAAAGATGCACATACATGGGTATCTACTTTATGTATAATATAATCGAAAAATGTTATATTTTCAGCATTTTGAAACGAAATTGGTTGGTCCCCTTTGGTCCTTTTTTTCCAAAATGTTGGTCCCTAAATATTTTTTTTCGTGGCAACACTGTTCATGAGCTACTACTAAAGTGTGGATGGTTTCCTCGTCATGCCAAGAGTGGGGCCAACTACTTGGATTTGACCCGATTTGACAATGAGCAGACAAAAAATCACTACCATCCCCTTCAATGTAAATCTTATGGGCAGCCACTCCATTTCTACTACCTCACTGGCTGTCGTTCGCCAATTTTATGACCTTCTATGCTCGTCTTATCTCGAGGTCGCTCGAAATTTTGTCGGTTTTAGGTCTCGATTCACATGGATTTGAAAAAGGTCTGGTACTGGCTCCGGTGATATTTACAATTCGATTTGGTTTGCATACGAAATCATGGACAAGGTGCATCATACCAGACAAGATGCATCAGTACGAAAGAGTACAAGGTACACTCTTGGAATATTTGTAAACAAATTTCTGAACAGAGAAAAAGCTACCTACCTACACTATATGCATATCTGCGCACTTAAACTTCACACCCTCAAAATATTCTCATATGGCTTAAATAAACGGTTTTTGAGTCAGAGTTTTGAATATTCTTCGAATGTTTTGACGAAACGTTTGACGAGAGCGTTGGCCTGGCTTCACATTTCACAAATTTCAGGAACCATGAGTCATACACATTCGTTTCACTTCCTTAAGGACTTTTTACACATGCGTCCAAGAGTTTTGCATTTACATTTTAGAAGGCAGTGCTATAGCGAATGTGGTTTGGTACGTTAATTAATGTAGATTTCGATGCTTTTCTTTCGCTCATTGTCGTTTCTGGATGATTCGCGGATGATTATGTTCATATACATACGATTAAGTGCATGATATTTGCAATATATCCGATCCAATATCAATTCGAAGGAAATGGACGGCCAGGGTTTTGCGAAGGGTGTGCAGCAAGAAGCCGACAAAGGAACGAAGTTGGTTCAGCGAAATTAGCCGTCTCTTCTTCAGAGGAGACGGGAAACCGGTAAGAGCCAACCTCATGGGTCGGAGGTTGGGTCGTGTAATTGTGGACCCCAGAACCATAATCACAGTTTCCAGACTGTATCGATACGAGAAAGACTTGAGTCGGCACGGGAAATAACCAGCTGAGAATCATCGTCTGCGAAAAGAACAAAGTGGCAAAGTCGTCGTAAGACATCGTACAACGAGCTCCAGTGAAGAACATGCTACAGACTTCGGCAGTAAACACTGCCAACAAGGAGTTCAGCTAATTGAATGTTATGCTGATATCTTTTCGATTCGAGACGAAGATTACGAAAGGATTAATTTAGCTACGCATCGAACCGATACACGAACTTCATCACTGATTCCACAGGCTCCTCGCCGCTTAGCTCATGCCAAAACAACTGAGGCTATGATACAGGACATGCAAAAAACAAGAGATCTGATACAGGACATGCAAAAAACAAGAGATCTTCGAGCCTTTGAATAGTCCTTAGACGTCGCCAGTACTTGCTCGAAAAGAAGAATAACAGTATATGGTTTTGTGCTTACTATCGACTGTTGAATGATGTAACGAAAAAGGACAGCTACCGCTTGGCAAGAAACGATGATATTATGGATACTCTAGCTACTGCAAAATAGTTTTCAACGGTGGATTTGAAGTAAATATACTTATTTGGCTTGGGCTCTTTTTACGCACCAGTTGATCCGTAAACCGTCCACATTATACCCTTCTCCCCCATCGGAAAATATCGCACTTCCCACGCTGATTTAAGTATAAACTTAGCTAAAATTATTATTTCCGGCCCCACACAAATTACCTTTTCACAAAATATTCATTTCTTATAAAAATCACATACATAGACGTCACACCATTTCATGCTCGAGACTTTTGGATAGCCGGGCAGAAACTCAACTGCACATTATTGTCCACAGCAGTCCGATTCGATCAGCTGTTGAAACTCTCCGACTGGACATAAGAGGATGTGACTTCATGTCGACACTGTGCTGCCGTTATGAATGTAAATTTTATAAATGACTATTTTGTGAAAAGGTAATTTGTGTGCGGCCGAGAAAAGTGATTATAGCTAGGTATGGCTGGGATATCTATGTCGAAAAGGGTATGCAGTTAGATAGATTGTTGCAGTTGAGAAAATATGCTTTTTTCCCCTCCTTTCTTCCACTCTCTCCATCCCTCAATCAGTATGTACGGTCCGTGTGCATCATTGCGTCATCAAACACATCGGCCAAGTACTTTCCTGACAATTGAAGCATTGGTATAAGGGAAAGTAAAACAGTTATCAATTCTAATTACGGTGCTTGTATTGTTATATATTTATCCTCATTGATATGTGTCCAGAGAAAGTCTCAAAACAGCACTGGTATCTTCTTCATTATGCATTGTTGTTTTTGATGTGTGATTTCAAGTACGTTTGAAACTCGATTATGTGTTTTGCTGATTTTACCGAGTTCGGCAATGAATTATAAAATGCGATAACCTGCTGTATTGCATCCATTTTCAATCTCTCAGTTCTTGGAATCGCAAGAGATAGATTTCTAGTAGTCCTGGTTTCTCGGTTAGCTATCTCCACCACAGTGCTGGGGGTGTTAGGCTATTTCAAATTGTTGCTCAGGATATTAAAGACCTCTTTACCCCCTTACCTCCCAAAATTAATTAATTAATGGATATTTAACAATCCTGTTCGGGTGTACACAGGAACTGTGGGTGTTAGAGTCGGCATTCTAAACATAATTTTAATTACATTCGAGATTAGTCTCCTAATCAACTCGATGTTTTGCTTTGATGTGAATCTTGCATTACGGTATACATTTACTGAACGATTTTTTTTGCCTTCAAATAGTTGTATCTTTTTCGGTATGCACTCCTCTATTCAGCTGATTCATTGCGATTCCAGTCAATATGTAATCTACATACAAAAACGTCATTCATTAGAAAAGCTTCAACTTACGTTAATATTACGAATAATCCTCTAAATTCGTCGAATTTTTCAGACCAACAACACCAAATACATCGCATGCGCCCTACTACCATAACAACATCGAATCAGCTACGAATCAGAAACCAGGCAACGAAAATAACATCTACAAAACAACGATACCGGTAAATAGTGACGTTTGTCCGTGCATTCTACAATACCAACAGCAGCAGCAAAGCTTTCTCGTTGCCCCAACAACACAGCTGCAACAACCAAGCTTGGGGAGCCCCCCTTCATCGAGTATAATCAGCTGTGCTTGCGTACTTCACGGCCACCAAATGCACACTGTCACACCAACGGATGTCGCAAAAACAGTCGATACTCTACTGTCGAACGCGTTAGTGCAGCCCGGCGTAACCAGTGGCGGTCGTGTTCATAAAGTTTGTCAAGCGAGGTGTAAAGCAACAGCAAAAAATCCTGAAATGGAAATGGGAAAACGTGATCGTCTAGGAATGTGGAGTTTGGCAGGAGACGGCGAAAGTCCTGCTCATCTCTCCGGTTTGGGACAGTTGCGCCAGAAACGCTATAATAAGGTAAGTTTCAGCATTCCTAAGATAAAATTTTCCACTATTCAGACAACCCTGAGAGTCATCCTATTGAAAGAAGAGCACTAAGGATTAATGTAAGGATGTGTGGTGCTTATGTAGTAGTAGAGTGCTGTCTTGCTTGGTACACTGAATAGGGTGATTTTTGAAAACGTTCCCAAGGTCAGGTGAGATGTTCAGTCATAATGGAAATCATACGAAAAGTTTAATGCTCAGCTGCCTCTATTGTACCGTCCAATGACCTGACCTATGGGATAAATTCGAAAAATCAATTATTTTACTAGAGACACACTTTACTGAGTAGAAACGAACTAATATTAAAATAAACGCCGCGTGCTACAAATGAGAAATATTGCATGTATTGCCTATTATGCTTTATTTCCGCCGAAAACATAATAGTGAGCCTTAAAGTATACTTTTTACATTATTAAATATTTCGAAATATAAGTATGAGACAACCGTTTTTTAAACAATTTAGAATCGTTTAGGATAGAATTAGATACTGAAATTTTATGAAATAAAAATTGAAAACATCTTGACGGAAACGCTTAAATTCGAAATAATCACATAGCATAAATGACCGCAAACCCACCTTGGGCGCCTCACACATATTATGTCATTCGACTCTTTTTTATAGATTTCCGCAAGTGACTCGTCCCGATCTTGTGTTGGAACTGGATTCTCCCGTCCCAGTCAGCTCATTCTTATTCCGATTAGTCATATTCCGATTTAAAATTGCCCAATCAACCTCTTGAACCAGCCACTTTGCGCCAATGTTAGATTTTTATTCGGCCGATGGATGAATTTCCTCATCGAATATGTACATACGCATAGAAAATGTTTGTCTAGCAATTTTCTTTTCCAAGGCGCTTTCATCACATTTTCCAAGAAATAGTGGAAATTCACAAGTGCGGAATCAAGTCAGACCGGTGTTTTCGCGATTACATACTTAGCAACAACATTCAAGGCAGTACGGTGTGCTGAAATTATTTTGCTTAAGCGGGTCTTGTATGCTCGCAGTATGCACATTGTGCATGAATCTGAGTTGAGGCAAAAGATATGATTTCATTAATTGAATCAGCTGGTTGCGATGTGATTGTTTTATTTTTGCTTCGACTGGTCAAGCTTTTTGTTTAGCTTTTAAAACAGAGAGAATTACATTAAATAGCCGAGTCTTGCATAAACACACACATTTTATCCAATTTACTTTGAGGGAAACTCTGTGTTTTTGTGTTCGCCAAGAAAACTGGTCACAGCCAGCAATAAATCATTTTAAAAAACTAGTGTCAACACGATTCAATTGGCACGTTGTTTTCGTAATCATAGTGAGTTTCACTTTTTTATCTTTCAAAACAGAAGCTTAGAATCAGACCTGAACATTTTTTTATTTGTCTTTCCCTGATATTAACATCCAAACAAATTATTGGAGTTTGTTTTGTAAATTCTGTTTCACCAGTAATTTGTCTATTCGCCAGTAATTCGTCTATCTAATGTTACTTAATAAGCTATTAAATAATTTCGCTGGCTTATTATTAGCACTTTAACTTTCCCTTGACCTCGAAAAATGAAAAGAAGATGTTAAGGCCATTTGCTATGCATCTTGCCCAATGCACTATTATGAATTGATTATGAAAATGAATAACTTGGTTAGTAGGCAAACTATACATGAAGCACATGAGTACGTTAATTATAATTACCACGGGTAAATCCACTTGAAAATTAATTTGCTACAGATACACTAGAGTCCTATGAATGCGCGAAATATGAATTTCCAACTATGATGGCATGTTGCATATGTATGAAGGATGTATGAAGTCTACGACAGTCGAAAATTAACTACGGCTGGAGTGCATTTCATATTTCAAAATGCATTTGATAACCATGAACATTACTTTGCAGAGAGCAAATTCATATGGTGATTTCTGTACAGATCTTTCCCCAATGTTATCTAATTTTTGGATTGCAATAATAATTTTGATAATTTACCGGCATATTATTCCAAGTAAGTAAGAGTAGTTTCAATAGGGCTTTAGAAGGACTAAAAACACCAACCAACAGGTTCATTAGTATCAGTAGGGTCAAATCCTAAAAGCGGCAATTCATCGTGCCTAAAATCCGCTTCAGATCTTCGTGTTTCCGCACGACATACGATGTTGACGTACTACCAACATGGAAGGTTATCATCCACATCCCCGTGGATCGTACCTCGTGAGTGAACACGAAGGTCCGCAGCGGGCTTGGCTCTTCTTAAAAGGAATAACGAGCATTCCTAAGTACGATCAAGTGTCCTATCTGAACTTATTTCTTAAACGACCGAATGCAGATATTTTCATTTGAAAATTTTGAAGTCAACGATGCTGTTTTAATAAATCGTATGTCCAATCAACTAGCAGTGAAAGAATTTTGAGAATGTCGGCTATTAACTATTGATTTGCAAAGTAAATTGCCTGGGTATGTACCATTAAAAAATCATTAACAACGATAAAAGCTAACGTAAATTCGCTCGAGAAATTTCACAGTGGAAAACTCATAAAACACAAGCACGTGTGCTAAGTATATACCAGTTAATTGCCTATATTTCAGTCACATAATCGCTTTATGCTTTTTACTTTAATAACCTAGTAACCAGCCATACCTATAGACAATTGTAACAATGCAATATTTGCTTGACTAAGCAAAATTCGAAGGGATTGATTTGAATTTTGTTGCTGCTATGACTTTCTATATCTTACTGCCATTGATAGTTATAATCATATAATATAATATACTGCAGTAAAATCATTTTTCAACTGCTCTAATCTGTTTATCAAATGCAATCATTAAATATGTAAAGATTAAGCTTTAGACGCTTTTATACTACTACGACCCTCAGGTTCAAAATCATATCAAATGTATGACATTGTGAGTTAATTAAATTTCATGTGTTAAAATAGTAAATTTTCGCGAAATAATGAGAAGGCTAGTACTGCCGTCCTTAGCATAAACGCTCTATCTACATTTGAGTAACTTTGAAGATATTCAATGAATTGTCTTTTCCTGCAGCATGCAAATATACCTATGGAAAGGGCATTTTTCACTATTGATTTTAACATACATACTTCCAAAAAAGATAGGCTTTTCATATCTTGTAGAATTATGTAATAGCCTTAGTTATAGCCACCAATAGCCTTAGTTTACTATCCAACAATCACCTCTCTGTTGCGACTTCTTCCTTTCTTTCACTTTGTTCTTGTTCCCAAATTAACCACCTTCGTAACACTAATAACAGAATCCTCGACTTAGTCCTTACTAGCGTTCCTTTAGATTCCCTTTCTCTCTCTCCTGCTCCTTTTGCATATGTGCAACCCGATCCTCATCACCCTCCTCTCCTGCTTGATGTTGACCTCAACTTCCAGGTAAAGAATAAATGTCCTTCTTTTCAGCGTTACAATTTCTTTAAAGCTGACTTTCAAAAAATGTCCTCTGAAATCAATCTTATCAATTGGTTTTCATTTTTCAAAGGATTGGATGTTGATTGTGCATTGTCCAAGTTCTACTCTTTCTTTTCTAACCGTATCTTTCGTTTTACTCCCATTAAACGTCCTCTCAAACCTAATGATGTCCCTTGGTTCCGGATTTGTTTTGCGTTCTTCGTATATGTTTACCAACATTTCCTCCTGTATTCATTTATATGTCTCCTTAGTACGCAGTATTCTAGAATACGCGTGCCAAATCTGGTCTCCGCGTTTTCAGTGTTTATCTGACGCCATTGAATCTGTTCAGCGCAGGTTCAGTCACTCACTTCTTTTTAAATTTAATATCCCCTATTGTCCCTACTTCTCTCGTCTTTCCCTCCTTCGTATGTCCGCGTTGCAATCACGGAGGTTGTTCCTCGATGAGTGTTTCCTCTTCAAATTTTGCCAAGGCATTTTCTTGACAGATCTCGGTTCACAGATAACCAGACGTGTATCCAGTCGTCCAAGTCGTTCTTCTGAGGTTTTCTTTGTTCCTTTTGCACGTACAGAAATCTATTTCCATTCGCCTTTGCTGCGTCTACCCAGAACGCACAATGACCTTAAGATTGGTCCTCTCCCGCAATCTTTTTTACAATTCAAGCATGTATTGAAAGTTACCTTGAATTGCTATTTACTATAGTCCTAATTTTAATTTTCTAATTATTCAATTATTTTTGTTATTTCTTTTCCTTTTTTATGTTTCATTCTTTTTTTATTTGTGCTTTCTTGACGCTGTAATTGGAATTATATCTGCAGCGCAAGGGATTAATAAATAAATAAATAAATTCATTCTACTTCTTCTTTTTATATAACTGTTAGCATGTATATAATTATTATAAATTTAATTTTTGGTTACCATGTTAAGATTGGTGTTAACCAATCCCAGCTGAGCTTGGGACTGTAGATATCCACACCTTAGTTTTTTTTAACGTTTGTTAGGTTGCTAACTTATCATTTCGTCATGTCTTTTTTTAAATCTGCAATTAAGCACGCATTTGAATTTATCGTATCTAGATTAATTAGTTTTCTTATAAAGTTTGTGTTGTGAACTGAGTTGCAAAAGTAATAAATATCTATTATAAGGTATTAAAGATGAGCTAATTTGATTTCATTTAAATAATGATTCCTACACCGACCCGCCCCTTCTTCCGGTATATGTGTATGTGTGCGTTTTGTTCTTTCTGCGTGCCCAAAACCCACGCCAGACTGGACTAGCTGGCAAAACAAGGCACGCTGGGCAAATTTGAGAGGGGATAAAATGCTGCACTGACACTGACGGCGGCTCAGCAGAGAAGTCAGATACAACAATCTCTACAATTTAATATTCACATGTATTTCAACTAAATACTATATATGCTCTTCCAATACTCATATCAATGTCACTCGGTCATAAAACACACGATCACATATGATCCAACTTAATTATTATCAATTATTTTATCAAAATTGTATAATTTATCTTGTCCTGCTATAAAACAGTCAAGGTCACCCAATGAACTTGAGATATTCATGTGGGTGTTTCGCGTGGCCTCATTGCCTATACATCCACCATATATCTACGTACACGCTTTCATTCTATTTAAATTTCACTTTCAATATCTTCAAACGGAATGAATGCCTATCTAAAAGTTATTACATACTGATCTATTTCATACGTAAAAAATGCAGCTAATTTTAGCTCGAATCGAAAAAACTAGCTACTACGGCAGGCTTGTTGCACACCATATTATGTTCTACGATCTTTAGAGGAGCGTTAGTCGATTAGAATTGGATTTTGGCAAACAAACACCGAAATCTGATTTCCGATCGAAGACCTTAACACTGACCGAGCGAATGATTTGTGCCCGTGAAATATTTGTAGTCTGTTGAATGTTGTCTTCAAACAAGCGAGTGAATAAAGCGGAAAGCTTTTCAGTTGATATCTTAATCTTAGCACATCTTGAAGAGAGCGTCTAGTAGATAAGAGAGTAGCTAGCAGATGTTCATTTTCTCGACGAAACTCATAAGTATCTTTTCAGCAAAGCTCTTGCATACGCCTCAGATAAAAACGACAGTCATTCGTGACCTTGAGGATATAAATCTTAACTACTTTTCAAAGAACAAACCAAATCGTTATCCAACTGTAAATAAGCATGACAAACGTTTTGTTTCGACAAGACATTAAACTTCTTCTGAGCTTCCGTGCGAAAAACAGATGTTGAACAGTAGAATTTTTCCACAGTTACTGCCGAACTAATTTCTTTCAAGATGGTTCGGCATTATCCTAATCCCATCAGCTGGTTATTATGCTGCGCTGATACCGATACCGCCAAACTTGCTAAGTTTTGCTTTGTGGCATTCACTCACTTTCCACGAGTGGGGCAATTGGTAGTGATAAAAATGTGTTGATAAAAATCTCGAAAAAAGTTTTATAAATACATTTGAGTGTTGTTTAACAGCTTGCCTGGCTACTGCAATACGTCGAATCGAGTTTTTGTGTTAGTTTTACGTCAAAAGTTGGAAATGTCTCGTTAAGATATTTTTCAGTGTAGATTTTCCGCATGGAATCGGGTTAAAAATTATATTGAAAGCTCTATAAAATAGTATTGTAGTTTGTATTATAAAATGTGATAAATTTGTCGTTGTATCCGTATTCCACCGTGTAAATTCTTAGTGAAAATATCTAGTCAATGAATCTGTTGATCGGTTTGAAAGTAATACAATATATATTAGACTTTAGTGAATTAATAGTTAATAGTTAATATTATTATGCTTAAACACTCAGTGAAAAAATAGAAGCTTTGGTTTTGGAAAATGAGTTGGTGGAATCGTGCCGTGAACGCAGGAAAGCCTTTTGCTAGGCGATACGTAGCGAGTAGAGTGCTAGTTGCCCGAAATGGTTCTCAGCTATGTCAACAAACCAGTTACCAAAATGAATATCTAGATTTAATGAGAACATCCAAGCATTTTTATAAGGTCAGTGTTAGGTAAAAGTGCAATATTCAAGACTGAATTAAATAATATTTTAAACGGGCATAGTAACAGTGGAAAAGATTAAAAGTTCGATAAAACAAGGAAATTAAAGTTCTTGTGTACCTAAGTAAAATATAAAAAAAAACTTAATAAACAAAACATAGAAGCGGCCAAGCTTAGAAACAGATTGGGTCAATTTCGAAGCTACTGAAATATTTCGCAGAGATGGATATTATGAGAAATTTTAATTGACAACTTTGAGAAAACCTATATTGCCATTTTTATTTGTTTTTTTTTTGTTTAAAAAACAGAGTTCTAGCTTATTAAATTATAATTTATTATTTATTCGCAATTTTTTGTCCTTGGATATCTATAAATATGTTTATTTTATTACTTGTTACCACTTTTATTGCATTTCTACTACTTTTCTGTATTTTTATTTGTTTATTTTTTTATTACTTAATTTTTTTTTCATTATATTTTCAAGGATATTTTATTACTTTTCCAAATATTTCGTAACTCTTTTAACCATATTTAATTACTCTTTTTTACTATTTTCTGTCAATTTTCATTACTTTTTCCTCTCTTATGTTTATTCTGTTTATTATTCTTTTTATTTGATTTGTAGTAATTTATATAAATATTTATTGCCATATTATTTATTTAATTTTCATCATTTGTCTTTGTGTATCCACTCTATACGAAATTGGCTCTATAATAGTTTCAAAGAGAAATCTTACATTTGCCTCAAATTTTCAAATCTAATTTGTCACTTGCTAACGAAAAATTAACGAAAATACTTTCCGAAACATGTTTTTATATTGAAGCTAATGTTTAGACTTAAGCTTAATTCACAGCTACTGGTAGAAGTAAAGAAATTTCGAAGTTGTATGCTCCTAGAGTTGTATGCTCCTTGAAATATATACCTGACAAGCCCCACATTGTGACCACTTCGAAATATGCAATAGTAAATTCTAATGAAAATTCGCATCGAAATACTGGTCAATAAAAAAATTGATTTCTTGTTTTTTAATTAAAGCCAAGCAAACCAATTTTGAATAACTTTTTATTTTGAATCAATGATGTAGTCCACCTCTTTTCCAAGAACATTTTGTCATCCAGTGAACAAATTTTCAATACAGAATCGATAAAAACCAATTAGAGAAAAAATCAATAACAGCAGACGACATTTTGGACAACATCTAAATTTTTAAATGCTACCACATAAAACGTGCTGCAACGGTTGAAAATAATAATAATCCGACGTCGCAATGTCAATTAATTTTTAGCAAGGCTTGCGCACTGTAGTCTTGATTAATCGTGTTGCAGAATTTCGCATTTTCTGTTAACAATCGCTGCCGGGTGCAAAGTGATTCCTTATGCGGGCGACATAGCTGTAGCAGTGTCGGGAAAGTATTTATCTACGCCATTGGAGAGGCTAAATCACACTCGTAACATACTTTCACGTTGAAGCCGTCAGTGCGGCTTGAATGTGAATCCTAGAAAACGGAGCTAGTACTGTTTGCAAGGAAGTACAAAATTCCTTGGTTTGATTTACCGGTGACCTCATTAACCTGAGCCAGAGGGTCAAATATTTAGAGCTCATCCTCGACTCAAAGTTATTATGGAGCTACAATATAGCGGAAAGAGTGCAGAAGTCATTTAGTGCACTTTACTGCTGCAAGAGTGCCATAGGGGCAATTTGGGGATTGCAGCTTCGTACCGTTGCTTGACTTTATACTGCCAATTCAGTTGTTTGGGGTGGCCTTCTGGTGGCAGGCCACCTGCAAACGTTAGCTTGAAAAAGTGCGGAGGTTAGCTGAACTACCGGTTACTGGAGCGCTCTACACCACCTCTACTAAGGCACTTTTCATGTTGTTTCATTGGCTACCAACCAATCTACTGATCTTATAGCAAGCTAATCTTGCTGCTGTGAAACTGAATTGCAAAGCACAGAGGAGAGGCAGACAGCCTTAGGCCTGCTAAATAGAGGCAGTTTTCCCTCGTTTAGGTTTTTTCGTGATTATTTTCATTCCCCATTTATTCGGATGCTAGCAACGTGCTTTGACACGTCTCCGCTGGGTCTGGCTTACAGCCCATGCCTGGGAGCTACTTCTGATCCATCACAGAGAAAAGCCCCTTCCCCTTTTGTGAATTGCAGCTAGTATATTTTCATGACCGATGAAATAAACTTAGCGTCGAACCTTTTATGGGATCAACTCCATCCCATTTTCTATGGCCCACCTCAGCCGCCTAGAGCTAACAAAGTACTTATACCCTGCTCCTGGAGCACTACTCTTTTATTTTTTGATTTGCCCTTTTGTTGGTTTGCCATCACACAATCCCTGCTTAACAGGCCGTCTACTGGACTTCAGTTCAGTTGAGGCGCCTCTAAGCACTCTCCTACTTTTAAATACCTATAGGTATCGGTTCAAAATTCAGCAGTCATTGAATATTGAAATATAAATACATATTCCATTCATTTTATAAGTATACTCATTCTTACTAGTCAACCGTTAGTCAGTATAGAATTGTATATAGAATTTCGCACGTCCTGATTTTGCACAGCTTCCGTCGAGCTCCATACCCTCAGCATTTCTTTTGCAAGAACCGCCTTGGCGTCTCTTTCCAATATAGGCATTTGAAGCCAAGTCAATCTCACTCATTTGAGCTTTATACAATATTTATTAATCCCATACTTTATACCATATTTATTAACCCCAAACTTTTCGAGCCTAATTACGAAATTGTTCATATGTTTTGCTGTTGTATAATTCATTTATTGAAAGATGTTTATATTTCAGAAACAACCTACTCTATCTATGTATCAATCCGTCAAAAACTTAAAATTGTCTTTTCAATTAGAAACATTGATTTGTAATAAAATACAAAAACCATTCTCACGTTTTTCATATTTGCATACAATTAATTCGAAGAAAACAACGAACAGTCAAAGATTGCTTCTAATAAGAACCAATAGAACTTTGGGGTTTCATCCATTCAATTATTTCACTGAATTCCTTCCTCCAGCATATTTAACTAAATTTTATCTTCATTATAAATATAATATAATAGAATTTAATTTATTTTTATTTTCATTTCGATTTAATTAAAAAGATTTAATCAAATTTTAACATCAAACAATTATTGTGGTTTCTCATTTTAAAAAATAACTGAGTAATCTTTATGGAAAATAACTAAGAAATGTCTTATAGTTTTTATTTTTATTTCTTTTATATCAATTGCAGACGCGCTCTAAGTAACAATAGTAGACGCAAACGAATTATTTCCTTTGAGGCAAATAACATTTAAAAGTCTTTCTGAATGTTTCATTGTTCTGTATTGTTTTCAAGCTAAACATTCTAGGTAAAACCTTTTTCAAGTTCCCAAAGTTCCCAAAAATTATACACGTCAACAGTACGACTTTTTTAAACTTCTGCTAAAAGTAAATTGTCCTACGTCACAGTCGGAATATTATGCAATACTTGTAAATCATGTTTTTGTTGCATTGTACACACATTGTACTGGCATTGTTCATCAAATCTACCTGATATATTCTTCTCTTAGAGTAAGCAATTTCATAATTTGTAATCCAGTAAATCTTATGATTGCGATAAGTAATAGCAATTGTTTTTTTTTCAACAATCCATTGAATTTTTTGTTAAAAAAAGTATATCTATATCTCCGACAATTATCGTGCTAAGTGCCTGATGTGAGTTTTATGGTTGTTTTCAATAATTATTATCATTTAATTGGTTTATGTGGGTAAATATGATTGCTGTAAAATTAGTCCTAGCAATTCTTGAGCAATATGTATACAAGAGTGTGTGCATGGTAACAAGAGCTTTTTACCACGAGCTTTCGCAATTGTATTACCCTGCTTTTGAGCTTCATATCATAAACAAAAATAAAATATGTATTCTAGACATATTTTGTTAGATACTTCATACAATGCTTTCTTTTTCACATTTTTTCATAACATTCCTATTTGACACAAAGGCTTTACCTTTGAAAATGTTGCCGCGAATCCTTTGTTTCGTGTAATATCAATTAATCTGCTTGCATTACAGATTCAAACAACACACCCATTGCTTTTTTAACATCCAAATTATCATAATCTTTGTCATTCGACAAAGCGAATACCCACATTTAACACAACCTACGCGTGATCACTTGATCGATTAGCCTTAGGGCTAATCGTGCTAAATAGTATCGTTAAGTGTTTTTAACATAATGTTCCATAATTTGCTCGAAACAATAGCATGAGGCGACTAATTTTGTTTCGCGTTCAGTCAATACCAAGGGAATAAAAATATGTACTAACGCTTAGAACTACCTTGTAATTATAAATAACCTGAATGACTGGGAAGAAATCTTTCCATCCTATAGACATCTAAAATGTGTTACAAAAAATTTCAATTCAATCGATCGGTAATTTACTATACCACATTAATGCTGATTAATCAATTAGAAACTAATACTGCAACAAATAATTCTGATGTTAAACTATAAAAATAATTTATGTATGTAGATTTATTTTCTGATAACTATCAAATTTCCGGCTTTCACGTTTTGTTCATTCATCATTTTTAGTAACTACGGTGTAGACATATTCTTATCACTCGGGAAGAGTTATGAAGGTGACTTTCGCTTTATAGCTAACATTTGATTGTACGAGTATTACAGTTTTATATTAAATGTTACAATGCAAAAACTTGCCATACAATTGCTTTTAATTGCCAGTCTAATTTGATAGATGTAGTGTAGGTGTCGATTCTAATAATAGTTTTTGCAATTGATGGGCTAGTATATTTTTTGAATCTAGGTATTTTACTTGAGTAACATCTTCTATGCCATGGCATATTTTAAAATAATAATATTCTTTTTGTCAGCTTTAAATCCAAGCTCAACTATCACTGAGAACCGTTAAGAACTTTAATGAATTTTCCTTTTGAATAGCTTTGCTTGCAGCAAATCAACTCGAACATAATTAAAACTCTAAATTTATGATATAAAATGATTACACTGTTTGATCATGAATTACACTAATTTACAACATTAGGCGCGTTTTTTTATACCTGTATCGAGTTCCGGTTAGGATGGTAGCATTGAAAATAATATCAAAACCCTGCAAATCGTTTGAGATTGAGTTCATGGGGTTCAGAATAGAAAAATTGCTTGTAGCGGTTGGTGTTACCTCTACATGTAGCGGTCGCATTAACCAATAAACCTTTACAGGATGATAATTTGATGGAATTTAAACAAATGTTAAATCAGAACGTTGGAAAAATACCTGCTTAATTATCCTGAAAATTTAAATACGTTTTCCTATTTTTACATGTAGATTATGTTTATGATTTTAACATTGGCAGTTGGCTTTTTTTTTAATTATATAAATTCACTTAGGAAAGATTGCTCTCTTCCATCAACAAGTATGTATCTCAACGACGTACGCAGCGCAACTAAATCAGCCAATGCTGAAATGTTTGCCTTTAACTTCTCGACAGTTTATGTAAATTGTCCAACGCAATATGAACCTCCTAAAACAAACTCAACTGTTAATATATATCAATATCACATAGAGCCAGAATCACTCCAAAAAAAAACTCAATTCCATTGATACAAGTAAGAGCGCAGGGTCTGACGGAATACCATCAATTTTCATCAAGAACTGTGCTAACAGTTTATATTTGCCTCTCATGCTCATTTTTAATAAATCGTTATCAATAGGCTGCTTTCCAAGTACCTGGAAGTATTCTTACGTTAGTCCAATCCATAAATCTGGAGATAAATGTAATATTGAAAACTATCGCCCAATATGTGTTCTTTCCACAATCACAAAAATCTTCGAAAGCTATAATCACTGATCACATGACACCAATATTAAGACCATTCATTATTCCAAATCAGCATGAGTTTTCCAAGGGCAGATCTACTGTCACTAATCTTCTATTGTAAATCTTCAAAGTCTGACATATGCATCTTGCAAACGACCGTAGACAGGCTCTATGATTATTGTATTCAGAACGGATTAGAAGTAAATGTTAGGAAATGTCAATATATAAAATTCAATCGCACAAAGCAGAATTTCTCCCATTGCTATACTATTAACACAGCCCCGCTTGATTTCGTAGAATCTGCAAAGGATCTTGGAGTTCGATTTGATACAAGGTTGAATTTCTCGAATCATATTAACGAAGTTTCCACACAGGCGACCAGATTACTCGGATTCCTAATTTGAAATACCCAGCTGCACTACAAGCTGCACTTACCATCTGAAAACATTAGCAACTACCCCGTAATAATGCAAACTTTGAATATAACTAGACTTGAGGATAGGAGAATTTTTACTGACGCTGTATTTAATGTGATAAATAATAACTTAGATGAACCCGATATTTTAGGAGCTTTATCTTTAGGAGCTCCTATGAGGACAACTTGAAGTAACGTGGTATTTTCCATAAGTAAAAGTAAAACGAATTACAGTCGAAATTCGCCAATAGAAAGGCTTAAAAGAGTTGGTAACATGCTGTGGGATCACATGGATGCATTTAATATTGAATAACAATTTTTTTAAAAGAATTGCCTACGACTACTTTCAACGCGTTGAAATCAACTTATATTCAATTAATTTATTTTATTTTTTTATATTTAATTATTTTTGTAGTTTTTAGTTATAGTCTTAATTTTTCTCTGGTTTTTTTTTAGTCAAAAACCGCCAAAAGATTTAAATTGCATTGCTAACTACTACATTCATTATTATAATTGAAGAAACCTTCAAAAATTAAGTTTTGACTATATATCATCTCACAAATAGAACGACAAGAAAGCACCTGAATTAATATTGGCGAAAGAATTGCTTGCGAAATGAAAAAGCATAGTCAACCCCCCCATTATTGTCGATAAAAATAGCTTGAAGATCCAACGTATAAATTTTATTTTACTATCAACATTTCTTAGTTAGATAGAGCGATATTTCGATCTTTCGAAATCACAAACAACAAAAACAAATATTTCTAGTAAATTATTTTCATTATCTTATCTAGAAATGAACGATGTTGCATAATATAACTTCATATGCTTTCAAGCTTTCTGAAGTGTATTTAATGGCAAAATAAACAACAGATAATCACACCTGATATGCACCAGCATATAAAGCGGTCTATTGTTGGCAGCGAAAAAATTCCCATAAGGATTCTATATTTGTCACAACTTGGATATCATCGGGCTAAAATTCCATTTCTAATACATATTTTATTTGCGTGCTTTATTCCTTACTAATTCTTTCCATAAAACTCATAATCATAGAATTATATAGCATATAATCAAATTATAAATATAATAAAATCACAAATGATTACTTTTCTTTAAATACCAATTTTTGTTTCAGATGGTAGATATATTTCAATTTCTTGGCAGATATCGATATTTGGATGGTAATATTTCCCCTTCTCTAGTGTCAATCAGACTTATAGACACCGAAAAGGAGGTCAATTTATCCTGGAAATATCAATATATGCCAAGAAATTGAAATGTATCTAGCATCTAAAGGAAAAATTGGTCTTTAAATAAAATTATTGGGTTTTGAAAGCTAAGAAAACATAAATCAGATTGAATTAATTAACTAATGTAGGTTTGTCGTAAAAGTTGCTACTCTTGGTTAACGGACATTTTCATGCAGGAACAATAGTAGTTTTAGTGCATCCTTGCTCAGTCAAAAAATATAACATTGCTTTTGCGAGCTATACTCTACATTTTCGTTTAAACTATTATGGCTTTTGAGCTCATTTTATTGAATCAATTTGTATAAGTAGTTAAACACAGCCAAAGACAAGGTAAGAAAAGCTAAATCTCTAATGGACACCATTGCTTGATATCGAGAAAAACAGATTGTAAAACTAAAAACATGCACAGCAGATCGCAAAAGGCACTGTATTGATGGCTCGGGTATTGAAAAGCGATATTGAAGCGTATTGATGCTACCTTTAATATTATTGATCATTGCATATTGATCAATAATATTTACCGTCTAGGAGATGCTTTAGAAATGAAATTCGTTTCTCTAATCGAGATTCGTAAAACAAAATCAAATAAATTACATTCTTTGTGTTCAAGACTAAGTTAATATGTGTCTGCAACTTGAAAGCAAAAAATAATAAAATATTGCAACTTAATGCTGTACTATAAAGCTACATTGAATACTTTTTTATATGTAATGTACATTCTATCCTGTTAGAAAGCTCACATTCGTTTACACGCTAGACTATGAGCGTTTCTATGATTATGCATTTGTCGCTGAAGTAACCTTTTAACTCCAAAACGAAAACTTAGTATCATCATCTAGTTCCTTCTACCAAAAACGATTGCACTAAAAACTAAACGATTTTTCTTTCCACTTGTTATAGGGTTTAGCTTTCACCAAAGAAGAACGTCAATTACTTGGCATTCATGGTCTTTTGCCGGCTGTTGTAAAAACCGACGAAGAACAAATCCAGCATTGTCTATTGTTACTTAAACGATTGGATCGTGATTTGGACAAGTATATGTACTTAAATGGACTTGCGGAACGAAATGAACGCCTCTTCTATAAAGTATTGGCTGCTGATATCGTCAATTTGATGCCCATCGTCTATACACCAACTGTTGGACTAGCATGCCAAAACTACAGTCTGATATTCGAGCACCCAAAAGGTCTTTACATCACCATCAAAGATAAGGGACACGTCTACGATGTAATTAAGGTCAGTAGGCGAAAACTCCTTCACTACCTATGAAATTTATGTAACACTAATATATGATCACTTACAGAACTGGCCTGAAAGCGATGTACGAGCCATTGTTGTAACAGACGGTGAGCGTATCCTAGGTCTCGGTGACTTGGGAGCCAACGGCATGGGCATTCCAGTCGGCAAAATGGCTCTTTATTCAGCACTTGCCGGAATCAAACCCTATCAATGTCTGCCGATTACTTTGGACGTGGGAACCAATACGGAGTCCATTTTAAACGACCCTCTATACATTGGACTAAAAGAGAAACGGGTCCGTGGTCCAGAATATGACGAGTTTATCGAGGAATTTATGCGAGCTGCTGTAAGAAGATTCGGACAACATTGTCTGATTCAATTTGAAGATTTCGGAAATGCAAACGCCTTTAGATTGCTAGACAAATACAGAAACGATTATTGCACGTTCAACGATGATATTCAAGGCACCGCTTCAGTAGCGTTGGCTGGAGTACTGGCATCATTAAGAGTCACAAACACTCAATTGAAGGATAACAAGATTTTGTTCCAAGGAGCTGGGTCTGCTGCACTCGGTATTGCGAATCTTTGTGTTATGGCTATGGAACAAGAAGGGATGACACGCGAGGAGGCAAAGAAAAATATTTGGTTGGTTGACAGTAAAGGTAAGGTCTTTTCCCCACAATGAAAATAATGCAAAGCTATCCAATAATGCAAAGCGATCCACAATGAAAATTGTACTTTCAGATACAGCAGTATTAAAATAAATCTGCCGCTACTATACCAGCTCTAAACATAATGTATTCAGTGTCTCTTTCTCGTTCATTTTTAGGCCTGATTGTCAAAGATCGCCCTGCTGGCGGATTGAATGATCAAAAAATGCCGTACGCTCATGAACACGCACCAGTTGCAACGTTAGAAGAAGCTGTCAATATCATCAAACCATCGATTCTGATAGGCGCTGCAGCCATTGCTGGAGTTTTTACAAGTGATATTCTAAAGAAGATGGCAGAAATGAACGAGCGACCAGTTATTTTTGCTCTTTCAAATCCAACTAGTAAAGCTGAGTGCACAGCCGAACAAGCATACAAATGTACAAATGGAAAAGCAATTTTTGCATCTGGATCACCATTTGATCCAGTTACAATAAACGGCAAAACATTAACTCCAGGACAAGGCAACAACTCGTATATTTTCCCTGGTGTTGCACTCGGTGTACTGGCAGCTGGTATGACTGTCATTCCAGAGGAAGTTTTCCTGTTTTCAGCCGAGGTAAAATTAATTACTCCTATGGTACTATGGAACTAAGATAGCTAACAGGAATTATTTCAATTAAATTTCAGCGCCTGGCAAAACTATGCTCTGAAGATGATTTGGAAAAAGGTAGCCTTTATCCGCCACTGACTACCATCAGGGACTGTTCCATTGAAATCGCAACAGCAATAGTGGAATACGCTTATAAAAAGAGTAAATAATATCAATTGACTTTTTACAATACAATTTCAACACGTTTTTGCTACTGTTTTCAGATCTAGCATCCGTTCGTCCTAAACCCAATGACATCAAAGCTTTTGTACAAGCACAAGTTTACAACCTGGAATATCCATCAGCGATTCCAGCCACATGGCAATAAAGTCAATAAATATTTCATCGTTTTTATCACATTGACATGCAGTTGTATATGTTAATTTTTTCTTTTCTTTTGTAAATTTATATTAATTTTTATATTTAATTATTATTTTTCTGGATTGTGTTTTGACTGTGTATTAATCTACGTTGCATGGGTGAGCTAAGAAAAAAATCGTTATTTTATTGTGTTTGAATTTTTTCTCAAAATGTAAAACAAAACGCCATCCTGTGATCCTTTTTAAAACATCAACTCAACTACTAACAGTACGTGTTTGTAATAATAAATTATTTAAATGTATAACAATTTTGTTGAGAATGATAAATATAATTGAGAATTGATGAATGGTATAGATTACTAAAGATCTTAACCAGGCTAGGGGATCCAAGCACATAAAGTACATACAGATTTCACTCCAAAAAGTGACTGTTGAATGAAATACCATCACGAAATTCAGTTTTTTATATAAATGTGTTTCAGTACAGGTGCTTAAATGATAAATATATCGTAAATTCCAAATTTGTACAATTTATTTTGAGAATAATTTATTATTAGTCCAGATGCTTTTTGATGTTAAATGAAAATAAATTGAAATAGTCATTTGAAATGATTGTTTATTATTTAAATTTTTGCTGGGGTAAACTGGACTTGATGCCCCACACCCGGGAAATCCAACCACCAGAGGACGAAAAGGTGGTAGAAGGGCTGAAAAAATGAAGAAAAACAGACAAAATTATACATAAAAATAAAAAAGAAGATAGAACAATTAAGAAAAAGAAAAAAAAGAAAGAAAAGAAGCCCCAAAAGCAAACGCGCAACCAGAAAAACACAAACATATTAGCCCGACATCCATCGGCAAATTCATATAACAGCTGTGTGGGGCATCAACTCCAGTTTTACCATTAATGTCTTCTTCTCCAGCATTATCTGCTGTCATTTACTTACTTTAAATCATCATCCTTTCTCTCGCCATAACTATTCGAATTAACTTCTGTAATCAAAATGATCTTTCTCATTTATTTCATGTTTTTAATGTGCTCGTTTTTTTGCTCTTCTATCCAGCACAGAACAATTTGCACTTTTAAGTAAAACGGCGTACGGGAACGGCTTCATTGCACTTGATTGCAATTAATCGCAATTGATTGTAGGTCTGTTCCCGTACTTTCAGTAACTGAATTTTACTGAATTTTCCTGAATCATGTGGTGGGGAATTTCATGAAAAGTACGGGAACGCTCTCATTGTATTTCCTGAAAATTTACAACCGAAAGTGTCAGTTTTCGGTTTTTGGGACAACAATAGTGATTATAAAGTCATCCTAAGCGGTAATAAATTATCGCCACAAAAATATTGGACCTTCATAGCAACATTACGCGAAAAATATGTTGCTTGCCGCGCACATTTGAAAATATTTACTCCGTTTGACACTTTCAGTATTTTTCAGTAGCTCAGACCCTCAGCTCAGACCCTACTGAAATTACTGAAAGAGGGGAAATTTTCAGTTTTCAGTAAAACGGAGTACGGGAACAGCTTCATTGCAATTAATCGCGATTAATCGCAATTAATCGTGGTACGGGAACAGACCTTGTAGTACGGGAATAGACTTCTAGTACCAACACCCGCCGTCTAGTATCGCTGTATACCAGTGCTGTATACCACCGAGGAGAAATCAAAAGCTTTCAATACTTCAAAACATGCACACACCAAGCTTGTCATTATCTACCCAAAACGCTCCATTCTCTCCATCGAACGCTAAATATCAGATGAATTTGAATTGAACCAGTAACCTCCCCCCATCACAAAATAAACGAAATCGTAGCACAATCAACTCATCCAGCCACCCAGCTACAAGCAATGAAAACAAACGACGGTCAGCAGCTGATTGTCAAACAACACCGAAGTGACGGGCTGTCGCAATGTCAATTTTTAATTTCTATGAATTTGATTTCATGTAGCTTTTCGGTTTTTCCACATAAATAAAAAAGTTTCCATCTAGTATAAAACCCTCTACCGAATCGAAATACTTTGTGCGATGCACAAAAATTCTTGACTTTCAATTCACATATATATTTTTCTCGCATTCATAAACCCAGACTCGGTAAAACTCTTCATAGCTCAGCTCGCATATCAAAAATTTTCCCCGAAGAAATTTTGCAGTGAATAAGAAAATAAGAGTATATACACAGTCAGAGAGAACACTTTAAGTAGAAACGAGACAATAATAACGACAAGGTAAGTCAGTTACATTCAAAATATTTCCACTGAGTATGAGCTTACAAAATGCTATAACATTTCAGGGAACCATAAATTTCGAACGGAAAAATCCGAATAACTATCATTTCGCCCCAATATTCGGGTTTCCCGTTCCGTTTTACTGTATTTTTATTATGATCAGAAAATTACTTTTAAATGGCAGTTCAGTGGTGAGTTTATATATAATTACATGGTTAGTAGCACTTAATGTGATTTGTTCAATATTGTGATTAGGCACAATCAATTTGCACATACAACACTGCTCCGTATAATGTTTTCGATGAAATCAATCAGCAAAAAGTAAGTACTATTTTATCCATTATATTTTAATTCGTGGAAAATGCTGCTGCGTAATCTATCAGTATATAGCTGTGAATTTTATTAAATTAAGATTATAAGTGTCATTTAGGAACTATTTCAAACTATTATATATTCAGAATTACTTGGAAAAAACATACATATATGAGATCTGTAGTTGGACAAAGTAAGATCGTATTCGTAACTGACATTATATTCAGTATTATTGAGTCGTGTGAGGGGTATCCATTTTCCAGTAATGTTGCTTCAATAGTATTGATCCTGTAAAGCAGGTCTAAAGCAAGAAACACGTCTATAATCTTCATGTAATTCTTTATTTGTCACGAATAATTTTAGTTGCATACGACTGTTTTTTGATCCTCGAATGGGTGACGCCTCATATTTTGATGTAGCCTCAGTAATGTCTGGTTTGTTTTTCTTGTGTCTGTGGTCACATTTTTAAGTGGAAGATTTGCTTGTTTCTGATTATATGAGATGTACTTAGAGATGGAGTATATTGTATCAGCCTGATGCTAAGTCATTGATAAACCGAATGTAGCAACTATTTTGAGCAATCTAGTATCTAGTGCAAGGCACATTCACTCAAGCCCAGCCAAGTCACAATCGATCAAAAGATACAATATTTGTAGTTTTGGTTCATGCTACTGTACAGCACTGGGTCGGACATGCAAGTGTGGATGACTTTTAAACGTGCTGTTTGACCGGTCCATGAGGATCAATCATAAAAAGTATCAGTGACAAAGAATTGACTTGTATCTGATGCATAAATTTTTTGTCAAAGCCCGCCTCTAGCTGATAGTTCCAATTGCCAACTATCTAAACGACATAGATTAACGCTCATACTATTTTTGTTGTATAGATCGGCTACTCTCGTGAGTAGGGCACTAATCCCGAAATAGAAATGGAGGTCCCGAAAATTCGGGATTCCATTTTCGGGATCCCGAGATTGTACCGAGATTTCGGAATTTTATAAAAGAACTATATTAAGGAAATTTAAGCAGACTTGTTGGCTTATTCGTACTCAATTAATACTTTATTTCAAATATATACATGAAACCGGAAGTTAAGTTTATTATAGTGTTAAATTTATCCACATAAGTACATGGGTGCTAGCAAGTAAAACGTTTATCTATAATTGCATCCAATTTAATCTTATGATCTAATTTCTTCTTATCTTGTCCAATAATTTCTTTTTATTTGATCATGATCGTTAATTATAAAATTAGGTAAAAACGTATTGAAATTTAATCAACGTAACGAATGTTACGATAATATAATAAAAATACATTATTCTTTTTCGTTGTTTACATATCAATTACAAAATAATATTGCTTTTGAAAGAAAGAAGTGATAAGTAATAATATCGATTGGTTTAAACTGCTGATTCGTTTTGAAAGTATGTTCTTAATAATCATAATTCGACAAGAATTTCAAAATTTAAACTATTTAAACTACTAAACTATTTAAGCTTGATTTTGCTGCACATATATCCAGTTGCTGAAAAAGATATTTCGGGCTCTGATCTTTTCGGTGGGATATTAAGCATAACTGGCATACGCCAGTTGTAATAATGAGCCCTTAGCGCCTCCGCTTTTGTAAAACGATATTTCTTTTAGTATTAAGTTCTGGGTTCTGGGTCTCGGAAGTCCCGGTAAAAATTCAGGATCCTGAAAATGTCCAAAAAGTGTCGGGATCCCGACATCCCGAAATCCCGGGAGTGCATGCCCTACTCGTGAGATACCGTTGTATCAGCACGTGATACACGCGCCATTGAAATTTTCTCAGCTCATTCATTATCAAACCGCCATTGGTTAGGAGCGCATGTATCTGTATTATCGATGATACCGATATCATCGATATCATGCGAGATGTATCAGCATATGATACAGTTTTTTTTCAATACTTGAAAGCCATCAAAAACACTTGAAATTTACGTGATATTTTCTAAAAATTTATACTTGGCTCCTGAGATTGTACTAGAAAATTTCCGTGGCAGCGAATGTGTTAAAAGCCAGAATGGTTAAATTCAGACTTGCTTCTATTTTGTTATTATTGTAGTAAATTCTGATTTCTTTCCAAAGATTTCTCTTCAGCTTCCCAGAGATCTCTAAAATGTTGCGAAGTAGGTAGGTTTAAAGTGCCACGTTATGCCATCACCAGCGATCTGCTGAGCAACGCTGGCCAATGGGTTTTATCTTTTCGCATTCATATCTTCCACAATACTCAGTAAGTTGTGCATGATATTTCAATATTTTTATATCTGTTCATCAAAATCACATACCTTTTTTGAACTCGGTTCGAAGGACCAAAAAATCAGTTCGATAATTTTTCTCCAAGAATGACTATTTAATATAAATTTCAATTTCAAATTTTTCACCACTACTTTATTTTACGGTATTACATTCTATTCCTCCTGAATTAAAGTTCAACTAACTTCGAGTTTACGGATCCAAATATCAATTCACGTGGTAAATATCAATTCACTGGCATTTGCCCTAGACCGCCAGAAGTCATCTCTTTGTGCTCATTCCTCAGCCGTTCCAATTGTCCTTTATTATTTTTTAGCTAGTTGCGCGACATCTAAGCTCTTGCACCCTTCTGTCAGCCGTAGCAAGCATTTGCATAACAACGATCACGTTCCGCATCTAAGGCCATGAAGATGACCGAGCTATGATCTTCAGGAAAGGTTGCCGCAAAGTTTCACTGCACCAGCTTGTAGTAGTTAAGAAGAAGAGTGATGTCCCGCACTCATTTGGCACATATTTTCGCCAGGCCAGTGTGCTGCAAATTTCAGCTTCCCACATTCTGTTCGACCTTATCTTATCCAAATTAAGTATATTTTTAATTATTTCTAGATCGTTTTACGTTAGATTTTTGGAAAAATTTACTGCTTAAATGTATTGCTCATTGTCTGAAGAAGGTAGCTCATTGCACCTTTTCTAACTTTATCAAACACAGTTCCTTTATTTGCTACTAATTTATCACAGTCTCAACTAATGACAAAGGAGGATCTACCAATTATTTTAACAACTTCTATATAACTTTCCTCTTTGGAAGCAAGTTTAACAATTATTGTCCTTTCTCAGATGTTTGTTTTTTGTTTCAACATTTACGTTTCCAATAATTACCGAAAATAATGCAGGGAGTTTGAGCATTAGCAGCTGTTGACATAAATACAAAATAGTCGCATTTTTTGCGAGATAGTATAGGATAGTAGCATTGAAAACAACAACAATCATGTCCCAGTTGTTTTTGTTTTGAATCCTATCCTAATCAGCGCTCGATGCTTGCAATAGCTTTCCGCTATTCGGAAGTCCTCAAATATCAGGAGAAGTTATTCTACTTTCAATTTCGTACCGAAATTTGCTTGTAAACCGTACATTTTATAGATATAATAAAAGAATATAATATAAAAGAAGATATATTTATAAAAGAATATTTTTGTTTGCATAACTATATAATTTTTGTTCACATAAATAGCCTTTTCAAATGGATTTTTGTAGGGGGCCTCGGTTGAATTACGGAATTACCTACTGTTATGTTTGACTTTTACTACATGAACTTCAAAATAAAAAGAGTTTTTACAATATTTTACAAATATGCATATGAAAAGACACGCTGCATATCACTAATATGGTGGACTTTTTTCACTACATTTGCACCACTATAAATACATTTGTTTTTATGCAACGCTATTGCAAAAGTGATTTTCTGTAGAAATCGATTTTTACAATGCAATATGTTTATTTCAATGAACAAATCGTGTTACATTTTATCTGCGTAGAATTTTCTACCAAGTCTCCACATAAAGGACCATATTGCTTCGTCTAAAATATTATATCTTAAAATCAAAAATTTCAAAGGTTATCCTTGCGTCGTCCTGTGAACGATCACAACTCTTACCCAAAATTCAACAACCTAAACATCTGAACTAAAATACTTAATAAGGTTATTAAATGCTAAATGTCCGAACTCTCATAAGCATTTTCTCTAGTTTAATCGCTTAACGAACTATTTAAAAAATATATATTACTATTAAAAATTATTTTCCCATATTCAATTCGATATTTTCGCTTTACTGTTCGTGGCTTCATAGCATAATTTTTTAAAACAAGGCTTCAATTTCTTTTCAGCGTCTTGGACGTAATGTTGTTAAACAAATCCTTTTCTCACGTCGATTGCTAATTGATCATGTTGAGTGCATTGAAAGTACTCTATTCGATGTCGAGCTTCATCTATCGAAATTGGAAATTTTCACAGTTGCCAATGTATCGCTTGTGAGTTCGCTGGCCGTCCTATCAAACGTCGCCGAAAGTGTTTACAGACCAATACGATACAGTGCGGCTTTAATAGGTGGCGGTTTTGCAATGATGTACTTTTATAAATGCTTCACACGTGTAAAAAATTCACGGATCCAAAATCGAGTTGAATCACTGCTTCAAAGTATCGGAAGTTTTGGTAATGGTGTTAAAAAGAATATTACGTACTTCAATGAATTGCTTTACATGAAAAATGGAAAAGTACCAATTGAGTGAGTACAAGTATTAGTAATTGGGACTATCGAAAATAAGTTATTTATTAATTTTCTATTTTTAGGGATATCCACTACAAACGAGCATGGGGTTGTATACAAGCCTTAAAAACCGTCACACAAGCCATATTTACAGCCACACGACGTTTGGAAGAAAATTACCCGCTTTCGACTTATCTGAACGACTTATATTCGCCGATTGAAGATTTGAAATCCTGTCATTTTTTTACGCGACAATTAATTGAATTCACGCCGCAAAACGTGAAGGTACTTTTATGTTTTTTTTTAAATCTTAGTTGGATTGTCTAGTTGCGCCTTTATTGCATGCAACTGGTTTTCATAGTCTTATTTTTAAAAAATATGTTCTACTTTGACAACATATAAGAGTACGTTTTCCCCAGGATTTCTACAACATCTTTGCGTACATTCAGTCACAATTCTTGCTTCGACTCGCTCTGACGGTAAGTGAAAATTCATCGATTCCATTCTTCGAAGTTGAACTGCCAGAATTAAAGGCGCAAATCCAAAAAGTACTCATAGAGGAAGAAAAAAATTTCCTTAAAATCTCGTCAGCCCTCAAACGCAAGCGTGCCGATGAACGTTCTAAACGGCACAAGAGCAATGCTATAAACTATCATTCTGCACCTGCAACGATTCTAAAAGATATTTCTCTGAAACTCACGTCCAGCATTGTGGCTGTTGCCGAAGAATGTGAAAAATTGGATAGTTCGCTGCAGGATATTGTCAATGAGAGAACAAACGATGACAAAGACATTATTTCAAACTTGGATAAAAGAACGAAACTGCTCGATATGGCTAGCTCGTTAAGGACAGTGGAACTTTTCCTATCAACCTGCAATGACGATTTTCAACGACTAATGCTGGTATACAACAAATATGTATTGCATAAGTCATCTAGTCGTAATGAAAATGTTGTATTGAATGAGATGATCGATATGGATTCAACGGATAACTACGAGCATCTAAAGTCGCTTTCACTAACAGAAAATGACACTGAGCCATCCAGGACTGATGATTATTTCGCTTATTCAAACGAGCACGAACAACAAGCAGAGGAGTTTAACAAAGAGCGAGAAATTGAAAGGTACGTTGACTGCGAGCTTTACAATTTGGATCGGAAATCGACTAAAAAACGCTTCAAACCTGTGCTGAAACAGCTCAAGGATCGAATTGACCCCATTCGTGAAAGTACGCTCCAGACGGAACGTCGAATCTTGCAAGCGAAAGGTTTCGACGTGGACAAATTCTACGGTCAAGAATATGCCGGGGGCGATCGTATTAAACGTGGCGGCAATTACGAGGACTCGGAAAGTAGTGGCGATGAAAAAAAGAAAGAACGTACACCTCGCTCGGACCAATACAGTGAAGTTCGCGAGTTCCTGGCACGAAAGGCTCCGATGAACCTGTTTAGTTTTCCGAAACCACCAGTTGGATTGTGTGAAGAAGAAATTATCGGAGAGTAACTTATATTTAAAATGTAAAGGTAAATTCAAAGCGAACGGTTAAACAATATCAGGAAATAGATTTAATAGATCTCTATTCGTTACGTTCCCATAAGTGATTTTAAGCTAATTATGTAACCAGTCAAATTTTATTTATGCCAACAATAGATTGAAATTAAAACAGCTTTACAAATGCCCAAATTTATATATTCCAAATAGTGTGGGTTACAGATACCTCGGAAATTGTGTTTTGATAAATAACTCATTTGTACAGGATTCTCGTTATAATAATTTATGTTGATAAAATGTATGAGCAACGTGAAAATAAAATCGTTTGTAGTAATATAAAATGAAATGGGTTCATTAGAAATTATTTGAACCACAAAATATTAAATTGAATATTCTCAGCAACACCACAATACGAATAAAATAGAAGGCTAGATAAATCAACATCAGCTCCAATAAGAATAAAGTCATTAATTTATCTTCTCAACCCTAACTCGTCGATTATATACAATAGGCGTCGATACGTTGTTTTTGCGGCATAGTTATATTCTATTCTGTATCGGAGCAAAAAAAAAACACGCCTAATATATATTACATTTATTCACATTCTTAACGATTTATGGTTTACATCAAGTCTGAATCGCACTTAAATCTAACTTTGGTACACAAATATCTTACAATTTATCAAAAAAAAAAAAAAAAAAAAAAAAATCTGCACAAACTCGTTGATGAGTTTTCAGTCACCGGGACTAGCGTATCATATGAAATCAAGTTACTAATGTTTATTTTATACAAAATTGAATTAAAAGACGATATAAACTTTATCGTCACTCCGGCACAACCGAAGACATTGTCGACATTGTACTATTCCTCACTGTAGTATATCGAATGGGGTTAGTGAAAATGGAAGTGTTCTGTCTCAGTCTTCGTCGGATCATAACAATTCCAAATCCAGTAACAAATGCGATTGCAATAACAACGACGGACGCAACAATAGTCAAAACAATAGCTTTCGGTCGTAAAAATTGATGTGTCTCGAGTGGTGGGTCCCCGATAACTTGCATGTTCATCGAAGGCAACTGACACTCTCGTTCAATCGATAAACTATCTAAGAGAGTACCAGCTAGTTCGTAGGGTGTCTCACAGCGAGCTTTCATTTCGCTGTATATAGTGGCGTTATTGTATAGCACCATTCCGGCTAAGGTATGAGCCAGAAAACAATCACAGTTCCAAGGATTTCCAGACAGCTGAATTTTGTGCAGATTTTGCCAAAATTTCTTTCGATTATCAATGGGCATTTCAAAATCGTAGTCAAGATTGAGTTTTCTTAAGTTGCAGTTTGACAGGTCCAACTGTAAAACGAAAAAAAATATTGTTAAATGACTTCGTGAATTAATTTCAAAGACTTAGTGAACAATTTATCGATAATATAAATGATAGAACATTGCATTGGTATCCAATGAAATTTAAAAAAGATGGACCATTACTGGTTTAATTTTGAAGTAATTAAATAGTATTGCATAAAGTACGATTCCTATAACTTTGGTACATTAAGGTCGAGTAACTCATTATGTATAAGATTTTTCAATGCGGGCATAACAATTTTCTATTTAAATCGCAGTGCCTCGTGAATGTGTCATCCGATTAAGCTGAAATTTTCAGATGCATTCGTGCAATAGGTCCACGTTTCCCGTAATGTTAGTTATTGTTAACCCTTTGACGTCGGCGGCCATTTTAGTGGTGGCGCCCGGTAGGAGTGGTGGAAAATTGGCTCCAAAGAATCCACCGCTGGTTTTATAAACGAAGTTCTTGAATGTAATATATGTATTACACTTGGAATAAAGTTCAGCCCGATATCTCAATTATTCTATGTTTTATTTAAATACCAAACTGTTATGCCTTCATTGAAAAATCTTCTATTTATAAATCTATCCATTAACTTTTAGCACTCTTCGTGGGAACTTGATAATTTACCTGCTTCAAGTTTGTAGCTTCTTTCAAACTTTCAATATCAAACATTTCCAACTTTGGATTGCTTCCAGATAATAGGACTTCTAAACTTGCCATCTTGGCAAAACTTCCAGGTGCTACTTCTTTCAATTCCGACATTCCGCTCATATTCAGAAATTGTAACTTAGTGAAATTAATTAAATTGAGTGCGGTAAGTTTTTCAATCGGATTGTCTCCTATTGATAAGGACCTTAACGATCCTGCCAGCTGGTTGAAACAATCTGGAACAGCCATAAGATCATTCCCGGAAATACGAAAAACTTGCAAATGGGTCATCGGATGGAATAAGGTTAGAGGCAGGTCGGTTAATTTGTTATATGATAGGTCTAGATGCTGTAACGAGTTCAAAAATTAAAAATCACACTTAGCCCTCGTAAACAAACCTTTACCGTCAATTCTTGAACTGAGGTCAGTGCATACATTGTGGTCAAGTCGATCAATCCTATAACATTGTATGCTAAATTTAATTTTTTCAAATGTGGCGTATGAGCGAAAAGTTTTCGTTCCAGTGTATGAATCGTATTGTGACTTAAGTCTAACTCCTCGAGTGGTATCGGATCATATTCTCGATTACTGAATCGTCCGCGGAATATGTCAACTCGAAGCTCATCGCCTGTGATATTGTTCCAGCTTAAATCAACTCGTTTTATATTTACAACGTCCACAAATACGGCTGATTCGAATTCGGTTATGCCGCAATGACGGCAACTAAATGATACAACGGCTTCGGTTTCAGGTAGCTGGTACAATGTTTGAATAGAATTTCCCGAAAATGAAGCGATTATTTCGGTTCCTGAAAATAAATTGAATAAAATTTGTCAAGCGGTTTTAATTAAATCTTTTTGTTTTGTGTTTTGTCAAATGAAAATATATTTTGTGAGAAAAACATTTCGTAACACCCTACTACAGGACTGAATATTATACATACAAATAATTTTTTCAGGAATTTTTTCCAACTTTGGTCGAAAGAATGAGAGCATATTTGGTGTAACATGGCAATGTCAGTACTTATAAGGTAAAATGATGTTCACATAAATTATATCACACTATCCAACACAATCAACTACTCGCCTGTCTGATTTTCTCCGAATTCTACAGGCCATCCAGCAAAAATATGTTTCATATTTTTCACGGAGCAATCGAGAATGTAATGTTTCACTTTGTTTTCATCTTTGTTGGTACGACACTGGCATTGTTCACATGCTTTCTGCACTGATTCATAGTGAGCCTTATAATTTTTACTTAGACACTGGCTGATGAATATCGTTAAGAATAAAAATATCTAGAAGGAAAAGAATTTCAAAAAAAATTAGAAAATACATTTATTAATGGTATATGCAAATGAGATACTTTTTTTCATAGCCACACTTTAATTATAAAAAATCGAACATACTAATCATGAACTATTGCTGTAAATTGTTACAAGAAAATTCCATATTACATGAACTAGAAGAACAAAAGTTTAAAATTATCACATCAAATCAACTTGGGAAAATAATTTCGGGAAGGGATTCTGAAATACGACTTTAATTATTAATACGCTCACTGTGATTTAAAATTAATATTGAGCATGCCCGGGGAGACATTTATTTTTATACAGTCGGAAGTATATGGTTGGAAATTAGCTAAGCTATTTCGCTTCGCTCATTTGTCATTTTTAGAGTTTTTAATTACTAGTACTCTAAGCCGCCTAACTGTATACTTTTATAATTATTTTGAACACACTTTGCTCTCTTATTTGTTGCACACTATTGCGACACGACATGAAACTACATCGTGCGACAGACCGCGTTATTTTAAGGGCTTAAAAAAATTAAAAATTAAATCTCCCTTCGAATTTCCTCCCATATGTTTTACTACTTTTTGTTATACTACTTTCATACAGCTTTTCCTATGTTCTGGCAAAAATAAAATATTTTACTTCGTCCACTTCGAATTAGATATCTTTTAAGGATAGAAAATATGTAGCGATATGAAAGCCCCAACGAACAATTCGTTGAAAATTTTGGGCTTGGCCAAAGCGTACAAACTAGGTAGCGCGTTAAGAACGTGATTTTGTAACCTATTCCGCAAAACAAATTTCTATGGTTATACGCAATTCGAATTTCATAAAATCCCAATTCCAATTTTGCCCGTTTATACGACCCAGGATACGACGGTTATACATTTTCAAACAGAAGTCTCTTTTTTCTTGGAGAGTACACTTCCTGCAAAATCTGAACAATGTAAAAGCTCTGTTGGAGCTTTTTATTGAAATGTCTTCTACAGGTATGTGTAAACGCATAATTACGGATGTCAAAGCAGGGGATGTAGCTCAGTGGTAGAGCGCTCGCTTCGCATGTGAGAAGTCCCGGGTTCAAACCCCGGCATCTCCAGGTAATATGCTGCTGGTACTTTTTGTGAAGTCCGTCAGAGATTGTAAACATAATAGATATAAGTATCGGATTAAGTCTGAACAGTCTCAAGTCTGAACAGTTATATAGCATATGTGCAAATCAACTTAGCACATTTGGAGACTGTTAAGACGAGTTTATTAATTTGAAATTGCATACTATAAACATAAATTCGAAGATGACAGGTATACAAGATAAGATGTGTATATACGAGAAGAAAGTGTCGAAATTTCGCGTTCCCTATTGAAAATAATCATTTTGTAGTATTTTTTCTATCTGAATAAATACGAATGTAATAAACGCCTGCAGTTATCTAATTCATTTAATGTTCATACTGAAATCCAATTTTAACCTAGATGGAATTATTTGGTGGTGGTGATTTTGTTCGTTTTGTAAAAAGCGAACAAATAAGTCATTTTCCATGGGAAATTCGATAAAAATTGTTCCGGGATGGTTAAAAATCCTTAATTTTTAAGTTTATATAATTTCTCGTGTGTTATTTCGACTCTAATATTTTTGGGTTGATTACTTGCATTCAAAGTGAAAGATTATTAAATAAAGTTGTAAAAAAAAAGCGATGTCATACAGTGTTTAAATTAAAGCATTAATCAAACAGCATTAAAGTCATGAAAAGACAGTATATAAACAGTATATATTTGCTGTTATAATTGTTGGTCGTAGTACAAATGGCTATATAAATGGCTATATACAAATGGCTATATACAAATGGCTATATACAAATGGCTATATATACATGAGTACAAATGGTTATATGAGTTGTTGGGATTAAATCAAAGTTGTTTATTGTAAAAAAGCATAGAATCAGGTTCTACGCTAGTGTGTTTTACACAAAAAATTCAAGATTTCTCTTACTCGCTCAGGTCGCCAATGTTAAAATTATTATATGTAGATAAAATAATTGAAGCGATTACATTGACTACTTCTGTAATTTTTGTTTAAATTTTGTTTAGTGTTCTAATATTTTAACGTACTGAATCTGAACCTGCATTCATTTCTTACTATCATACAAACATATTTATTTAATTATAAACTTTTTACTCAATATCAGAAACTTGTAGTTTGCAAATGTTTCTATTTTTCGCAAAGTTTGCAGTTATAAGCTTATTTTAAATGTCAAGCAATGACAGAAAGGCCATCTAATTTTTAGATAATTCAAATTTTTCCCTTTTTTGGCTAAATATTTATGGATTCGTGCATCGATATTTCAGAAAGAATCTGCCCTCGAGAAGTTTTGCATTCTACCAAACACTCTTCCCTGCAAATGCACTATTCTTTTTTAAACATCCCTTTTTATCAAACATTTGTCTAATTTATTCGTTTAGTTCTTTTTCTTGTTTTTAATAATATGTACATTTCAAAATTAGCTGCTAGATCGATTTTTCAAACACAAAGATGAGCAAAAATGATTGCAAGAAAAATAAATTAAATAAAACTAAACAAAACAAATTAAAAAAACCTAGCGCATAGAAATCGCTAGAAACACTGATTTTGGGGAAAAAAGTACAGGTATTTTGTCGACTTTGCATGTTTGTTCTACCAAACCTGCTTCTTATTGCAAACAATCTGGGGTATGTTCAATGTGTATGGTAATGTCAAAATTCGCAGTAGCTAGGTGAACCAGCTATGGATATTGGACAGCCAAGAGCGGCTATGTAGGTCGGCTGTTATACAGCACAACTCAATAACTATTTGTTTTCGTTTTTTTTTAAAAAAAAACTTTGATCTTTGTATTTACGTGGATTAGTTCAACACTTGCATTGCACTTTGGAAGTTGTATGAAATTTCTTATTTTTCAGCATACAGCTGCAGAAACTATTAAAATTTTACTAACATACTCAAAACGTTTCACTTATTCCCGGCTTTTAACGCTATATCTGTGAAAAAGAGCGGAAAAGAAACGTTGGAAATTTGATGATTTCACCCCTGCTATGACCAACATGACGTTACGTGATATCGTTGTTTGTGGTTCATAGCGCCCCTCTACGTTCAACGCTCGCTACCCTAGCTCGATACTTTACAAATTGTAAGGCTTCATATGAGCCACCGTCAAAAGCAGTTTACATTTACTCGTACTATGACAGCGAATATTCGCCATGAGTCTACTCAGCGAGATTACAGTCCCCAATGCTCTACCGCATGCTTTTCAGATGTGTTCCCCACAATTCAGCTTGGAGTCAAGAGTCACTGCGAGATAGTCTCGGCAAAGTGTATAGAATGATAAGTGGGTGAACTCTTTGCATTTTCCAGAAAAAACACTTTGACCTTGAAACTGCGCCTCCATTTACGCAATGCACTATCTGTCAAAGCAACCTGAGAGTGGCTAGTATTTTTTGCGAGAGTGAGCCGTATGTGAGCAACGAAAAATCTAGCCTGAGTATGTAGTTGTCGAATCTTATCTAGCACCTCTTTCTGTTCCATGCGATTTCTTCCAATTTTCCAGGCTGATCAACAATACAATCTCAGGCCAGTTCACTGGATTTTTGGTCCGTATACATATACAGAGTCCACACGCTGGTTAGGAACTAACTTCTTACGCTGTATTCTCGGCTACTTTGTCGCCGACCGTCATGGGTATAACGGTTGGTACCTTTCTTTTCGCCAGCATGACAATCTTAGTTTTTGTGATCGCCAGCTGGGTATCATGGTTTTCCACCCAGTCTTACACTCTTCTCATTACTTGATTTAATTTGAGCTGAGCAATGTGGAGGTTTCTGAAGATAATGACAGCTTTTTTAATATGATTATTAAATAAATAATTTTTTAATGATCAGTGTAAAATACAAACAGCACATTCTCTGGCATTTCAAGCCCCAGGAAACCTCCGTATGCAGCAGCATGCCGCAGGTCTGGCCCTGGCCCCTTGTGTTGCTCCGGCAGTAATATTTTTGCGAGCATTTCACTGATTCGTCTCAGATATAAGACAACGATTTTTCAGGTAATCTCGAATCATGGCTGATAAATAGTCCGCTACCAAAAAATTTCGCTCAAGGGTCTCTAAAATATCTGCCCATCTTGTTGAATTAGAAGCGTTCTGAACATCCTGCGTCACTAAAAACACGATCGGCCTGGCCTGATGACATGATGCCCACTATGGAACCCATTGCCACAGTATATAATCAGTGTATATACCGCAGTATATAATCGCAATATATATTCGTCAAAAGGTCACCAGCCCTTTTTATTGCTGCCTTTAGTCGTGGTTTCAATCACAGTATGGTCTAGTCCTACATATGGCTAGTAAGCTGCTGGCATTCATTAAAAGATGTCCTAAGAAATTCAAGAAACTATGGGTGATTAAATCTCTGTACTTTAACTTAGTTTGTCAATCAATCGAGTATGACTTCCTACCTTCGAAATCGAACACAATTCGTAAAATTTCAAGGACTCTTATCGTAAAATATTTCTGCTACCTCTGGTGTACCACAAGGTAGCCATCTTGACCCACTTCTTTTTAATATATTTATGTCTGACCTATCTAATGTCCTAGCAAATATACCTCATCTACTTTATGCCGACGATATCGAAGTCTATCACATCATTGAATCTAAATGCGATGCACTCTTTCTCCAATCCAAACTTGATTTACTTGGTCATTGGTGCAATGAAAACAAGCTCTCTCTCAACATTGCTAAGTGCCAAGTTATATTTTTTTCCCGAAAATACTCCGTCTCACATAGCACGTACTTCCTCGGTAATAATTTGTTACCTCGAGTTGAAAACGTTGTTAAACTTGGTGTTATCTTGGATGGGAGACCCCGCTTCACCTTGTATTATGATAAAATACTTTCCCGTGCAAACAAACAGCTAGGCTTCATCAAAAGACGTGCCAAGGAATTTCGTAATCTGTGGGTCACAAGACCATTATACATCTCACTTGTACGCCCTATTTTCGAATATGCTTCCAATTGCTGGAATCCAACTTTTAAAACCCACAGCAACAGACTCGAGTCCAAACAAAAGTAATTCTTACTTTTCGCATTGAGAGAGCTATACAACTCTTACGATTTTAATGCACTTCCTCCTTATGAGTTCCGACTGGGTCATCTAAACTTATTGACACTTGCATCTAGAAGAAAGATTATTTCGGCCTGCTTCACATTCGACGTCATTAGAGGCGTTATCAGAGTTGAATTCCTGAATAGTAAAATGGTTTTAAATAACCCTGTGCGGAACGCCAGGTCCTCTCGTTTACTTAAAGAATATCCACATTCCACTACTTAAGCAGTTAATGAGCCGATAAATAGATGCTGCAGGATATTCAATAGCATAAGTAATCTGTATTCCCCAACGGTCTCAAAATTATCCTTCAAATCTTCCCTTTTCCAAGTCATCCGCACAACCTTATGCTAAGCTATTGGTCAATGTTTTATTTATTTGTTATTTATTTATTGTTATTGATTTATTTGTTAATTATTTAATTTATTTAATTTTTCGTTTTATTTTTATATACTCATATTAATTTTCAATTTTCAATTTTTCTTTGTATTGTTTATATGCAACTTGTACCTTGCTTGGTTCATAAATAAAATAAAATAGAAACGTCGGTTTTCTTTTAAATTGTAATAAAATACTACAAACAAAAGTTTTCACAAATATAAAAAAAACAAAGCAAATACATCAGCTTGCTGTAATTGCTTATTGTAGGTACACATATTTGGTTGACTTTTAAGCACCCCGTTCAACTGCACATGCAGTCAATACAGTAGCGCTCAATATCAAATCATAAATCTTTAGACAATATTATTGTTAGTAGCACTACCCACATATTAATATTCTAGCCATATCTATATCACTCCAGCTCATTTATTTATGTATATAAAACCAGGTATTCCATATTATAGTATCTCTCGCATGAAATTTACAAAAAAAGCTGAAGAAAAATTATTAAACAATGCCTTATGTAAAATGTGCCACAAATTTGGCCTCACCTTAACACTTTTAATGCCTCTCAACGATTACTGCAACGGGGAGAGACCATAATAATTTCTGTTTATTCGACAAATGGCTGTTCTATAAACATGAATGTCAATAAAACCATTTATTGAATCATCAACACTGTGCCATGCCCCATGAATCACGTCACACAAACTTTCATGTTGCATAAATACAGGTATACAAGCATGTTCAGCTTGATTCAGTGTAGATGCAGTTATATCTAATTTTAAAATATTTTCAGATAACGGTTAACTGGCATGTTAAACACATTCGCTGAAACAAACATTCCCTAAATTGATTTCAGATAATTTTCTTATGTTTCATTTTCGGTTTCTTATGTTTCATTTTCACGGGTAATCAGCTTTGAAGAAACACTTTGAATATATAAAAATATATATGTATATTGCAAGATATATCAACTGGATTTTAATGCTATCAGTAGACAAAGCGCAAGATAATAAACAAGAAATGAGAGAGCGAATATTGTGTGCTGATAGAGAGAGAGAGAGAGAATTGTATTTTCTTTACCATGAAAATCTAAATTTAGATACATATCAGACGTTGATAAAGATTTTGATATTTTTATCGTCTGAACAAATGAATTTTTCGATTAAAGCTATGTCGAAAAAAAATGATAGTCACTTACACAAATTTTCATATCCATATTGTTTGTAATCGTTTACACTCCACTCATATAACGCTTTTGCACAACACTTTTCACGCCAAAAAAACACCTGGTGTCATATCAAAAATTCAACATTTTTTCATAAAGATATTGTTGTCGTTGTCAAAATTTACACCTTTAGGAGCACTTAATCGATTTGATATCAATCTATTGACAAAGTGGATTTACACTGCACTTTATTTTACACTTTCACGGGGTCAAGAACTGGCTATAACGTTGCTGGCATGACGTTTTTTCATATAAAATACGACCCGTATGCAGTAAAAAATCAGCCGACGAATTCGCATATGATCGAATCAATTGTCCAGGTGAATACTGTTTTGCTGAAATGACTTGGTATCATAATACTGCTAAGATATCACACATTTTGCCAGAGATTGGGAGCACAGGGTGACTGTAGAGCGTATCTGAAAAAATGAATGAAAGGTTATTATTATTGCGAAAAAAAAAAACATTATTTTCGGCGTTTTTTATCTTTCATTTACAGGACGGTCTATTAAAAATAATAGACCGTCCTGACCGTCCACACGAAGGGAGGATGGTGTAGAAAATATACAAATATTGGATTTATTTTTGAGGCGTCAATTTTATTCAACATTATTCATAAAACTATTTTTACTGTTGGTTGTCTCATGATATTTCCCATGTGCACTTTGCATAAACGAGGCCGCAATTGTCTGCCTCAAAAATGCACAAGATATATTTTATGCATCATTCTAGGATGCTATAGAAATATTCTCTCCATCATTCCATTGCTTACGTTTTCCATGCAAATTATAACTAAGGAAATCCAGTTACTATTTCCTTTGTCTGATAGCTTTGTTTGCATAGAAATTGTCTAATAATTTGTGAGGTGAACTTGATGCATTTTACCCTAACAATAACATGGCATATAACCGCTGAGCATGTAAGAAAATGCGTCGAGCTCAAAATGACCAAACTCACTTATAATAGACCCGATTTCCGGCTTATTACAATACCATCACCTATCCATGTATCGATAGAACTGATGCTCTTTCCTAAACTTATGATTATCTAACTTGTGGACAGAATGATAGTGATTAGTAGATCTCATTTTGTCCAAGTCATCGTTTCTAATTGTATTATTACTGAAATTTATATCCATTCAGGTTTTTGTACTTCATTGAATTTTCGACAGAAGGTCATCGAAATATCGTAGGTTACTTCTCGACTAAAAAACTATACGATAGAGCCACATTTGAGTGTGGGGCCTACGAACACAATAACAACAATTAAAGAGTTCACATGGGTTTTTATTGAATCTCCACTTTTCGATTCCAAACCCATAATAGATTAGAAATAAAATATGGGCTGAAGCTAAAAACTCAGAACTCTTTTGTTAATTAATAGCAAAGAATTTGGAGATTCAACTAGTTTAAGGTTGCTTAATGAATATATGTACATATGCACAAAATCAGTCGGAATAAGTACTATCTACACGATGCTTTATCCAAGAACCATTTCATGTCACATGTGTACTATCAGCTCATAAGGTTTTTTAGTCGGTAAATTCAATCAAGTCATTTGTCAACAAGCTCGATTCAAATCGAAACCATAGGTCTGTTCCCGTACTACGATTGATTGCAATTAATTGCAATGAAGCGTACTAAAACGGAGTACAAAAAACGGCTTCATTGCAATTAATCGCAATTAATTGTAGTACGGGAACAGACCTCATATTTCGATCAAATGCGATCGTTACAAAATAATAAATTTAGACGACTATCGCACGCATCCGTAAATTATCTATTTTCCATCATTTGAGACAAGCATGTGCAAATTTAACACCGAGACTAGTATTTACATACGTGGACACTTAACCGCTGCAAATGCAAAACAAAAACGATGCAATTAGACTGGTTGGACTATAACCACAACTAAGTAAATGCTCATTATGCTACAATCCAACAAAATACTTATAAAAGGAACTTACATTCAAACATTTCGCATATATTTTCCTATGCTGCACCACAGTGAAACCATTTGCAAAAGACAAAAGCATACTCCAACTGGGACTATAACAGCTCATCTACGTTTGTATATCAACCCGGCTCCACCGAAAGTGATTATTATCGTAATGAATCCAATGACAGCAGCAACAGTAACAACTGCTATAGCTTAACCATTAACGGTGGCTTGGAGTCAGTTTCCGAGATAGCATGTTGCAGGAATGAATCATATTATCACCTTTGTTGTTTCGTATGATGCAGCTAATGCTGGTTGATCTGTTCACTTTGTTTTGTTTTTAGCGCCATTACGTGCAACAGGTCACCCATGCGGTATCCACGCACTAACGTTCAATCGACTAAAAGGGCTATTCGAAATGGTAGCTGAGGAGGGCTCACAAAACTAACAACTGAGTCACTGAATATGATTCGGGAAACGAAAAACAAGTGAGAAGGGACATAACACACAACTTGGATTATTGGGAGTGTAGTTTGCATTGGGTATTCTTCCCACGTACGAGACTGTCCAAATTGCAGCCGTTGGGTATTTGTCCGAATCGAAGCACAATTCAAACTTAGTTACGAATCGGGAGGCCCTAGCGACGCAAAACAGACCGGTTCTTCTTTCGAATGTTACGCGACCGTTTTCGCTAGCTTGCAAAGAATAACTAACTTCACAGCACTGAGGTAACCAGCACGCTGGCTACGCGAGTAGAACTGTAATTGGTTGAGTCAAGGAAAATACTACACCAATATCCGATCAATACGTTTGTTTCCCAAGTCTCCACAAAGCACCGATTACAACATCATAAGAGTGTTCCAATGCTGTGGTACATTTAAGCTTCATCAGTTCAATGGGCGGCAAGTAAGCCCTGAGCCCGCAGAGTTGTAAATTGTTTGATTTTAGTTTTCAGCTCCACTTCAAGAGAATGGATTGGAAGTGAATGTATACGTATCTTAAACTCAGTGCTCATTTAAGATACAATACTATTGGTGTCCGCATGTTAGCTGGACGGCTTGAAATAATGGAACTTCTATTGCGAGTGGAATGTATTGGATGAGTAGTCAGCCAAATTGAATTGAAATGACCATTTGAATAAACTATCTGCATAATGTTACCCTATCTGTCTCAAATGATCCTATGATTGCATGTTCGATATTTTGAACTCGTCGTGTGTTTTAAATGTGCCGCTCATTTTATTTTCTCTGAAACAATAGTTAAGATTTCTTGGTTCTTATTATATTATTTCATTATACTATTTTTACACATTTTTGAAGAAAATAAGTATTAAAATCGCTTTATATATATATATATATATATATATATATATATATATATATATATATATATATATATATATATATATATATATATATATATATATATATATATATACACATATATATATTTATATATTTATATATGTATATATATAAATATATATTTATATATGTATATTTATATATGTATATTTATATATGTATATATATATATATATATATATATATATATATATATATATGTATATATATATATATATATATATATATATATATATATATATATATATATATATATATATATATACCTGGCTTTGTCCAAAAAAATTTTCTACCGATCCGATCGCGAGCCGATGTCATCCAATTGGGCTCCCCTAAACTCCGAACGTTCTGGTCAATGCCATCTCTCCAGCGCAGGCAAGGTCTCCTACGATGCCGCAAAGGCTTTTCCGAGCAGGATCTTCTTTGCTCATTCGAGCTATGTACATGTCCTGTTCATCGGAGTCTACCGAGCTTAATCTTTGTAATTATATCTCCTTATATGTAGGCAGCATAAAACTCATAGTTGTAGCGTCTGCAAAATCGCTCTTCTTCACATATGTGGGCAACGATTCTCCGCAAGACTTTCCTCTCGAACACGACTAAGAGATCAGGTTGATTTTTGCTGTGCACCTAGGTCTTGGATCCATACGTGTGTACTGGCAGGACCATGGTCTTATACAGCAGGAGCTTTGATGTTCGAGTGGGATTTCGGCATTTGAAGAGTCTTAACAGACTGTAGTAGGCTTTGTTGAATTTGATCTTTATCCTCTATGTTGTTATCGGCCACTACAATTGACTCAAGGGAGTTGAAGGATGGCACTACTTCGAATTCATGCTCAACTACCCTGAAGGTTTGCCCATTTCTAGGAGTTCTTTCTGCAGATGCTGGCTCCAGTTTTTGTGCTGCTCGCTCGATCTGGATGAAGCATTCTCGAACAGCTAGCTCAAAGCTTCCACTGATGTCAATATCATCTGCATAAGCCAGTATATGGCTGGGCTTGGTGACGATAGTCCCTTTCGTTGACGTACCAGAGTCTTGGATTCCTCCTGGTCAACGTCAGGTTGAAGAGGAAGTAGGCCAGACCATCCTCTTGTCGAAGACCGTTGAAGATCTTGAGCGGCCTGGATAGCAATCCGGGTATTTTCGCTCGGCTTTTTACATTGGTCATGGTCAACCTACACAATCGTGTCAGTTTGTTTGTGATGCCGAATTCTTTCATGCCTTTATACAGCTCTTCCCTGGCTATGCTATCATAGGCGACCTTAAAGTCTATAAATAGATAGTACAGTGGAATATTGAATTCCATACATTTTTCCATCGCCTGCAAGAGAATAAAGATCTGATTAATTATTGATTTGCCTGGGATGAAGCCACATTGATATTGTCCGATAATGGCTTTAGCGTATGGGGCTACCGTCCTTGCAGGATAGAGAAGAGTATCTTATAAAAGGTACTCAACAATGTTATACCCCTATAGTTGCTGCACATTATTAAATCTCCTTTCTTATATATGGGGCATATTATATCTTTGCGCCAGTCTTCTGGCATCTCTTCACGCTTACATATGTGCAATATAATTTTATAAATTGCTTGCTGTAACGTGGGCCTCCCATATTTAATCAGCTCAGCTGATATGCCGTCGGCTCTAGGGGCTTTGTTAAATTTCAGCAGACTTATGTGTTTTCGTACCTCTTCTATGCTTGGGGATGGCAGCATAATGTCTTATTCTTGGATTGGTGGAGCCTCAAAATCTTCGTTGAGCTGACAGTTTGTCAATTCACTAAGGTGCACTTCCAATCGCTCCAGAATGACTTCAGAATCGGTGATCAGGTCACCTTCTTTGCCCTTACAGTACGTGCAGCACGGTGTGTACTGCGTTATATTTCGGACTATTTGGTAGAAGAATCACACCTGGTGAGGACCTCGCATTCTTTCTATTTCACAGATCAGGTATTTTTTCCAGGCTGCTTTCTTCTGCATGTGACGTCTCTTCTCTATTTTTCTGAGCACTTTATGTTCCTCCTTGCGTGCCTTCGTTCTATAAGATTACTGCATTGCCCGGTATGCAACATTCTTACGTTCAGCCTCTAGCTTGCATTCATTATCAAACCAGTCGTTTCAATCTTTGCAACTACTGCCGAAAATGGCGTAGGCAGTACTAATGACAGTATTTTTAAGGTGGGCCGACTTCTCATCTACGCCCGGCATCCTGGCCCTAGTACTTACTCTCTCTCCATTGAGCTCTTTGAGGGTTTCGTAACGCAAGGCCAAAGATTTCATACTGGCATTCTCTTTGCGTAAGGCAGCCGTGTTGATTCGATCCTGATTCGCGGATGCAATGCTTCTAAGCTTGGAGAATCATACCAACAAGATAGTGGGCTGAGTCTAATTTGGGGCCTCGATACATTCTTACTGTCATCAGGCTCGAGTAGCGGCGGTGATCTATCAACACGTGGTCTATCTGATTAGGAGCGACTCCATCAGGTGATATCCAGGTGGCTTTATGGATATCTTTACGGGCGAGTCTAGTGCTCGCAAAGACCAAGTTCTTCGATGTTGCTAGCTCTATGAGTTTGTTAATTACATTCTCATTAGTGTTCTCATACAAACTATGGGTGCCTGCATAATACAAATACCGGCTCCCGACCTACTTTGGCGTTAGAATCTTCGAGGGCGATTTTCATATCATACCTTCGGTAAGCATTGACGATCCGCTCGATCTGTTCATAATATGATTCTTTTTCGTCGTCTGTAAATTCTCCCGTAGGTGCGTGAGCGTTTATGAGACTGATATTTGTAAAAATGCCTCGCGTGCGATGGTTGCATAGCCTTTCATGATAGCGCTAAAGTCGATGATGCTTGACTTAATTTTTTGCCTGACGAGGAACGAACATTTTTCCTGGTTTTTACAATGTATAAATAGGCTGGCGAACGAGTTACCACGTTAATTATTATGCCGAATTTACATTCTCGCCGAGGAATGCCAAATGTAGACAAGGTCTGTGTGTAAATGGTCTGCTTGTCTATTCTCGGCTGTTTTTTCATGGCAAGCACGCGTGTGTAAATGGTTTACTCGTCGGCTCTTGTTTGTTTTATGAAGGGATAATGATCCTTTTATTGCTGTGCCTGAGTGTTTATGACCGTCTCGTCCTAGCTCGAAGCCACTGGAAGCGAAGTCGGTTTTATGCATCGAGTCAAAGGGATTCGAGAGGGTAGCATGTGCTCATTCACATTTTCGAATTTTTCGCTGGGACTTCAAACATGTCTGCTTGTCTATTCTCGGCTGTTTTTTCATGGCAAGCACGCGTGTGTAAATGGTTTACTCGTCGGCTCTTGTTTGTTTTATGAAGGGATAATGATCCTTTTATTGCTGTGCCTGAGTGCGTGTCCCAGATTGAAATCACTCAACGCACACCAGGCAGTTGCAATAGCCACAACCTGTACCTCAGCCATCGTTCACTGAACTGAACAAAACAGCTCACATCTGTCGAAAGATGCATGGTGCAATATCCTAAGTAAACAATTCACCCTATGAAAGGTGCATGGTGCAATATCCTAAGTAAACAATTCACCCTATGTCTTGCTGAGTCTCGTCCAATGTCTTGTTGAGTCTTGTTGACTCTTGTACACGAGACGCTCGTCCCAATGTATAAATCCGGCATTACAAGATCTATCCGGTGACTGCAAAGGTCAAGGCTACGACAATGGTTCAGTAGATCATTAGCCATTTACATATAACGCAGAGTATTTAGTGTAGGGACTTATTAGAGCCATGCCACAGCGTAAGAAGTTAGTTCATAACCAGCTACGTTATCATTTCTTTGAAAGCAGCAGTTAAGTGTCAGTTTTTTCGTGTAATAAGTGTAGAAGTGTAGCTATAAGTTAATTAGAAGTGTAACAATAAGTGATATAAGTTAATATGTATAATGTGTATATAGTGTACATATATATCAAATTAAAATAAATTATAAACTTAAAGGATTTGAAAAAAGTTTTTGTATTTGACAAGAAACATATTTATACTTTGCTTACTTGATTTGATAGGACTCGCCTTTTTTAACATTAAAAGTAACCTATTTACAGGGTTTTGTTAATGATATTTCATTTCGGGGTAATAGTTTATGTTATGGCAGTTACCTGTCTTCATTGGTTGACTTTTGGATCATTAAATTTTTTCAATTTTATTGAAAATGAAACTTATCTAGATGTTAGCTGAAATTCCTGCTTAAGTAGTGCAAACTTTTTAAAATCGTTCGCAATAGATACCTTTTGATGTCATTTGTGTGATAAAACATTCTTTAGGTGCGTTTTTTGCACTCTTGGGTAGGGTAAGTTACCTAAACTTACCTTAACCTACCCTGCCCAAGAGTGCAAAAAACGCACCTTTTATTATCGTTTTTTTTAAACATTTTTATGGAGATTCACGAATAAATTGATACATAAATACATAAATTGATACCTAAATTTCATGCATTTCCCACCTAAATTTACGTCTTTTTAGGGTAAAATTACACAATTTGCCCGTACAAAACAAATATTCTTTGTACGCACTTTTGTAAGTTTACATTTTTAATAGTAGGAAACTAGTTTCCTACTATTATAAGGGTAAAATTCAACCAAAATTTTTTTGAGTGTAATAAGGACCACGTGTGGAAGAATATGCACTCAAAATATGCACAATTCCCCTACTTTTTGTTCGAACATTTGTGTTTCTAGTGGTTCTTATGCGGTGGGGTTTTTTTGTCTGTTTTGTTCTTAAAATCTGTGAAAACTGGTGCAAAACTCAATCAAATAATACCGCGACCTGTATGAAAGTGAACTTCATGAAATAGACTGAAAATATCAAAGCTCCAAATCAGTTTTTTAGCAGAAGCATACATTAATGATGACTGTAAGTGCAATTTATTGATACGCGAGCAATTTCCATACATTTGAACTTCAATTTTACAGAAGAAAATGATAAAATAGGATATTAATGTTTTTTTTTCAAAGGCGTTCAATTGACGAATAGATAAATAATCGAAGATCATTTGTTTTTTTGAATAGTAAATGAATTTTAATCAGTTTTTCATTTTAATTCAATTCTTTTTAATTCACTGATTAAAATTCATAGATATATTCGATAATTCGATAGATTTAATAGCACGAGAGCACAAGGAATATTCTTTCTTATCTATGGATACCATCAAGAACGAGTAAGCGCAGCGAACATTTGCTGGTAAAAAACAATACTAGGTATGTTCCCGTACTACGATTAATTGCGATTAATCGCGATTAATTGCAATGAAGCCGTTCCCGTGCTCCATTTTACTGAAAACTGAAAATTTTCCCTCTTTCAGTAAGTACGATGAAATTTCAGTAGGGTCTGAGCTACTAGGTCTGTTTCTGTACTTGAATCTATTATAATATATTAAAATAGATTCGCAGCAAGTCGTTTCCGTACTTTTGCTGCAAGCCAAATTTTGCAGCAAAAAGAAGCCAGCTGCCAAATTCTGTTACTGCTGCAGTTTGCTGAAAGTACGGAAACAGACCTACTGAAAAATACTGAAACGGTGTGGCGCGAGTAAATACTTTCAAATGTGCGCGGCACAAGAACTGAAAAATGTCAATGCAGATTGAATAATTCAATAACATTTTCAAATAAGATCACGAAATTCACTTTTTTACTTGCGTTGAATGATTACTATAGCTTATAAGTATTTTATTTTGCATTAAGAGTAGATTTTCCGTAAATATTGTTATGTTTTACCGTTAAAACACCTTTCGTGGATTCCATATTCCTCACGTTCGTGAAATAATAACAGTTTTCTTTATCAACACTAATTACACTTTTATTTACACAAGTAATTATAACCACTAAATCGTTTACACTTTACAATCGCACTATTATAATTTCGCGTTACAATTCAACACTTTTTCGCTTTCAAAATACATCCGCGCCCAGATACTTAATTCACTGTTTCGCTTTTCACAGTAACAGCCTTTTCACTGTGTACGCTAACTCACTATCGCGTTGTACCAATTATCGCATTGTACAAAAACTGTGTACTAACTTTCGCTACTAACTCTGTACAATCTACCGCATTGTACCAAATCTCACTGCTAACTAACTGCTAGCACCTCTCGCGGCGGTATTTATAGTCGTGTCGCATGTGTCTTGGGTTCTCGAAGCCTCCTGATCTGGCTTCTGGAAGACTATTGTGAACGTCCGTTACTATGTAAGATCTGATTCATGGTTTGGGTTCTAGAATATTCCGCTTTTGCTTTCTAGAGGGCTCTATGGGCTATTTAAAAGTCTTTTGTGTTGTCATGTGAAATGGGGCTGTGTCTTAAGTTCTCGAAGTTTCTCAAACTGCCTTCTAGAGAGTTATTCTACGTTTTATTTTTTTTTTGTTATTGTTTGTTATTGGATATTTATAGATTGTTTTCGGTTTTTGGCTATTTATAGATTGTTTTCATCCCTGGAACACATGATCAGACATACACCTTAACGTTTGTCGCTTTTTCGGCCGCCGACACGTCGAAACATGTTTGTTCGTGCATGCAACAATATGTACATTACAACCACGTGAAAAACGATAATATATCGAGGATTATTTACGGTTGTCTGATCTTTACGCTCGATTTGACCTACTTTTCCAATCCTTCATTATTCGAACTGAATGACCTTGTCGATTGAAGATTAATTGAAGCACATCTTTTTGTGCAGTGTATTCAAAGGCCATCGACATACAGTCTGTCAAGAATGAGTTTACACATAGGGAAAAAATTCAATTTTTCATCTTTCTAATTATAAAATACTACTTTTTGTTTATGTAAATAATTTTTTTTTCTTAATTATCGTTATTTGCATTATTTCCAACCGATATATACAAAAAAAGTACAACTTCAATGCAAAAAAAGAACGAAAAGAGCAACGAAAACAATTATTACAATTCTTGAAGTGTCAAGAAACTCTTTACACAAAAGTTTATTTTTTGCATTACTGCAACGATACGGTAAATTTACCATAATTTTTGGTCTGTATTGTAAAGCTCTATAAATTTAATCATTAGTGTGTGATTAATTTTTGGCTAATACGCATAAATAAGTGAGATATTGTGTTTTATAATGCCAGGCAAAAGATTATCCTTTGAGTTAGTTCAGATGATATACTATAATCACCAATTAGGTAAAAGTGCACAGGAACTGTCGGAAATGTTTTGTGTAGCCCGAATGGCAGTCTATAACGTTATAAATCGTGCTGAAAATGAGAATAGATTGGAGCCAAAGTGTGGAGGTGGCTCAAAACCAAAAATATCTAAACGTATAGAGCGCCTTATGATAAGGAAGCTTGATAAAAACCCCTGGATTTCGACCAGAACACTTGCTAGGGAACTCAAGGAAGAGTGTGATGCTGCTGTTTCCCATGAAACAGTACGACAGGCCATCCTACGAAATAAGTTCTCATCAAGAGCTGCACGAAAGAAACCACTGTTTTCTGCACTAAACATCGAAAAGCGTTTTTCTTTCGCTATGATGCACCTTTTTCAACCCGTTGACTTCTGGGACGACGCCATATTCTGCGATGAGACGAAAATGATGTTGTACTATAATGATGGACCGGCTAGAGTGTGGCGCAAGCCTTTAACATCGTTGGAAAATCGAAATATAATTCCGGCTGTAAAATTTGGTAAGTTGTCCGTTATGATTTGGGGTGCTTCTCAAGCAGAGGAATAGGAGACTTGGCATTCATTGAGTCAACCATGGACGCCCAACCATATTTGCATATCCTTAAAACATATTTGGCAAGCAGTGCGCAGAAATTCGGGCTTATGCATAACAGCAAACCAAATTTTAAGCTTTACCAGGACAGCGATCCCAAACATAAGGCGAACATGGTGCGAATGTGGCCCTTATAAAACTGCGGAAAATTGATGGATACGCCAGCCAAGAGTCCGGATTTAAATCCCATCGAAAATTTATGGGCTTACTTAAAACAACAAGTCGCTAAAAGGCAACCCAAAAACCGAACTGCCTTAAAAATTGCGATTCTCGAAGAATGGCAAAAAAGTTGGTTCATTCAATGAAAAATCGGTTGCGATGTGTGGTGGATGCCAAAGGTGGCCATACCAAATGTTAAATATACCAAATAATATTAAATATCCTGTAAATATGTAAATATTAAATACAATAATAATTTGTGTAAAGAGTTTCTTGACACTTCAAGAATTGCAATAATTGTTTTCGTTGGTCTTTTCGTTCTTGTTTTGCATTAAAGTTGCACTTTTTTTTGTATATATCGGTTGAAAATAATGTACATAACTATAATTAAGAAAAAAACATTCATTTACATAAATAAAAAGTAGTATTTTATAATTAGAAAGATAAAAAATTGAATTTTTTTCCTATGTGTAAACTCATTCTTGACAGACTGTATGTATGTTCAGCTCTCGATTCCCACTCAATCTCATACAGAAAATACTCGACCCGATGGTGAAAACTGAACTCTATTCAAATTGGATCGTTCCCGTCCCATCGACTTTGATTCGAAGCTCAAAACATCATAATCGAGCCTAATTGTGCGAGTCAAATTCGAACAAAGGCTACTATGGACATATAGTTACATAGTATGTTCGATACATAGTGTTTATATTCGCTTTGGTTGTTTGTCACCCGTTTGTTATCAAGTAAATTGATTAGACAGTTTGAGAAAGCTCAGCTGGATGTCGCCTAATCGAGTAGAAATCGGAAGGTTTGTAACAGCAGGCTAGTCTAGTCATTCATCCATCGAAAATTTTTATGTAAGTTTCAACGATAACTATGTATTTTCGCTGATAACTATCTTTGAAATATTACTAGTACTAGTCAAGATCGAATCTTCTACCCGTTAGATATTGCTCGACACTGATTCTATTCCGATGGAAATTATTGGACAAGAACAACATGAACATGTAATTTCAGCGAAAAGGTCAAATGTACAGTTCGCGAACTAGAAAACTAACTAGCCCCAAGAGAATATTAGTTCGATCAAATTGATCGTGACGAAGTACATACAGGTCCCACTGCCACCATTTCAGTAAACGAAACGCTGCTAGCTATCATGCGCTGTGGTTTGATGTCCCAGAAATAATTCAAGCAGAAAGATATGAAATTCCGCGGAGTTTCAAATTTATCTATGAAACTATTAGAATGTTCATGGAATATCATGGTCTCGGGGACTCTTCCTCTAAATTGACTATGAAAGCTAAGTCACGTTCACAATAAAGTATGGATCAGTGCTGCAAAATTATTTTTACGCAAATAGTTGAAAGATAGGTATTTCGAAAATTATCGCTTTTGCCATAAATAACGATTTATCTTGAAGTCGAACCTGACATCTTGTCAAACTTTCAAAATGCACCTTCGAACCCATACGAATCATCATAAATTCAGATACACTATTTCCGTCAACATCTTCGAAATTGGATCAAATAAATGTTGTTCCACCAGGTCATCAGGATTTGTTCTCTTGAAATGCTTAAAACTAGTTCAAACTCGATGCGTAAAATTTATCATCCAATTGGGTCATGTACTGAATAATCAATACGACGAATGATCAATCAATTGAACCTATTCGATTCTTTAAAACTAATTTGCAATCATCGCTGATGCATACATTTATATGAATTCGTTTCAATTGAACCGCCAGTGTTTCACACTGTTTACACTCGTCCATTCATAGCATAACAATGTATCGTATGTTGTGTTTGTATCATATGACTCATTCTCTTGAATTTGTCCGACCGTGACAAGAAATAAAAAAATAATTGAAGCATGTGAAATAAGAATTATGTAGCTCGCCGGAGAAAATGTAGATGCAGCGAAAAAAATTTCCAGATAGCACAGTAAATCTGTCGAAAAAAAAATCGACTTACAGAAATTAGTGCCTAGGACGTGAATCTTTTTTTATTCGATGACAAATGAGATTTACTAAGCAACCATGGGGGTGGACCAGTTCAACCCTTAGCGGTCTTTTGAAAAACTCAAAAAAACAACCAAAAAATTTTTGAAATGCGTTTATCTCGTTTGCTATGCATTTCACAGAAAAATCGATTGATGATAAAATGTAGAGGACGTTAAAATCTACAATTTATGTCAGTGGAGCAATGCTGTACAACAAAAAATGCACACGGTAGGTGGCGCCAAAGTATCCAAAAAAGTGTTTTTCCACTTTTTCGTCCTGAAAATATTATTTTAACGCAAAAATGTAAATGCAAAAGTTGTTCCTTACATTTTTATCAACAACTTTTATTTAAACATTTTTTATATACGACTTACCGTTTCAAAGTTACAGTGCAATATAGCGCAGCGTATACAGCACCGTGCTGTTAATGGTATGTAATTTCGTCGTACCTACTGTGACTTTCTCCGGCGACGTTGGCATAGTTCTAAGAAAAGGGACTATTCGACCATCTGCCCTATTGACTAAGGAGCGTACATTTTTCAGTTGCCATGTGAGTTTCGGAGAGTAGAGACAGCAAAACTTAGCTCTCTAAAAATGAGTGATAATGTGTCGATTTGTTTCGTTTGTGGCGAAAGTGTTTTAAATAACGTCCGTCACGTGGGTGTAGAGGCTCGGAAAACATTAATAAAAGCAGCAATAGTTAGACGTGATACTAAAAACCTGGAATGGCTCGACGACAACAGCATCCCAGTTCCAGACCTTCACAGCAGTTGCTACCGCAAATACAGCAATTACGAACGCGCTGCTAAACAGATTCAAAAACACCAAAAACAACAAGAGTTGTCAAGGTATTTTGTCAATAATTTTTATTGTAGTTTATCTTTTGATTTGGAAGATTTTACTTTTGTTTATACTATCGAAATCGGACCTTCCCCCCCTCCCTATAGTGCGTAATAAAATTTCACCCTCTTGATATAAAAAACATATATTTATCACATAATATAGGATATTATATACAATAGCATTTCCCGCTATTAATACCATAAATATACATAAATATACATTTATCATTATCATCTAATCTCAGTTCCGATTCGTAGTTCTGGTGTACGGCTGTACTACAATTGCTTGTTTATATGAATATTTGTTGTGTTCATAATGGTCTTACAATTTTTTATCTTGAGCTGTATTGTAATGATTTTTAAGTAAGCATTTTAATTAAGCATTATTTATAAAACCAGTATCCAGAAGTTCGTCACAACATCTCCGGAATGAGTTTTTGCAATGGAAATAATATTGATTCGTCAAATTAACCAGTTTTTAAGTTAGTGTTATAAAGCATAACGCATATAATAAAGCATATATAAAGCATAACTTCAAATAAAACCAATCGAGATAGAGATATCAAACGAATTACATTGGTATTTTTGGTAATTTTTCAGCAATCAGCTAGATGACACGAACAATGACGCCGCATCCGATTCACCGTCTACCCCCCGAACCAGCCGTAGTGAATTGGAAGTTCTGTTTCATTTGCGGTTCCAACAATAAAACCATCACTCATAAGGTAAAAGGTTCTACTGTTAACGAAAACTTGATGAAAATGTTAGCTTATCGAACTGATCCTGAAAGTGAAAAACTTGTAGCAGCGATCAGAAATGTCGATTTGGTCCAGGTGGAAGCTTGTTACCACATTAAGTGTTTGAACAAATACAAGAGAAACGATTATGCAAACATACACCCTATAGGGTGCAACACAGAGCCTGTAGATACAGCCATGCAATTTATCTACGCTTATATTGATGAAAATTATGACCGTTGCCAATTTTCCTTGTCAGAATTACGTACTCTAATTCCCACTGAACCACGACCTCATAATAAAACGATTCTGGACAGGATTCTGAATAAATATGGAAAAGACAACATCATAGTTCACGGGACTAAATCAGCAGATGGCACAATACTGTGTTTCAAAATTACCTCGGAAAAATTGCTGCACGAAGCGTGGAAAAAGCAAAAGTTGAAGAGCAATCCGGACGACATAAAAAACACTCGGAAAGTAGCAGCAAATATCAGAGAAAAAATTCGAAGTACAGTATGTAAGACAATAGAAGAGTACCCACCGAGCACCAGCTTCATGGACGGTGCTGAAGAAGATGTTCACGAGTTGCTAATGGTTTTCCTCAACGAACTCATACTTCCTGGTAAAAGAGTACCTGCTTCTTGGAATACCGTTATCACGACTATTGGCCACATTATAATGAAAGCTACTCGTCCAAGATGTTTCTCATCTAGAGTTCTTCTTGGTCTTGGATGTTTCTTAAAAAAAAAGTTTGGATCAAGGCATCTCATCGATTGTTTAGCTGCAATTGGTTTGTCGTCTTCTTACTCAGAAATTAAACTGTTGGAAAATTGCTACGTCTCCATGAAGCAACCTTCAGTATTGCCTGATGGATTTTTCCAATGGGTAGCTGATAACGCCGATTTCAACATCAATACCTTGGATGGACACAACTCATGGCACGTAATGGCAGTTATTCAGTGTGTTACTCCATCGAACTCGATTGAGGAAGCGGAAGCAGTGCCCCGAAATACACATGAAAGAAGATCAATTGATGCTGCCGAAGTAGGAAAAATCGAATTGATCCCGTATGAAGAGGAAACGTACGCCGGATTAAGCAAAATTCAAATTTTAGATCTGAACGAGTTGTATCCTATTTCAACGCCAACTTCACCGAATTTCAAAGACTTACTCTTTGTTTATGGGAAATGGAAGTGTCTTCCAACGATTCCTAGTTGGAATGGTTTTATGGAGCAGGTCACGGAGGCATGTCCTTTTGAAACTTCTAAAGTATTGTACCATCCTTTTATCAACGCAAAACCTACTGAAAAAACGACCGTAAACACCACCCTGTCATACGTTTTGGATGCTGTAGCGAACAGCGGTCGAAAAACTCCTATCATCACCTTTGATCAACAGTTATTCTGGATTGCGAGGGACATTGCTGAAAACTCAGAAAGATATAAGAACATTTTTGTCCGACTTGGAGGATTTCACCTTTTGATGTCATTCATGGGCGCAATCGGCAAAATAATGTCTGGAAGTGGATTGGAAGAGTTGTGGGCTACAATATATGCTGAAGGATCGATACCACAAATGCTGATCGGAAAGTCATACGCCAGGGCAGTTCGAGCGCATCTTCTGACAAATTTATCTATTGCAAAGATTATTCTGGATTCAATGGATGAGGAAGAAGAAACCTTTGATGGAACGCGAAATTTTCTAGACGATCTTCTCAGTAACTTCGATAGGACTCACGTCATAGACGCTGTTCAGGAAGAATCAAGCGTTCGCTTTTCAAAAATTTTCGAGAGGAAACTTTCTGAATTTGAAAGTAGAGGATCGACTGCAAAACTATGGGTTCAATATTACCGCATGACTTGTCTTCTGAAACAGTTTCTGGAAGCTGAACGTTCAGGAAATTGGCCTCTATATGTTTCAACGATTCGGAGAATGGTACCTTTTTTCTACTCTAGTGGACACAACAATTACGCTAAATCTGCGCATCTATATTTGCAAGACATTGCTACGTTACAAGAGAAGATGACACCTCAGGAATTTCAAAACTTCACTGGAAAAGGTTTCTTTACAATTAGAAGAAGCAACAAATTTTTTTGTGGAATATCTGCAGATCAAACCATTGAACAGACAACAATGCGCCTTGCAAAGACTCAAGGAGGATTGACCTTACCAGGACGAGGTATAACGGAGAGTGAAACAGCGAAATGGACCTTGAACATGTATAGTTTGATGAACATTTGTAAGGAGTTCGAAACATTTGCGGGTGTTTATGGTCAGACTTCAGAGCAGCACGTTGACATGCGTCTTTCACGAGTTGAACGAGATAACAAGGATGTTCACACACTGGATTGCTGGTTTGCTACGCACAATCCATTTCCACGTATCGAAGAAAAGGCGACGTAACCATTAACTGTCACCTGGCGGAAGAAGAGGGAATTCAACTGATGAGCAACGCAACGGATTTCACTTTTAAATCTGTTTCATTCAAAAGAGACAGGCAGGTTGAACCTCTTTCGATTATGACTGCGAAACTGAAGGTAAATGATACCGTTGTTGCAATTGATCCAATGTTGATTTTTCAAAGAATAGCAATTTGCGGACGCACAACCGATGATATAGGGAGATTTTTTGATCACGAGCTCGCTCCTTACCCAATGTCTCTGTTTGACGAATGTGGCATGCGGAAAGGAACCAAATCGTCTTTCTATGATGCATTCGCCGCTGTAACACCGAACATTCCTACAGAAAATCGTTTTTACGTGATCGACGGGGGATATTTGCTGCACAAGCTGAGATGGAAGAAGAACACAACAGTTCAAGAAATCTTTAAGTCTTACGTCACACATCTGAAGAAACATTATTCTGATGGAAAAACTGCTGTAATCTTCGATGGATATCCATCTGACTCAGACATCGCTGGAACAAAATCAGCCGAAAGACTTCGTCGCTCTGCTAAACACACCTCTGCTTCTATTAACTTTGATTACACAACCTCTATCACAGTTTCTCAAGATGATTTCTTATCGAACGATAAGAACAAAGATGGTTTCATTCACCTTCTACAAACACAACTTCAACTTGCTGGATTTGAGACTGAACAAGCTTTCGAGGATGCCGATCGATTGATAGTTACGACAGCTCTTGAACAGTCCTCCAACTATTCGTCTGTTACCATAGTTGGCGAAGATATCGACCTTCTAGTTTTGCTTGTCGCTTTGGGTACTGAAAATAACAATGTGTTCTTCAAAAAGTCGAGCAGCGGAAAAAATTCCGGACACAAAATCTACTCTTCACAGTCGTTCCAGTATGCTAGTTTGAGAAAATACGTGCTGTTACTTCATGCCTTTACTGGTTGTGATACCACATCTGCTCCTTATTCGCAAGGAAAACTGAAGCTCGTCAAGGCATTGTTGAAAATCATAGAAGATGCTGACAAAGAAAACGATACGTACACAGAACAGGGGAAACAAAAACATCACCAAACACAAGAAAGAAAAGGAAACCTACTAGCTGCTTTAAATGTCTTCTATGAAAAATTTACAAGCACTGATTTAATCGAAACTGCAGGGCGAACAATATTTACAGTTATGTACAATGGCCCTACGAACGACGTTGCTACAACTCGCTTCAAAAAATTTTCGCAGTGTGCGACAAAAACAAAAGTCAACTTATGTTCTCTCCCACCTTCACCTGATGCAGCAAATTATCATAGCCGAAGAGTTTACCTTCAAGTGGAAGCCTGGTTAGGAAAATACTTGGAGCCTACAACCTGGGGATGGAAGAAATCTCAGCGAGGACTGGAACCAATAACGACAACCAATCCCCCGGCACCACGTGAGGTTATGGAACTTATCAGTTGTTCGTGTCAAACCAACGGCGAATCAAACGAACGGTTTTGCGGTTCAAGATGTGGATGCAGAAAGGCAGGGGTCCCTTGCTCAGTTGCTTGCAAAAATTGTAGCGGCGAAGATTGTAGTAACGTACCAGCTATGGAGATAGAAGAAGACACTTTTTGTGACGATGATGATTTCGACTTTCCCTCTCAAGTAGTACACTATTCATCAAGGTCATGTTCAACAATAATCAGCGATAGAAGTGACAGACAATCGTCCGGAAGTTCATCTACAGAAGACGCCAGAAGTGAATCCCCAGAACTAGAACCTCAGAAGAAAAAACTACGAAGTGCAGACAAACAATGAATTAGCACTTTAGTTCTGTAACAGCACCAATTAACATGAATCTCAATCAGTTATGAATTCATTATAAAATCAAGGAAAACATGTATAATAAAGCATAAATATAATTATACTTAGGAATAATGACTGAATAAATGACATCCTTCAAATTTACCTTCATTTTCCTTATCAAACTTTGAAAAACGTCTTTTTAAGGTAGTTGTATTATTAAATTAGAGCAAATTTAAAATTAAATATATCAAAATTTAAACACAAGATCGTTTTCAAATTTCAACACAATGTTTTTTACAGATACAAGTTCGCTTGGTTAAATTTTAAAGAAATAACAAATTCTAAGTATTGTAATATTGTATTTGAGGTTATATGATACAACCACCTTAAATCTTTTTGACTGATAAGATTTGTCGTAACTTAAGTTATAAAGTACATAAAAACATGTAAATAAAAACTGTTGAAAACATTGATGAATATTTCTGTGAATAGTAATAATAATAATATTATACTTATTTACATTAACAATAAAAGTTTTTCTTATTTATATTATATGAAAAATTATGATTTCATAACTATTTGTAAAGAATAACTTATACCAACATTTGCACAGAAGTCCTAATAATTGATAATTGCTTGTCAGTAACTGAATAAAATTGTTAAAATGTTATAAATAAAAAAAAATAATAAATCTTGATTAAAACGTGTACCTCCGATGTGCACTCATTGCGTGCAACCGTATTATTGGAATTTTCGTACTTTTGCAAGCTGCAGCTTTGAAACGGTAAGTCGTATAAAAAAAATGTTTAAATAAAAATTGTTGATAAAAATGTAAGGAACAACTTTTGCATTTACATTTTTGCGTTAAAATAATATTTTCAGGACGAAAAAGTGGAAAAACACTTTTTTTGATACTTTGGCGCCACCTACCGTGTGCATTTTTTGTTGTACAGCATTGCTCCAATGACATAAATTGTAGATTTTAACGTCCTCTACATTTTATCATCAATCGATTTTTCTGTGAAATGCATAGCAAACGAGATAAACGCATTTCAAAAATTTTTTGGCTGTTTTTTTGAGTTTTTCAAAAGACCGCTAAGGGTTGAACTGGTCCACCCCCGTGGTTGCTTAGTAAATCTCATTTGTCATCGAATAAAAAAAGATTCACGTCCTAGGCACTAATTTCCGACCTCAACCTGCAGATTGACTGTACTAAGAGCCTTATAAGGTTTGTAGCCGAGACCATTTTCAATGTTGCTTCTTTGTGAGCTCTCCGCTAACTCGCGAAATAATAACATCCACGTTTCTGCATAAGCTAACCGACGAAAACAAGCAGTTCCTACTTTCCCTATTCTTAATTAAGTATAGTCTCTATAAGAGTATAGTACAAAACGCACGTAGACTTTGGTCTTCGTTAATAAGTTCTGACTCTGTCATATGATCAATTTGTGAGTTTTCGGTATATAAACAGGTACCTACACTTAGTTTTTGCATCGCCCATGAGACCTTGAAGACACAAATAAATTAAACCGATGTGTAATTGGAAGACGATAATGAATTTTAGGGCTTTAATTAGAGTTGGGTCGTACTCGGATTTTCACATACTAGGTATTCCTAGTACGAGTACAAAAAAATACCTGTTCCAAAAATACTAGCTAGTATTTTTTTAAGTATGGACATATATACACACGAGTACATGCGATTTGCAGTGATGTAAGGAAAACAATCTAAGGTAAAACAATCAAATTCAATCAATTTAATTTGATTTTCATTTTAATATATGCACAAAACACCTCCTGTATTCGTTCAAATTACCGATGTCGAAAAATTTACTAAGGTAGGACCAACTAATCCTGTTGCCATCTATGATACCAAACTTTTCCCGGCTAATTTTTAATAATTGAATAAAGTACTTGCAAGTCCGAAAATACTCGCAAGTGCGAATATACTCGATACGAAAATACGCGATACGAAAATACTTGCAAGTTCCAAAATACTCGATACGAAAACACTTGCAAGTATTTTCGTATCGAGTATTTTCGAACTTGCAAGTATTTTATTCAATTATTCTAAAAGTTTGTAGGGCAAAAGTAGCTGAAATCGGACAAAATCGGCCAATTTTGGGTTAGAGTGGTTTGGGACATAACGGGCCAAGATCTATTGCTGTGATATAAAAATTTCGGTTTTGTAGGGGAGTAAGGGGTTTTTTTGGCGATAGTTTGGCAAAAACTGCCTTTACAGCGCTTTCGATGATTGAAAGTGATCGGGGAGTATATTAGTGATATTTTAAGGGTGAAAAAATTTTTGATACGAGAAATTGGGCAAAAAAGACCATATTTTACAAAAAATATTTTTTGGTCTATTATGAATTCGGGTACCTTTCTGAGTTGTTTCGGGCGAAATTTCCATACAAATCTGGGAAAAAGCAGCCCAGTTTCTAAGATACGGCAAAATGAAATTCGTCAGAATAACTGAAAGTACGAAATACTCGCGAATATGAAAGCACTCGCAAGTATAAAATACGAGTGCATATTAATATTAGGATACTATTACGCCACTGTTTGATTGAAATGAATCAAATGGACGAAATTTGTTTGGTAAATTCTTGATTACATGTATAGTTCACATAAATACTCGTACCTAGTATTTTTGAATTTCGTACTAGGTACTGGCTGTTCCAAATAAATACCTGTTCCATATGCCTGTTCCAGTATATACGCTTCATCTCTAGCTTTAATGGTTTTATTCGTGAACATGGGAAACTGTTTGCTATTTATGATCAATAGTGTAGTGAAATATGTTAAACATTTTGGCTTGAACATGTAAAAAATGTTTCTAATTATGGTCAGGCTACATTTACCGGACACGCGAAACAATCACCCGTATTGTGAGTGTCGAGTTGATCGCTAGTCTATAGTCGACGCAGTTGTGGAGTCGATGTCGTTTTAGTATTGTGAGAGTCGATCGAAACTACTTATAAGTACTACCATATTGAAATCGAGGAAAATGCTTGAATTGAGTACTATTGTGAACTAAATTGCCACTATGAGCAATTTTAAAATCAATCTGGTTTTTTTCTTGAAAGTTTGTGAATTGAACTTATTTGATTAATTTTTTGACGACGAGTTTGATAAAGATAATCAAGCCACCCTCCTAGAATTAAGACGAAAGAGAAAGTAGTTTAGAGACTAGTCAAATCCTTTGGATATGCACAATGTGGAGTAAGAGTTTTGATTTATTTAATGAAGAGTAGATTTGTACAGCATTTCAGACTTTCCAAAGATTTTTCTAAATAAACATTTTCATTTTTACAACACAATTAGAAAATATTTTAATTTTTACTTAACACTAAATTAACGTTTTTATTTGTAACAAATAATCGTAACAAATCTGTAGATCTCTCGCATCTTCTTCATAAATCTGCAGGGTTTTTTCGTTTCGTTTGCAAGATATTTGATCAAGTCAAAATATTTGATATTTTTATTAATGTTTTCCTGCAGTTCAGTTTGGCTTTCGAGTAACCGGAGTCTACTTTACTGTTGGTTGGCGGTGGCAGATCTACTTTTTCGATGTGTTCTTTCCGTTGAAGAAGTTGCATCTATGGGAGCTTGTGGTTAAGTGCTTACAACTGTGGTTGCTTGATTACTTGTGGAACAAGTTAAATTCGACGATGCGATCTCCACACTCATATCGCGCAGCGTTCTGAATTCACAGCCAGTGGGGTTGAGCACAACATTTAAATTAAGTAGATTTACGAAACACTCTTCACCAGTTTTGCGTTTTTCACGATTGTCTCTAATGAACTTTTTGCAAATGTTAAATTTGAAATCGATTCACACCTGGGGAGTGTATACCTAACATAAAAAGCCTTCTGCCAACCACCTCCATATCTTACTGGTGGACCCAAGCTATTTAGCTCTTCTGCAAATCTATTCCAACGATCCATCATTTCGCCATTTTGCCCACAAACCCTAACGAATCCTCTTGCAAGCTCTTCGTTTTTCTCAAGTAGAGATACCAAACGTTCAAATTGTTTGGCGTTTATAATTTTCATCATTTAATAATTATTTTATTAGCGACTGAATATTCCAACAAAAAAACTTACATTTTGCGTATGTCCAACAATCTGTCGATGCAATGTCGCGAAGCAAATTGTAATCGACAAAACTTGTCGATCAAATCGATAATCGGCAATCGATATCGACAGTCACAATAACAAATCTGTCTATGTCGATATTGTCGACATCGACTCGAAACTCATAATATGGGTGATTGATATTGGTTGGCGCCAGTGTTGTGAGGTTTCCGTGGTCGAAATTCCCTCGCAAATGCTCGTTTTTTCCCACAGAGCAGGTAGCGAGTTCCCACAGTTTTTCACACGGACAATATGTTAGCTATTCACCACAGTTATAAATATCGCACAAATGCCAATACTTTTAAGAAAAAAAACAGCAGTTTCATATATTTTATACACATATAATTTATCACAGCGAAGAAAAAAAACACATTCATTTCGTGAAAAAATCATTTCATTATAACGCAATATAAAATGCGTTCACTTTTAAACTAATCAAATAGATTTTGTGCATTGCGCAAATTGAAATGTTTGTCAGAAGGTTCGAAATCAAATCAGGTCTAGACTGGAAATTTGATCGAATGCAAGAAACTGCAGTCAGTGTTGCTGCTAGAATGGTAAACACTGAAGAAGAAGGCGGATTATCTTCGAAATATCAATATCTGTCAAGGAATTGAAATAAATCAACTTCTAAAGGAAGAAAATTAAATTTGATATTTAGTCTTGATTCGATTTCTAGTGACGTGACTTAAATTTTTTGCTAAAAATCGCTAATCGAATGTCTTGAGAAGCGATTCTTATTCATTTCATCCCAGGTTTTAACTGAAATATAAGAATACATGAAGAAATGTCAATTTTGCCTGGATTGTTTAGATTTTTTCTCAAATATATTTGGTTTTTCATTTCATTTAAACCATTTCTCTCACGATTTTGTTCTACGAGCATCACTTTTTCAAGTTTTAGAGGGCGAAAATTCCCATAAAGAGGGAAAATTCCCACAATATCACAACACTGGTTGGGGCTGACTTCAGTGCTTGACAACTATTTCAAAGTTATATAAAAACTTGCAACTGATTACGCTGCAAATATCGGGTTATGGCCAGCGAAGAATGATACATAGCATTGATGAGTTATTTATCTTAACTACGAGACCAAATATTTAGTTGTGATCGTAATTTAGATAGATGTTTCTTAGAAATCTTTTAACTTGGCGCTGGCACTATTTTTATTTTCTGTGTCTATTTTCCTTATGATAGTAGTGGAGACACGACAAATGCAATGATTTGTTGAGGGATATATCTTTTGTTCCTTTCAAAAATTTGAATTTAATTTTGAATTTGAAAAACTGTGCATTTCGTTAGTTCAATTCACTTTGTAAACTCCTTGATAATGCTGCCTATTTTCATCTTTAAAATTTCAATTTAACAGCTTAAAACCTGCATCTTTATTTCCTTACATAGGAGTTTACTTGCATCCTCCTCCTTCAGAAATTTTGATTGATGTTTCTATCTCACACTCAAGTTTTATACTTCAAAGTGTTAAACACGACTTTCGTGGCGACTGCGATGACTTGAAATTCCTTTCAACTTCTTTCAATTGGGCAAACATCCTGTCACTTTTACTCCCTAAATTAATTTCAAATCCAAAAACGTCTTCGGTAAATAAATCCATCTATTTCAACATTCACCTTAAAATCAAGTATCACAAAAAAAATTAAGCAAATACTTATGAATGCGACATTTTCATAGTACATTTTTTGCACGTTCGAAACTGCTAGAAAGATTGAGTTTCGATAAGTAGAGAAATTTTGTGGATTTTGAATGCAAGTTCTATCAAACGTGCTTGTTATTACGACTAACCTGTATCAAACGTCATGTACCACTTTGATCCGATGAATGCATCGGAAGCCATTGGGAATAGTTTCTAAAGTTAAATTAAGTTAGTTTCAAAATTTAGGAAAGTAAAATAGTTGTTACTAATTTTCATCATAAGGTTTATCATGCAAAAATTTGATGGAAACATATCTCATAACATAAATAATGAAAATGTTCAGTGCTTGCAACACTTTAACAGCTAATCTTACTACAATTGCTCACGTTAAGATCAGTCTGGTTTCTTTCGTTGGCTGTATCGGAAGTTACGGGAAGTAATAAATTTTCAAAACTTAGAAAATTTAAGCATCAACAATATAGGTCATCACGTGAAAATTGAATTGCAGTATCTGTTGGTGCGAAAATAACGAAAATGTCTGGTGTTGGCAACCCTTTGCTAGTACCACAGTAATAAGTAAAACAAATCTGCTTGCCGTGGAGGCCAAATTACGCTGTGACTTAGTTTCGATCCGATAAATGCTTTGGAAGTTATCGAAAGAAAAATAATTTTAGGGTTACTGTTCGCCAAAAACTTCAAAATGTTTGAAATTGAAACATTGTTCATTTTCTCTAAAATATCAGTTGACAATTTATTGGTAGCATCTCTTAGTAAAGAAATTACACAAGATAATATGAAAATTACGATAGCAGGCAGCTCTATCCTATTTTTTTCATTTAAATACTTACCAACCTTGGATTACAATAATGTCCTTATATTGTGTGTATTTAGTTTTGATCCAATGACTCCATGAGAATTCATAGGATTTAACGCATTTATTTTTTTATAGATTTTTCAAGATGGCACCACTACCACAGAATTGCCAACATATTCATCAACCTTCTATCAGACACTTTCTTCGTTCACTTTGCACAAAATAAAATCAATTCAATTCTTACATCTTGTTTCTTTATTTATGCACCATGAAGAAAATTCAAATTTCATCATGTAAAACTAAATACATCGCCGATAATCCTATATTCTAAAATCCCTTAAAATTCAACATAGGAACCTTTGGGAAATATTTGACCAATTAATGAAAACTATTGCGTAAATAAACAAAACAAACGAAATAATCAAATAATTAGACGATATTATCTACTTCGAGCAGAAATACTTGATGAATGCACAAATGGAATTTGAAATAGTGGGACAGAAAAAGATCAAATTGAAGTATCAATACAATAGTATTTGAAATGACCACTGGGAAACAAATTTCTGCACGAAAAAAAAGCCCATCATGTTATTTTCCATTTTCTCTTCCATCCTTTATTTACTTATCTTTATTCACAAATAATAGATAATACAACTAACTATAGATATAGCAAGAGCAATATTTAAACCAAGTAAGTTTTAAACGTACTGACAAGAGATATATATACATATATATATATATATATATATATATATATATATATATATATATATATATATATATATATATATATATATATATATATATATATATATATATATATATATATATATATACATATATACATATATATATAAAGGGAAAAATCATATGATTAAAAGTCGCGAAAAATGTAACTGGAGGATCCGAGTGTCCAAAACTAAAACATTCTTACGACAAAGAATATAATTATGCACTAGCATGATCTTAAATTTCTATTCAATTCACAAATCAAATTATGTGAAATTCGTTTAGATCTTAACGGTATATTTTCAAATCAGACAACTCAACAAAATTCAAGTCATTATTTGTTCCAGATTCGATTCATCTTCATGAATTCAATTTCTATCATAAAACTTTTCATCAATTTACAGTACTATTAACCATCAATACGACTTCATTATCATCATTCATACGATTTGGTTATTTTTAATTAACTCCTAGGCAGTCGTACGAATATTTTTTGCTATGTTTCTGTTTTTCGTCTCGAGCCATTTTAGTTATGTAATGCAAAACATTTTCAATAAACACAAGATTTTCTAAAATTTCGTCTGCAATTGTTGTTCGTCATTAGTTTGACGAATCCAGATGACAAATGACGGCAATGAAAAATGGCGAACGCAACGGCATTCTATTTCTTCGCTTCCTTTAACGACAATGATTCTAATTAAATTTCACAACATTTATTTTCGTTACTTGAAACATAACAAAAAAATACAATAGAAAATAATGAACCGTAGAAAACGAAACAATAAGTGCAAAATATATTTGGGAGTAGTCTGTACAGATTAAATTCAAGACCGGGTAACAAACACACATACCTAGTTATTTTAGGAAAAATATTTGCTACTATGCTCTTAATATCAAATCTCCTTTTGTTAGAAATTATTCTGAGCGAATAAATATAATTCAATTAATATTTGCCACGCTAGAATTCTTAAGTAAATTATACAGAGTTCATCAAGTTTCATTTTCTATTTTGAAATCAAAAAGAAAATTCGGAAACAGAGAAATCATCACGTTTTGACTCGCGTTCAAAGATTTGATTCAAGTATATGTGTATCTTACATACACGCAAGTGTATGAATGTGGTTAAAAATAGAAAAATCAGTTTCTTCACATAATTGAGTGAGTAATGGTTGTCCGACAAATGTGTCAGTCAATGTTCTAGTTGCGTTTAATATTTAATATCAAATTTACTACGCTTTGTGTTTCGTTTTCATGCTTCTTGGCCGGTTTTTGTTTAAAATAATTAAAAAAGATACAGTTTGCAATATTAAAACCTAGAGAATAATGATTCAACCTATTATGTGCTCGCAATTCAATCAAGTTTCAGTTTTCTGCTTTGACATTCTGAGTGTATGTTTCCTTAAAATAATAATTATTATAAAGTCAGCGATTGATTTTTTCATATGTTTTGACATTGTTTTGCTGTAGCGATTCTATATAGATAAATATCGTGTTTGTTTCTTGCGAAATATTTTTTTTTGTTGGGTGTCGTTTTTCAATCACTATTATGAATTAATTAATAATAACCAAATCGACTTGATTCTCATCTTGATAGACTGTGCGATCTTTCGCGGCTGCTACTGCCCGATATTGATTTTATCGGTTCGCCAAGGCGCTGATGAGATGATAACTTATCGAAAAAAGGATGGCGCAATGCATCACCTGCAACATACATAAAAGAATATAAATTTAAAGTTTTCATTAAATATTTAGTAAAAAAACAATGCTTGTAGACCATTTGAGAGGTAGTCACAACGACCATTTGTAGGGAGTCATCTTTAAAAAGCAAATGTAAAGAACCAAATTTTGCAATAAAAAAAATATAAGGCGATCCCCGACTGATACTTTTTGTTTTATTCAATTTGACATCGGAACTCTCTAAAAACCATCCATTATTTATATAAATTTGAAATATACGAAATTTGTTTATCATCATTCCATGATGATTAAATTTTTGAACATCGTACAAATTTTTCTATTTGTAATATCAAGTGAAATCACGCGTTTACTGTTTGCATATCGTGATTTTGTTTATTTTGTAAATTTTCACTTACCGAGGTTTAGGAAAACATTTTTACTTGAAAACCGGCAAAAAGTGTTTATTTACTTTAAAAAATATATAAATTTATAGGGATGGGTTAAGGTGAATGTCCACATGTGAAGGGTGTGGGTAAAAAATACGAAAAGCGTAACGTGTTTTATTTTTGAACTCTATATCAGCAAATAATTGTTTAACGTAAATGTTATAGATAACTATGTTGACTTACCTAATGTAATGCGTTGACTTGGTTCGTATTCTAACATTTTCTTAATTAAATCAAATAACTGTTTGTGTTCCTCACTTTCTGACATCAGGTACCTATGTAAGGGCTTGCAGTGATCGCGAATATAACGTCCAGCGGATGATTTCTCATCCCATTCTAATTCGCCACGATAGAAGAACTTTGTTTTGGTTTTACTGGAATAGAAGAAATAGAATAAATAAACTTCAAATATCTTTAACACTAGACATCATTTGTATTGGACCTTACCAAATAAAAATTTACTTGTAAGGCAATTTCAGTTATGAGTTAAATAAATTCGGGGGTAATACATAAGTCAACAACGTATATTCTTTCATAAAAAGTGCCACTGCACCAGAATAATTTTTGGTAAACAATAAATAGCATACAAAGAAAATTTTTGATAATCAGATAAACGACATTTGACGGAAAGTATATGTAAACCTAGTAAGGAGAGAAGAAAAATTTGAAATAAGTTGCAGTTTAAGTTGCAGCACTCTAGAAAGTGAATAGAGTCTCTGTAGATTTTAGTTAAATAAAATCTTAGTAATTTGGAATAAAAATTTAATAGGCAAGCCGAATTACCGAAAGCGATTGCTCTAATTTATTATTATAACTGACTGTTATTACAAAATAAGTTTTTGCTGAACACAGGGTGACTAACTAGTTATAACTGACATCTAGCGATCACGGTAGTAGTTGACTGAGATCTAAAATAACGACGGAGAGATTTAAAATAAAATAACTAAACTAAACAAACTAAAGAAAAACTATGAATTTTTTGTTCTACTGGAGCGCATCAGCACCGTTAGGCTTTGTAAATATTGCCAAACTGAGAATTTTTCATCAACAAAAAGAGAATCTAAATTATTTTGCTGCTTAATGGAGGATTAGTAAAAGCCATGGATGGCTTGATTAATAACCCTACAAGTCAATTGGCGAAATAATAAGACAACCTAAATTCTTAAACCAAATCCACCAAGTACATCTGTATATCTTTTTAAATCAAAAGATTATTCAGGTTTTAGAAAATTCGTTACCTCTCTAAACCGTTTTTGTCTCTTTTTCGAGATTTGATAAATGCGAGTCCGGGAAAAAATATTCGAAGTCGAGCAGGGTAGTAGAAACAACCAATTCTCAATTGCTTAGATATGTGCCCAAAACACAGAATTTCCATTAGATCTTGTAGTGTCTGAATAAGCTACAGAAGAAACAGAACTATAACATATAATGCCCCATTTTTCCGAATGTTATGTTGTTATATAGGAAAGGCATTTTACAGACACTTGTTGCTGACTTTCCTAATAAATTAATAGAACATGCCATTAATGATATTAATGACTCTAAAATAGCTCATGTTGAAGAAGATAGATCATCTAACGGTTTCTATTTAAATCATAATCATATTTTGATATTGAAACCTGTTTAGCGCTTAAACTTGTGGCAGTAGTTCACTGTTATATCTCAACCGTACGAAATTAACACTCTTACGCTTGACCAATGTTTCGAAATATTGAAAACTTACTTTCAAAATCAGTGCTGTGTAACCCAAAAAAGGAAATTTTGAAAAAAAATGAACTTCAAATTTCAAGTCAAGCGCCTGGTGTGCGCAAATATATAGCGAAAGTTCGTAAGACAGGCTTGCTAGTGGACAATAGATTAGGCGCTGATTAGGCGCATTCTACCTTGGCGACCAATAATGTCGTACTTGGGGCTCAGAATATTCACACGTAGTCCTAGAGAAGCCAATGCATCCTCAACGAGTTACAGTTTGTCTTGTTTTTTAGTGGTTGCAACACTGGCCAACTTTTCTTCGAAAAGGAGGCTAGTCACGCCGTTACGACGAATGGGGAGCGTTACAGGAAGACGATAACCGATTTTCATTTGGGCAACAAATTGAAGAAATAGACTTGGGCGAACTTTGGTTCTAACAGGATGGCGCTTCATGCCAAACAAGTCGTGAGAACAATCGCTCTTTGGCCACTAAGTTCGCAAATCGCGTAATGAGCCGTTTTAGCAATGCCAATTGGCCGCCGTGGAGTTGCGATTTGACGCCATTGGACTTTTTTGTTGCGGTCTGTAACGATTCATGAGCTTAACCGCAACATTGTTCGAGCTATGTATTTGTCAGATCCGTTCCGAAACGATCCAAAATATACTGAAGAATTGGCTTGGCAGGATGAACTAGTACCACACCATCCAAGAGAGCAATTTGAACGAAATTGTGTTCTATAAATATTCCAAGGATACATTTTTTCGATAAAGCAATAATTTAAAAAAAATATTTTGCGGTTTTAAAACGAAATCGCTCAATGATCTATCCTGCACTAGGATGTACATAGCAATCTTCCTTTATTAGCTTCAATCAATGAAATTTGATTCCACACACTTATCGCATTAAAATGAAAATTCAAGATGAAAAAACATGAATTGAACAAATTGAAACTGAAGTATTTGGAAAATATAATCTTGAGTTTTTTGCATTTTTTTATACACACATATGTATATTCGTGGTTGGTATCTTGATGTGGGAAGTCGTTTATCGGAGCATTCTCGAATGGCACATAATCTCATGGAAAAAACAGTCGAGGTGTACTGGCTATACTTGTGACCGCAGGTGAGTGATTTTGATTATAATGATAATTTAACTTACTGTAAATATTGAAAACGTTGGCTGGTATGTGCTATATGTACAAACCATTTTTCTATGAAAAGAAAAGTCAGATAAGCGGGAAAAAACTTATAAATACGTATTGAATTTTTTATTACTAAAAAATTTACACTAAGCATAAGTCAAAATTCGAATACCACAGAGAACCAAGCTAAACAGTTAAAATGGTAGGTACTATACAGATGCGATGGCGGAAGGATTTTATTTCCAACTACATATTTTAGAACTGACTGACTTTTGGAACTGACATGGAACTTATCACTCTAAACTCGTCGTTGTCGTCGTAGCGGTACATTGCTTCTTGCAGACAACGGGCTCCAATAATCTCGGCTCAACGACAGCGTCCTCCAATTTCGAAATCTGAGCAGCGATGCGCAGCCTTCGTGGACAGAATCAGTCTTTTCTATTGAATACCTTACCTTTTTATGTATTTTTAGGTAGACTGTTGGACCATGATACTGTCTTTCAGTCTCAAGTATATGCTATATTCATGACAGTTGAGTCCATTAGCGAAAATTTGCATCGACAGCAGATAACTGCTTAAGCTCAGCAGAAACTGCTTGCCTTACCGCATCTCATGTGCTATCAAAATGGGACTCACATCCAGCAGTTTATGCAAGAGGTGCGAGATGGCAGAGGACACAATTGAGCACACTCCTGCGATTGTCCGTAATACCTCTTTACAATCTAACCAAATAAAAATTTTCGCACCTAAGTAAATCAATTTGTTCACATTTTCTAAATTATATTTGTCAAGAGCCATATTTCGCCTATTGGCCATATTTCGCCTATACTGACGAATGATTTGATTGCGTATTAAATATAAATGAAACCTGTATAAATAAAGAAATGTAGAAACTTTCAAATCAATTTCACGCCTTTTCGAATTTTCTGTGATTTAGACTTTGTTTTGAAGCACAGACCCAACCTAATCTTTTTGATGTTAAGAAAAATTTTGACAAGTAGCTGGTGTAAACATTTAGTTTTGCGCAAAGAGAACTCACAAAAAGATATAATACTAAAGAAATAATATTGCTACACTGCATACTTCATGAGTTTTGCATACATTTATCTGCTTTTTAGGATGGGAATATTACTTTTCCGATAAATTTCGAATAATAATAACCTAAGTACAGAAATCTTATCTGTTAACCTAGAGGCGAGTAAGGTGTTGCTAAAAAATGTATTAATTCTGGGCACGTATTAAATGAAACCCTCCTTTAGCAACAAAACATTACGGCAGTTATAGGGATTCTAAGCTCGAAAGGACCCTGGACAAATGATGATTAAGAACAATATTCCAAAGTGTTCTCTGCAAAAGCGGAGATGCTCAATTACTAATTTTGTAGTTCATCCCCTGAATAACATGCAGATTAATTCTGAGGTGGATATGGCGCGGAGACCAATGAAAGAGTTATATGACAATGATAATATCTTCTTTACTTAATAAGGGAACGATAACACAGCTGATTTTTACGAAGAACTTTGTTTCAAAGGTATACAAATTAGAGACCTTCAATTCAGTCATGGAAGTTCCGAAAATGCATGGGAATAAAATGATAAAATCATCAATTCATATTTAAGTTAATTTTTTGAAAGCACAAGTGGTCTATTAAACAAGATATGCTGTTGTTCGACAAGGTGCAATGAAGGAACAAGATGCAAAGAAGGAAACGCCTGAATTACACATAAAAGAGATAATAAGCAAGTTGACAGTAAACGGTGCTGTCTTCGCACTATCCAACTGATGAATAAATGATGAATAAAAATTGCAAAGCAGTATGAAATACGAATCTTTAGAACTCAAATATTTAGCTTTTGCGAATTTAAATTAAAGCCTAGCACGCAGAGTTCGGGTAAAATACCAATTTTCATAAAAAACTTACAAAAGATAAAATAGAAAGCAAAAATTTTGCTAATTATGTTACTGAATCCATATGAAGTTTCGAGGAAAAACTTATAAGTAATAATATATATTAATAGACGGCGGCATAAAAATATTGCATTACCTCACCAGGTTTTTGAATGGCAGTAAACGTTTGAAATTTAGCTAAAGTGAACCGATCATCATTAGCTTTTTTGTGTAAACTTTATGGTTTTAAACGATTTCTTTCCTTATATCGTGAAAATATATTACATAAATTTCACTTTTGTGAAGAAAAAAAACACCCTTGACAAGATATTTATTGATGGTCGTCACATCAATTTTGGGCTCATTTTATTTTCCGACGACAAGAGTAACAAGGAGAATTTATTTACTAAATACATGTAATGAAGTAACTTTTTTTGCCTTGTATGAAGCAGTAAAAAGTAATTGTAAGTTAAACGAATCATCCAATAGAGAAAATGAACGACCGATTGATTATGAAATGAAATAAAATCATCAATGTAGTAGCTTCAATCAGTAGCTTCAAAAATATCGCGGCAAAAGGTCCTCGTTTATGTTTGGTTGAAAGAACAATTTTCATTTATTTTGGTCATAAAAAGCGGGGCCTAATTGTTGAAATAACTTTATATATCGGCTACGTAATTATGGAACCACATAAAAAAAAAATCAACTTACCGTGCCATACGATATGGTATTTGACCTAAAATTCGTTCCATCATGGCTAGATGTTCGCGATTATCGTGCGTTTGAAATAGTGTTATGCCGAGATACAACTCAAACAGGATGCAGCTAAAAGTAAATGAAAAAATAGATTATTTTGTGTTTATGTCATTATTTATTATAAATGAATTTCAAAGTTCATTAGGGGAAACTGTTTGTTTGCATGCAAATGTTATCAGTTTGAACTGGAGAAGTTTCTCCTCATCTTTAATTTGAACAAAGATCAATAACTTTTTTACACATCCATATATTCATTTTGGGACCTATTTGTTTGTCCAGGTTTATCGATTGGTTATATCCCTTATTTTTTTTGGGATCTTCTTAATTCAAAAATACATTTTCGCAAACTTACCCGACAGACCAAACATCACATGGTTGCGACCATCCTAATTCGAGAATAACTTCAGGTGCACGATAGTGACGTGTCGATACGATTGTGCTATGATGCTCATGATCAAATGTAGCACTACCAAAATCAATTAAACGTATATCTGTGCATTTCACACGACGAACCTCACGATTCTAAATGGAAAAAATTATATGGAATTAGTAATTTTGTAAAATTCTGAATTTTTAGTTGCATTATAGAATTTCTAGAGTCAAAAATATTATCATATTATTTTATTTAAAATAAGAGGAAAAATTCTTTGAATTCAACCTAGAAATAGAGTTAGCAGATTATGGTTACATATGCATTTTATTAATAATATCTTTTATAAATTAGTGTAAATCAATATGAAAGAGAATTTCAATCAACATAGAACTAAAATATTTACCTTTTTATGATTATAATGAGTTGTGAATTCCGAGTCAACAAATAAAATGTTTTCGGGCTTAAGATCAGTATGTGTAAGCCTATTGTCATGGAGAAATTTAACGGAGTAGCAAAGTTGATAGCCTATGTGACGAACTTGCTCCAATGGGTACGGTTCGTAATTGTTCTCACGCTAGAAAAATTTCCAAGCAAAGGAATATAAATGATTTGATAAGGAAATAATTATTGCATAAACATAAATTAGGTGGATTTTGAGTGATAGCGTTCTTCCTTTCGCAGCTAGTTTAGAAAAGTACATTATCACTAGGATAATAAATTACATTGTCTCATGAAAATGGGGCAGAAAAGTAAAAAAAAAAGAAAATTTAAAATTATTGTAATACAATTTTGCAAACAGCATATACTTACCAAGAAATCGAAAACACTTAAGCCCAACATTTCGAACGCTATACACATATGTCCATGGAAATCAAACCAATCTAACATTCTTACGCACAAGCTGAAATTAATGCAAAAAAATTATTAGAATTTGTCACCTGTTATTTGTTTCGATTTTTTTTATTGAAATTTGCAAATTAATTAGAAACGAAATGAAACATGGGTGTTTGAATAAAACATTGTTTTTTTTTGCGGGCATAGATATTTCGAGAATATATGTTAGTTTGTATCGAAGCTGGGTGTAGTTTTGTCAGAGAATCAAGTCTTTAGTTTGATCTAAAAACAAATCTCATTAAGACCTCTCTTAGGATCAATACAATGTATTAAATAAGGTAATGAATATTTCAATGCAAAAAATACAACTTCAAAAACTAGTTGATTTAATTCAATAAAACTAAGTTTATACTTACTGATCACAGTTAGGGTCCTTTTGAGCAAGTTTCTCGAGAACATTGATTTCCAATTTCGCTGCTTCACGATATTTCTCGACATTCTTAATAATCTTCAGAGCCATACAATGGTCCCTAGAAAAATTGTGTACAAAACAACACCAAAAAAGTAAATCATATCAATATCTTTAGTTCGAAATAGAAACTTTATGAAAATATATACCTTTCTAAATCTTTAACTTTAACAACTTGACCAAATGTACCCTCTCCTAGGGTAGTCATAATCTTATCTGTAAAAATAATAAAATCCAGTTCAACAACATTGTTCAATATTTCAAACAAACAACTTGATTTGTTTTGGTTGTTTCTTTGTTTTCATCAATATTGTTCGGATTTTTTTTAAAAAATCGTTTTCTGTTTTCTATGTGAGAAAGAATTTCATATATTTAAGAATATTGAAATTTGAAAATTAAAGTGGAAAAAATTATGATGTAGTGCAGTTTTTCTTTCTATCTAGAATAAGAAAAAAATAGATGGATTGAGTCTGCATTTTTTCATTGTATTTTTCAAAATGATTTTTTTTTGGAAATGTTTTGGATTTTTTCGCTTTTAAGTGAGTGGCGAATTGCAAAATGAATTTGATATTACGAGAAATAAACAAAGGAAAACTACACATGAGTTTAAGTTCAAATTTATTTGAATTAGTGCATTGAAAACGAGAGCTATAAAAATTTAATGTAAAACAAATAACCAGAAGTTAGAACATAAACAATTTGAAATTTTTGAATTGAATTTCATTTTACCAGTTGCGACGAATTCAAAGACCGATCGAGTAATGAAAAATATATGAATAAAATGCAGAATCTTTAGGTTTTTTTATATAAATTTGTCACGAACATCTGTTATGAAGAACATCGCCGATTAGATAAATCAAATGGCCTTCAGCGTCGTCTTGAATTGTTGGTTTCTGCTGCTGTTATTGGTGATGGTAGTTGTAAATAGTTGTTGCGTGTTTTGTTGGATCAGTTGGTTGGTTCATCATCATCATCGATTCATATCGTTTGATTCAGTTCATCATCATCATCATCATCGTTCGTTTCATTAGTGTCGAGATCAGCATGGGAGGTCGAGAACAAATACACAGATACGCAAAAGTGGTTGCAACCCAGGGAAATATCACCAAGGAGTCGAGTCCAAGAAGTTCAATCCAGACAACAAAAACACCACGGAAACCATGTATGGCGAAACATATTTGCAAGAACAATATATAGCAAGAGTAAATGTTTTTTTCAATATATATTGCATATGAATCACCCAGAAATTAACCAAAAGTTCATTGTGTGATCATTCAAACAATTTGTTGATGATTTGTTCGGTTCGGATTGAAGAAAGTTGGTTGATTGGACATTTTTACAGATGTGGTTAGTTGGTTGGTCGTGTATATTGCCGTTGTAAACAATACGTTATTTGTTTTTTCCGCATCCATGTTCCATTATCATCATCATCATTGTCATCATGTGTGAATAGTAAGTTCGTTCACCATTGCATTCGACATCAGGATTCATCATCATCAGTTGATCAAAACCATAACAGAGTGAGAAACCATCATCATCGTACATCACCATCAATGTTGTTCGTTACACATCAAAATTCATCATCATCATATCACCATCGATTGGGGAAACACGAGAAAAATACGGTATCGATTTTCGGTAAGATAATTAGTTCGGACAAAAAATAATATTTTTTGTGTTGTTTTTGTGTTTAGATTTACAACTTTTGTTATTTTGCATAAAAAATTCATATGAAAAATTAAAAACCAATTCTAACTTGTAAAATTAGACATTAAATATAAACATTTTCAGTTTGTAAATTTGAATAGATTAAAATATCATTGTTTGTTGACATCGAAAAGCGTTTTCGGTCTTATTTTGTTATTCATAGAAAATTAAAGTATCGACATGAGTGTCAGAGTGCAATAAAGAAAATAGAAACAAGTTATTGAAAATCTGCCTGCTTTTTAATAATTATTGCTAGTAAAGCTCTCATTTATTAGTGTTTTAGTCTTAAGACGCAACTAAAATTATGTATCAGGTATGTGTTGTCACTCACAGTTATTATTTCAACGTTTTGAAATTCAACATCAATTTACAAACAACTTAGTCAACTATGCATTCAATTTGATTCTTGAAGCAAGATATGTATGATTGTGGCTGATCCTTTTTGAGTTCTAGCTAATAAGAAAAGTTAATTTAAAACATAACTATTACTGACTAGGAATAACTAGTAAATTCAATTCTACGAAACCACACAAAAACTTGAAATACCTAATAAATCAATATGCTTAGTTTGATCCAAAAAAACTTAATCCAAAAATATATTTGCAATAGAAATAAATTTCTAGACATTATTATTCACGCTCTTACAAATCGATTACCATTTACAGAGACAGTTTTCTGAAATCGTCAGATTTATTGCTGTCATTGGACAAATTCATTGATTTAACGATTTGTTTCCTACAGGAAATAACCTAACCATCGTTACCTTCGTTTAGTTAATCATTTAATAAGATAATCCCGTCTGTCGAAGTCATTAACAATTGACGAATTTGCCATGAAATCTAATCTCTTCGATATGACAGATTCTGCGCCACGTCTCCCTGGTTTCGAGAGGGAGAGTGCCAAAGAAATATTTCTCGCAGTCGAATCCAAGTATCTATCAGCTTTCGAACGAGTTGCCAAACTGTGTCTAAAAATAGATCAGCATTTTGGCAATCGAAATCTATTAAATTTCTTGTTAGTCTTCAGATTCAAGGAACAGAATTAGATTGATTCAAGAAGATTTTTTCTTGAACGAATATTTGTGGCTGTGTGTGCTAAATAGTATGCATTTGTCTGAGAAAAACGTGCGAGAGTGTGATTTTGCTAGAACTCGAAAAGTTATGGCTTAAAGAGACAATAAGATTTTTTTCAATTTATGTGGTTATACAATCATATACAATCATATAGTCGTTATTCTTAGATTATTGATTGCGATCATGACCACGAAGCAATCATAATCATAGGCATAATAAACATATGGAGAAAATTGATCGAGACATCAAGAAGAAGACTTCATAATCAGACGCAAATCTGGAGCAGTAGATCATTGACATGACGACAATTTAAAGCTTTAGACGAGTCAGGCATCGTTCAGTAGAAGGCCTCACGATCAAAACACTGATTTCACGTTCAAAGAGACGAGGAAGAGATCTGGTTGAACTATAGAAATTCTTATGGAGATCGCGGATCGTGATCATCCTAGGTCATATGAAATAGCATAGTAGTCAAAAGTGCACTCTGTGGTAATTCAGATGCGATCAAGACTGTTTCATAAAAATAACCTGCTCAAGCTGTGGACAAAACATTTAGGTCAATTTGCGCAGTGGTTGTGTGAAGGATTAATAGTATGCGATCAAGGTAGAGAGATTTGATGGGATATAATGCTGTGATTTATTAGATTGTTAAAGAGCAAGAAACGAAGTTCACGTTAAGTTTTTTGCATAAAAATGGTTAGTTTTTTAGGGCAATCGAAAGTTATTGTTGAATGAATTTGATTTAATAATGATATGGTTATTGAGATATTCAAAGTGGAGGATATTTGGCTAAAGTGTTTATAGCCAAGAGACCGAATCAACGAAAAACCCTATATATATAACTATATATCTATATAGTGAACCCTATATACATCTATATCTACATATAGTTATATTTTCGGATGAGTGCAAATTTAATATTTCTTGTTCGGATGGTAGAGTCAAAATGTGATGCCATGTAAATTCTGCTACCTCCAGTGAAAAAAATAGGTAAATACGTAATGGTGTTTATCTACATACGAAGTCGGAAATCGAAGAACTTAAAACATAGTGCTACTAAAATAGGGATATCTGATAATTATTTCTATTACCAAGATAATAACACAAAACATAAAGCATTCGATACACCATGGCTCCTATATAACAAAACAAAATGTCTCAAAACAATCTCACAAAGCACGGTTATTAACCCTTTGGAGCATTTATTGTCCCATTTGAATAATTTTTAAAAAAATCACCAAAATACGAAACCAGAACGATTTAAAAGGCTAAATCCCAAAAAGAAAGGCGCTCTAAGTAAATACTAGATATGAATAAAATCTTTATTATTATAAGGTAATTAATTTGTACGAATATGGAAGTCTGACTAGAACTCTTATTTTTTTTACATATTGTTAGTTTATGAATTGCGAATTGTTTCGCTATTTCTAATAGCCAACTGCCAAAAAAAATATAGTTTATTTGAAAATTTGCCAATTCGCATGTTTCGTTAAAACTTTTTCCCAACAAATTCGTTAATACGAACACACGAAAGTGGCAAACTCTTGTTTCTAAAGGAATTTCTAAAAATTGATGTCAAAATAAAATTATTTCGAATAGAGGAATTTGTAAAATAAAACTTTTAGTTATCACTATTTTTTATTAAACATAATTCAAAATCATTGCTATCACTAAGCTATACGATTGACACAAAAAATGATGACCAACTTCTTGTTTCCATTTTCTTCGGTAAAACGATTTTGTAGTTTCAATTCAAAAGAAATATTATTCAAACTTTATCAATGCTATAGTGTGTCATGTGAAAATATTAGTTTTATATCTGTGATTAAAATTAAAGTCTGCTTAAACTGAATAAAATCATTCTCAAAACAGCATCAAAACGTAGCAAGCAAAACCAAGCAGACAGGTAAGGGTCAAATCAAACAACAGAAAACTGTTTTTGTTAGCATATAATATTTAAAATGTTTCACAAATTGTTTCCGTTTATTTTTCTTTGTTATTTTTTGGTCAACCAGCGATTAAGGCTGACAATTGCGGAAGAGAGGAATCAAGTAATGGATGTATTTTTTTCAATTTTACATATTAGTAGGTTTTGAAAATTCGAAGCGGGATGCTAGAATTTTCCACGTAAAATGGACTTATAAAACATGTCATTGCAAGCAAATGAACGAACACACACAAACAATCTCAGATTGATCCTTACAAATGTCTTTGGAATGCGTGACCTAGATAAAACTGACGACATCGATGTTGTTTTAGAGAGTGGTATTAATTTATTGCCCAAATGATCATAGTCAAGACGAGATGTTCCCGCCGATCCCAAGACTCCAGCTGTTCCGCTCACGCCATATCTACCGAGTGCACCCAGAACATTACTTCGTCCGAGCCCAGCTACGCCATTATAGTTATTATTCGCTATTTCATTATAGTAATGATGGTGACGTGCTGCCTGTGCGGCTACAGGATCATACTTTGCATGACCATTTGAGTCCAAATCGCTATGCGCTGCTGTGCCTTGATTATTGGATAGACCATTGTCACTACCGGCTGCAGCACCATTGCGGAAGCCACCGTTCTCTTCGCCCTGTGCATATTTCATCATAAGATTTTTGAGTTCCTTACGCTTGGCCATACGTTCCTTGAAAGCTCGAACCCCGGCGTGATTATTATCTTCTTCCAGAGCTGCAATGATCGCGGCAACATCAGCCGATGATCGATCGTCTTCGTCATCGATAAATTCGGAGTCGAAGAATTGCTGCGTTTGCGATCGTTGAAGACCTTCGCCCAGGCTCCTACGACTTCGGACCAGATTGCTAGTACCGCCACTAGGCTGATAAGTGTGAAGATCGACGTCATTATCGAGGATATTATTGTAATTCGTTGTTCGTCGGCGATCGCTGTCGTGCAAGGTGTTGTTGCGGTGCCGATATGACTTAAATTGTCTTCTGGGCTTATTACTAACTCCAACGTCAGGTCTGCTGTTCGTACTATCGATATTGTTATTGATCTCTGCATACAGTACATCTGGGTCGTATTTAGATTTGTATACGTTTTCTTTTCCGACACGTGATGCATCGTAATAACCATAGTCTGCTACCGAGCGCGGCAAATATGAGGGATCGTCATTGGTGTGACCCGTTTTGCGGTTGCTTGAAGTTAGAGCGTCATAGATATTGTCTTTGTAACGACTGGACGGATGATCGTAATCATTCAATCTGGACTTATAACGACTACTGCTGGCATAATCAATATTCGTATTATTACTGTTTAATAAACCCAATTCCGACCGTGGCTTAGCCGCAGCATTACTATAGCTAGAATCTAACAGTTCTAAATGTCGGCTTTTGTTCCTTGTCAGCCTGTATGGAGTCCGCTCTTTTCTTTCGCGTTCGCGTCCAATAGCTTTGGCGGCACCTGAACCCGCAGCAGACAATCCCGACGACTTAAGACCTAGTATGTGTCCAGCTGTGGCTGATCGTGATAGTCCATTGAATCCAGACGAACCACTGTCTACGCCATTCCGATCGGGTTCTAAGGTTTTGTCGCGATCCTGATCTCGTGGTTTTGTTGTGGTCCCAGCACCACCTCGACGCCTAGCAAATCGATCCAGGACATCAGAATATTTCGATTCCAGGCGAGATATGGTCGACATTGGTTTGCCTTCAGGCACTGGGGTCTTGTCTTTATCGATTGCTTCTTTTCGCTACGGTGAAGAAGTGATTTTTTTATTGACATCTAGAGAGAGTCATTTGATAAATTTTTAAAGTTATGATCGTTTTGAGAACAACTTTGTTTAGAATTTTTGAGTGTTTTGGGTCTTACTTTACTTTTTACTTTAAAGTCAAATAGAGAGAAAGTTTTTACTGAGAGCGATCTTTGCATTCGTACCGTTTTGTCTCAAAATGATTGCTGAAAGATGGTTCTCTAGAACAGTCTTAATTTTGATGCCTCTACAATTGCCAAATAAAGAGTATCAATCATACTTTGCATACCTCAAAAGAGAAATATTCATTCCAAATTATTGGTATGCTTGTTTAAAGATACAAAAAATTTACATGAGCTTGTGAAACCACCACGCAAGCGAATAATTCCAGAAATACGCAGGCAATTCACCGAGTAAACATAATATGTCTCGCAAAACACTTCCTACGAAATTCCGTTCGAACATATATTAGATGAGTGACCAATTCGTCTGACGTCTATTAAACACAGATCGGCCGAATGGCCTCCCAGTTTCGTCATGTGTGGGTGTGGATGATAAGGAAGAACAAATTTATTTTTGGTACCATTTGGCTCCATTACTTCGTGTCAAAAACACCTCGAAGATATCCGACATCGATTATTTTTTTATTTTTGTATTTTGCGTCAAAATTATCTTAACGAAATTATTTATTAGCATGACTGTAAATTTTTTGAGTCAACGATCTTGTTTATATTTTGCGCGTGACTCGTAGCTTTTTTTTAGACAAAGTAAAGGCAAGTGTTGCCAAAAATTGCCATTCGACACTCTAGAAAATGGATGGCGATGCGAATTAAATGACCTGCAAAATTTCAGCAAGACTGTTTATTCGTGATTTCAAGAAGTAGTTGAAGTGCTGATGCTTCTACGCGTCAGGGTAGTAAGCTAGTCACTAGGGCTTCTAAAATGTGGATGAGACAACCTGCAGGTTTCGAACAAAATTCAAAAGATTCCCGAGATAGATTTTTAGAAAATATAGAACACATTCTCAAAATGATCATAACATTCGGAATAACGCAGAGATATTTGTGCACCGGTTTCAACTAAATTCAACGTTAAAACAACATCTACTAACTTTTGGTGAGCCATCGCGTTTTCCAAACGTTCGCATCAGGGGCTTATAATACGAGCTGACTGGACTCAAGTTGTTACGCAATCGATCAAATGTCGAGGCTGCTGTCGATCCTGCCGTCGTCTTGATATTCGACTTATAGTTTCCATATCCGGACGATAGATCTGTAGGGCCGCGCTGGTATCGTCTACTCATTGAACTTTCTTCGTCTTCGTCAAATAAATCGTCACAGCCTCTACCACCAGCGTTTCCGTGGACTCTCCCACCGCCACCAGCTTCGCCACTACGATCTTTGTCTTTTTCACAAATTACTGTAGCTGATTTAGACGGACTCAGTACAAAGCTGTCGACCGTCAAAAACGAAACGGAACAAAAGAAATAATGACGCTAATGAGATTTTCGTCACCAAAACAAACTATGCACTATCAGGTATTAAAAATTTCCCGAAAATATTCAAATAATCATTTTCTTCTGTAAATTTTTACGAAATTACGTAAAAATACAATCTCCGAATTGAAAAATCGAAACGCACTCGCCGCGATAATCCGAAATATTATTTTATTATTTTAATACGAAACGTTATAAAGCATGAACGATACTGAAAGGAATCCATCGAAAACGGTCTTTCTCAGTTCGGCGGCAAAAGCTCTTGGAAAAATCCGTTCGTCAGTTTTTGTCTATAAGCAGGCAGTCAGACAGGCGTTGGTTGTTACTGCTTCTGCCTGGCTGCGATTTAAATTTTGTGGAGAACGTTTGCTACCACACGTATATATCATGATAATTTTCGTAAAACACGAGAAAATATTATTCTTGGCAGCGCAGGGACATAGATTTGTTGTATACACATACAGTCAGCGACAAAAGTCATGGCACCTGAGTGCACTTGTCGTTTTGCAGATACATATCTTCTAAAATATTAAAGCCATTCCGTTGTGTTTTAGAAATAATAAATATTTATTAATAAAGATTGTGAATATGTAAAAACAAATCAAATTTCCTAAAATTAATAAAGTAAAATCACTTCGTTTATACAAAAATTCTACTTTTGCCGCGACAAAAGTTATGGCACTTGATTAGAAAATTGTATCTTTTAATAGCAGTATATTGAAATTAATATTTAGTTGCATATCCTTTGGATTGTATTACCGCCTTCAAGCGCCTTTGCATTGATTGGACTAATTTTAGCGTATATGAATTGTTGATATTACCCCATTCTTGCCGTATGATGTCCTTCAGTTGTGCTTTCGATGCTATGTCATGTTTCCTTAAGTTTTTTCCAATTCATTCCAAAGATTCTCAACCGGATTGAGGTCTGGTGACTAAGGAGGTGTAGCCAGCATATGAGGAGTGTTATAGATTATCCATTTTTTCAAAATCTATGCTGTATACTTGGGATCATTATCTTGTTGAAAATAATAATCACCACTCAAACCCCATTTTTCCGCCCTATTTTGCAAATGTTTCTTCAAAATGGCTAAATATCCGAAACGATCCATTGTGCTTTCTCTAAATTCCATATTTCTCACACCATTTGCAGACATGCATCCCCATATCATAACGCCTCCGCCACCCTGTTTCACTGTAGGATGAGGTGTTTCGGCAGTAAACTTTTGCCTTGTCGACGCCGCACTCTTATGCGACCACCACTTCCAAAAATATTGTATTTCGATTCATTAGAAAAAATTACCTTGTTCCAGAAGTCAGCTAGTGCATTTAAGATTTTTTCTCGCGAATTTTAGACGTTTTTTTTTATTTGCCTTGCTTATGAACGGTTTTTTGCGATCGACACGGCTTTTAAATCCATTACTTCGCATGACTCTTTGAATACTCCTTGGAGAAATTTTCTTTCCAAATTCAACTGAAGCTGCCTGGCTTAGTTCACTTCCAAATATTTTTGGATTAACCTTGACTTTGCGCATTATAATCCGTTTATCGTTGTCGGTTGAAACTTGGGGCCGGCCTGTTCTTGTCTTGTTTTTAATTCTGTTTTCTATTTCCTTTCGTTTTATTATATTTCTTACTGTTGACTTACTCCTTTGTATATATTCTCCAATTTCCTCATAAGTTTTCCGATCTTTCCTCATATTTAACACAATTTTCCTTTCTTCACACGTTGTTTCTTTCCTTGACATCTTTTTTAATCACAAAACACTTTAAAAATTGACTGAATCAACGTAAAACTTTCTCAAACTAAAATAGATAGACCACCAAAATTATATTTACTTCCAACAGGCTCCACAGTTCCTGGAAATTACTGTTATTGAATAAGCAACCCACTGAGTGCCATGATTTTTGTCGCGGCATTTGTGTACTACGCAACAAATTTTACGCTTCATGGACAAACGCAATGCAATATTGAAATCCCGTGAATGGAAAAATATAGCTGCTATTATAAAGATTATATTTTGAGTAATTTACTTTTTAAAATTAAAAGCCATACTGAATGGTACTTATTGCTTTTCTACACAATTAAAGGTGCCATGACTTTTGTCGCTGACTGTATATATATCAACGAAGACATAATAATAATGAAGAATATTTATATTTTATTCTTCGAGCGTACATAGGAAGGTGGAGACACATGCATACGCAGAAAAGTATCTTTTTTAGTTGAAATCGTTTTTATATCGCCAAGGTGTAGATATCTCGCCGAATGTACACAACATTCATTTATACAAACATACACATGTGCGTTCTGCTTTAACAGACACAACAAGAATCCACTCCGGGCTGGGCTTTCCTTGATTATCTGACTATGAGAAAGAAACACAGAACGATCACACACATGATTTTCGGGAGAATAATTTTTCCCATGCTATTCTTGTTCAGAAGGTGTGTAAACGAAAAAAAAACCAAGAAAAAATGTCGGCACATTTGAATGGCGGCTGGACTCGATTCAATGAAAGTTCCACACAATCGAATTGAATTGTAGGAAAATAAGCGATTTCTGGTACATTTCGAGATTTTAACTGATTCCATGGAGACTAAGTGGCGAAAGTATTCTAAAGACGTCAGAGTTGCTTCCTACGTTTCTACCAATATTTAGAACAACTGTATTAGTGAAATTGAATTAGTGAAAAAAATTTCAGAGCAAGGAAGTGAGAATAAAATAAATCAATTTTTGAAACAGATAACGTGATTTGTCATAAACGTATGCTTGAATGGAACTATTTTTAAATCACAATAAATCACTGTGGTTTCGATTGTTTATCATGGAAAAAAAATAATGGGTGAGAAAGACGGCAAAATATCGATTTTAATTGATATATGAGTTTTTTTTTTTTGGGTATAAACACATTCAGCATTGAAAAATAAATACGGTATCTGAAATTGTTCGTTGTTTTTCTTTTTTTTCCAAAAAAAATTGCCAATAACTAAAAATTATTTTTGGAAAGTAATGAAATTTATAGATGCTAAATGTATGTTTAGATATTTGATTTTTTTTTTGTGGAGATGATCAAAATTTATGGCATTAAGAAACAAATTTCAGAAACAAGTCTATTCGTGAGGGAATAGTAAATTTATTTTTCGCCACAAAATGCGTAAAATCTTGTACGACGAAGGTACATAGCTGAGCGATAAAACTGATAGAAATTAACAGTTCACTGTTTATATTGTGCTGACTTCAAAGCGATTACGAGTTTTGTTGTGCATATTTCAAAATTAGAGAATTTGTTTTGGATACGCTTGGGTTGCAGGAATGCTATTATTAAAATGCTTTTACTGAAATATGTACCTTTGCAAATATTGGGCGTCTTTCAGAATGACGTCAAAGGTGTGCTTTTGTCGACGAAAGCACTATACTCTTACTTGTCTTACACAAAACATTTTTAAACTCTGACATTTGTTTTAAAGGAAAGTGAATTTCGTTTCAAAGAGAAGAAGACACACTGTTGTCAATTTGTCACATTAATACTTAAGCTATTTAACAAAAAAAAAAAAGATCTTCTAAGCCGTGTACTTTATAAGGCACATATTTTTAAGCTTTAGTATTTTCTACAATTAGATCAGCTGATTTTGACACCTAACGCTTTGTTTGTAAGAATTGAGAAAATGAAAATGGATACATAGATGAGACCCTTCTCATAATTTAGGCAATGGTGGCTCCAGTTGAGCATATGGACGTACTGAGAAATAGAAATATGAAAATAGTTAGAACGGGAAGGTAGCATTCGGGCCATAAAGCACTGTTTTCTTAAGGTCAATATTCGACCAGTCGCCTGAAGACATTCGTCATCGTGCCTAAGAATGCGATGTAATATTTCAAATATAAATGCTAACCACTGTCAATAGAGCTCTTCAAGTATATGTCACTCCGCTACAGAAAAATGCCAAACAGAACAAATGAAAAATTTAACATAATATGAAGCTAATAAATTTATAGAAGTAAAGCAAATATTCACACGTAAAGGTTAAGTAAAACTCAAGACAACAAGCTTCAGTACATTTTTAAACTGAAGAAACTCATGCTACAAAGACCTAAGCTAAAGGGCATTGTGCTTCCGCAAAAGACGGAATAAAAGAGAGTCAAAATAGGCTTCCGTTCGCACAAATGATATCAAGAATAAAATTGCAAAGACAAACTGCTTAGTCTACTTGAATCACGAATGGTTATTTGAGAGTCGTAATCTGTCCTGAAAAAGCCTTGGAAGAGTTTCAAAATCAAACATTTATCGAGGATAACTCTGGATGTTTCTAAAGAGAGGATATGAGGACTGGAAAGATGACAAAATAGGGTGTATTGAATTCAGAAAATAGTGAGCGGGTAAACCTGCGCTGAACCGACCCAGTAGCGTCCGATATCGAAAACTCAAACAAGAGTATTTTTGTAGTAAGACAAGAAGCAAATGAATACGAGGGGAAATGTAAGTTTGTCCGTAAGAAGAAGGCAAAACATAACGAGCAACTTTAAGAGGCCCTGGTCGTGGATTTAGGATAGATTAGGAATATACCTGAAGCAATGAAATCTGATGGCACTTCGAAATGTTAAAGTGATTGGAATCCAAATTAGCTTGAAGCTGGTAGCTGTCATCCACAGATTTGATAGCCCTGTTTAATTTTAATAAATCAGCCACCTAAAAGATAAGATGAGTTGTAGGACTCCAGGACTATTATTCACAAACTCGATAAAGAATCGAGAACAGGGTTCGGCTAAAAATAGGAGTATAATCAAGAAAGACGGAGATATTCAAGTTTTTTGAGATGCAGGTTATGATTTCTGAGCTCAAAAGCCATCGAAAAGTATTTATTTACATCAACTTGAAGGTGGGAGTTGCAGTTGAGGCGATACAGTTTGAAAATATCAAAAGGTTAGCCATTGTGCTCTTGACAAAACCATACTGCTCGGGGACAAGAAAATATTGAAGCGAAGGAAATACTGTGTTACATATGAAACGATCAAGGAGTTTACTGAAACAGCAAAGAACAGAAATAGGACAAAAGTTTGAAACGGTGGGGTTTAAAAATCGGGTAAATATTTGCAGTTTTCACGATGAAAGAGACAAAAGTTAATGTTAAGAATATATGTAGATAGCGCAACACAAAGTGAGACGAAAGTATATTGGGAAAACTGTCAGGACTGGAACTAACATTGTAATCTAGGTTGCGTATTATGGGAGTTGTACTAATGAAGGGCAGAGTAAATGAGATAATTTGTAGGAAGGACATTTGATGATGTATTTTTAAAGGAAGAAGAGAAAAAACTGAATAGATCTCAGATAGTTCGTGGAATTGTTGCAAGTGTCAAGAAGATGCACGGAATCAGAAGTGGAGAATCTTTTACATTAATTTTTTAGTTCTTTTGACGAGGACTTTGGCTGAATTCAAGTTCAGGATGAAATGAAGAATGAGAGGGATTTCAAGACCATTAAGAATTGAGGATAGGCAATTATGAAGTGACGATATGAGGCCAGTAAGAAAGGAGATTTAAAGGTCAGTAAGAAATGAAAGTCAAAGGCCAGAAGAAAGTGAGAGTCAAAGGCCAGTTTAAAGTCGCAGGCAATGACAATCTGACTCTAACGACGAAGGCTGCATACTTTAACTTTGATTTGGTGATGGGAGAACACAGTTATTGGGCGAAGACAGCTGAAGCCAACATCCGCAGGAAGGCCTAAAAGAGACTGCAGGAAGTTGATGCTGGAGAAAAACTGCAGTGCTACTATGGCAAAAACGGCTATTTCGAGTGAATTAGACCCGAAAAAGACAGTTCTATCGCATGTAAAAACTATGGCTACAATTTTCTAGGGTTCGAAAGGAATGAACTTTTTTAAAAAAGGACATATGATCTCGAGTCTGAACTACAGTCAATTCGAAAGATAATTTTTTCAGGGGCCTTTTCGAATTGGCCTCTTTGTCTCTAGCTTAATATAAGAGAACGTAATCCCAAAAATTAAAAATTTATTAAAGAATTCAATTTACCAGAATCCAATTAAGAATTCAAGGTAAATAGCAAAGAAGAAAGGCCAATGGCAAGCAAGAAATATACATATTTTGAGGTAGTTTTATTTTGCGAAGGAGGTGAAGAAATGATAACGACTTAAATTTGGATTATGTTCCAAAATATTATTTCTATAAGACTTTTTATTTCTAACAATAGTACTATCTATCCAGCCAGACATTTCTTCATATTCTACTTCATCAGATTTAAGTCCATTTTCCAGTGGGGAAGCTTTGAGGAATAAACAGATATAAACTACAGAAGATTGATTGCTGGGCATTAAGTAAGTCATTAAAGTAATAAGCAGTTATTATTGAGAGTGATGACTTTGGATCCTTAATGATGACGTCACAAATGATGGTGTTTATTAAATTATTGTTCCTGATTATTGACAGAATACTGAAACGGATTTCATGGTTAAGGAGTGGCGATGAATCGAGAGAATGATAAAACTTCTAATCTGAGACCGGAAATATAGTGCAAAATTAATACAGTCAAGGATGCACAAAAGTACTACCAATTAAATGTTTAATTTAGCATTAATCATTAGTTATTACAAAATCACAATTTTTAGCTATGCGCTCCCCCTTCACATTTTCTATTTAAAACCAACAGTATAGCCACACCTGTTACATATTTTATTTATAAAACCAACAGAAATTCGGAAATTTGTTTAAAATAATTCTTGAAGATGAATGCGATCAAAGATGTATCGATTTTGAAACATCTTCGCATATCATAAATATTTGCTAATTATTTACATTAGTATCTATTTTAATCTTTTTTAAAGAGATTTTTTAATAGGAATGACTATTGATATGCATGATCTGTTTAATTTTATTGTATAATCCTTTATCTAATTAGTCGATTACAGCTCATTACTTTGCAAACAAAAAACGCATACAACCTTGATCCGTCAGTAGTTGAAACACTAGAAAATCAATCATATCTGTTTCACTTCTTGAATCTTGAACATTTCATTACACTTATCTTGAAATCTCTTTCATTTCGTTCATACATCTTCCTCGAAGCAGAATACACTGACTTTTATATTCACAAGCAACATATCATTATCAGTGCCGTCTTTATTTTTGAACAAGACACAGTTCAACTATCTAAACAAAAGATGAATAGATACAAAGTCACTTACGCATCATTATCGAGCAAGAAAACTGAACAAATGATTTTTAAATGAAAAAAGAACCGAAATTGATCCTTGAAATAGATTTCTCTTTCTTGGCTTGGGTGTTGATGCGTTTTGAAAACGTGCCCAGCACATATGTACATATATGTGAAAATATGGTACAGACTTTGAATTGAAACTCATGGCTCGAAAAAGAAGCAATATCAAACAATCGGGCTAGAGGTCACGAGTGCATAGCACTTTGATATTTTTCTCGTAAGTGCTGAAATACGTCTACCAAATTGTTCTCACATCATAACGATCACAATGATACATGCATGCGTGTATCAATAATTAGGGAAAGACCTCACACAACTCGTACTATTACTGGATATAAATAAAATTAAAATAGTATGATAGAATGTTTTCTTTAGAATTGAAATAATTGAAAGTAAAGTTCGAAACAGTTGTAATCCTTTTTGGGTTCGGTTATACATAAAATGTAGTGTGATATGACTGGTAGTAAGAAAATGGTCGAGGCTCTTACCACTTCTGCGCAATATATTTCGATAAGAACGCTATGATTTCTGTTCTAGGACAATTTTTACAAACTGTTTATAAGTGCACAGACTAAGGGCTTGTTGGGGGCTTATTAGTTGCGACTCTGTGAAGTCAAATTGATTTTCAATATTTTCCAATAGCTGTCCTGTCTTCGAGCACCAGGCACCGTTTGCTTCTTCATTCAAAGCCAATTTACCTGCTCTACTCTTACTCTTAATGATTTGAGCTGATTTATTGTGAATCGTGTTTTTAACACATGGATGTCCTTGTGGTGACAAGCTGGTCACCACAAACATTTCATCGTTCAGTGGCGACTAAAGGTGAAACTAGAAGGCATACTTCCGCGAAAAGCGGTTTGACGGTTGTGTTTTCGTGAATACGATTTGTCTTGAACCCACATTTCAAATCTCCTGACCTATCCACATTCCGAAATAGAACCATCACTTAGGCTTTTACGACAAGAAATTGCTCTACAAGGTTCTTTTTGTCGGAGTCGACACTATTTACACACGTACAGTCACCACACTCGTATTTCTAGCAGCCCATCTATCACATTTGATTTATTCCACTTAAATTTTTAATCGCGCTCGCGCACCAAACAGGCAATCAGTGATCGTTTATGCTTCTAAAATAAAATATTCATCGAGGCACAATCGCGGACTTTGATCAACTATTCTATTGTGTTTTTCGACTCGTTTCGATTTTTTATCGGTTTAATTTTTGGGACTTTTTTTGTTATAGGTAATGTAATAAAATAATATCTTATGGATATACCGATTGCTATTATTATTGGATTTTTTCTCGAGACGTTCGCTAGGATTCCGTCGAAATCTTTGCAAGATACTATTGCAACTATCCGTAAGTAGTTGCGTTACACTTGTTGAACTTCGTGTGTAACGATGTTGTCGACGAGGTGCTTGTTGGGCCTGCTGTGACGACGCACTCGATTTTGTTTGATTCTGTAAAATTGAGGTCGACGACGTTGTGGCCATAGCAGTTGTTGCCATTGAAACATTGAAATTTGATTCAATTTTTTTACTGTTGAAATTTCCATAAAATATCAAAAAAATCTAATTTAACTATTTTAGTTTAATTCAAATATTGTATTTAGAATCAAATCATTTTATTTTTTTTATATGGAGCACACGGTTCGATGAGATAATTTTTTTTTATTATTTATTTTGCATTGCGTTTGAGATGCATCATAGCCTTCTATTTATTTTCGTCGGCGAAAATTTCAATGTTTCGAGGCTACGAATCTTTTCGTTTCGAAGTGTTTTGAATAGATTTATCTTTGCTGTTTGTCCCAGATCTGTTGAAAATAATAGATTTCAAAGTTGAGAGTGAATGGGAATTGATTTTTGGATTACATTGATTTTTACAGACCTCACACATTATTTTTGATCGAATATGCTTCTTTTTAGACATTCGCAAAAGATTTTGAATATTTTTGATTTCTTTTTTTACCATTTGATGGCATTTATATTGTTGATTTTTATTTTTTTTACTAATTATACGAATTGATTTTTTTACCGATACTTGGAAATTTTCGTTTTTTTTTTAAAAAATCTTCTCAGCAAAATAATATAATTTCGCAATTAAGAATACTTTTGGCATATTGGCTTGTTTGGAAGGCTATTTTCAATGGTGGAGTGCATTTGGGTTTTGACACACTGCAAACATAAGAGGATTTTCTTTGATTCAATAAGAACCTTGTTAATTTTTAGGCAGACAAATCCGCCATTTGTCGCATTTTGTTTTCTTTGGGAAAGAAAGTAAATAGATTTACGTAGATACCTAGCTTTAGAACATCATTAACCAATGCAAAATGGTTGCCGACTTAGTCGAGCAAGTGAAGAGAGCAGCTGAGAGGCAATTCTCAAAATTTATTACTAGTCAGAAGGTCAACCTGTCAATTCACTAACAAAAAACTGCACTCAGTAACGATTTTTTGTTGGAAGTCGGTTCCGTGACAGTTGGAAAACAGCTAGTTGGTTGCCCGAACTTGCTCTACCAAAAAAAGTAGAGTAAAAATCGTGCTCTAAAGTGCTCATATTACATTAAACACATTTTGTTGAGATATCTCAACCTAGCTCAACTTAGAGCAGCTCATTAAACGCAGCTATACTGAACATGACTAAAACGAATTAAAATTAAACGAACTAAAACAGAATTGCAAGTAAAAGGAAGACAAAAATTCCCTTGAAATCTAGAATTTCTTAAAATGTAATAAGAAAGAAAAAAATGAGAAAGTATAAAAATATAAAGCATATGGGATTAAACAGTAAAATTACAAAACAGCAATAAATCCTCAATTAATTCTTGAATAAAATGAATCAAATCATAAATGAAAGAGAAACGAAAAAATAATACGATTAAATAAAATAATGCAAGGGAGGAATAAAAAAAATCGAGGGTGGAATATGAATAAATAAGTGCGGAGTAAAAATTAATGAAGGAAGGGGCTGACCAAGTATTCAACAAGAAAAAAAATATAAAAGGAATTTTTATGAAAAAACAAACAATCAAAAAGGAACGACGAAAACCAATTAAATATTAAACAAGGAGAAAATAAAAGATAAATTAAATAGAAAGTAAAAGATAAAACAAGGATCACAAAAAACAATCCCTCAGTCAAGATTAATGGTATTAAGAAATGAGCGGGCACAGTAATATGTATATCAAGTCTTAGATCAATGACGGGTAGTTCTTCTCTTATTGTCCTCGCCATAATATTGTTAAAAAAAGATTTAGCTAGAAACAATTCCAAGTTTGAAGTGATATAATACTTTATGTATACAGTGCTCTAAGGTTGATGCAAACCCTTCATTAAATAATTGTTAAGGTGATAATGATTTGCTAGCTAAGATTCTGTGTATCAACAGCGCAATGATCTTAATCGATGGAGAGAAAACCACTTGGTCTAAGCCCAAACTTTTTAGAATTGGAGAGGATGAGAGTTTTCCTAGTTATTAAAAGCAATGTATTTTATTTTCATTCAAACTCGATAAGCCTTTTGAGAGCTTTGGCAAGGAGTCTGAATAAAATCAGCAGTACAATGAAGCTACTCACTTCACACTTGCAGTCACAGTGATTGTAAATTGTTGATGAAGCTCTCTAACAGCTTCAACCCCTAGACCTGTACGAGGGTAGTTGTGAGATTAATTTAATTTAAAATGAAGCATAGAAATAATCTCTCTTCGCTCGTAATACTTGATTGAAAAATTTAGCTCTGTTTACTTCACATCGAACCCCAAAATATGTTGGAGTGTGATGAATTCGTTTCTTTACTTTAAATTATAGAATTCGAAATGGGTCATTTTAATGGAATGCGTCCACAACAAAAAAATCCACTATTAATCCGTCATCAAATCTACTGCGAAAATTAAGTGCCACTCAGAACAAATTGTAAAAAGCTTGTGCACTTCATCTAAAATTGCGCTCTCAAAAAATACGTATAAATAACCATCAATATTGTTTTCAAATGTGTTTTCGAACTCGTCAATGAAAATTTTGCGATGGGAAAACGGAAAACAAGTACATACTTATATACGCTGTATTGAAATTGCTTTCGACGAAATTAGTTCGATGAAAAATAAATTGCTTCCTAAATACAAACACATGTGGATGATATTGTACTGTGTAGGATTATTTTGACAACTAAATGAATTATAACATTTTGTTGTTCCTGTTGATTTGCCGTTTTAATTTTGAATTAACGGGTTTTGAAGCCATAACGGTCGTTTGGTTATGAAGTCATATATTGCTGGGGAACTAAAGATAGTAATTCACATTAAGAACATAAAGTCCAGCGCCAATACGTAATAAACTTAAAACTTTACTTTTTCTTATGAGACTATGTTAAGAGCGTGACTGTCCCTGGCTGAAAAACGTTTGGTAGTACATCGAAGATCAACCTATGATGCAGCACAGAATCTTTTAAGCATTCGTTTTTTAACGAATAAAGTTCTAGAATACCACTAGACTCATCAAATAATCAATTGAAAATAATCTTCGGAAAACAGCTTATGGTTATATGTTCGTTTCACATAAAAAAACCTAATTGAGTTTCATCAGCGTGCAAAATAATAAAACTGATTGATAGCCCCTAACTTTGAGCGGAGCTATTTTTAAATGTTTTTCATCAGAGTAAATTAAATATTCTAACTTAAACTTTTGTTTTGACAGTCCTTTTCTATTGTCGTCAGGAGAGAAAATTAATTTGATTGTTTTTTCAAAGAGGTATATACCGCAAAATGTCAAAAAGAAGCTGTTTCGTTCAAATCTTTTGTGTGGGGGTGCGAATAAACACAGCATGTTTCATAAGAATAGAGAATCGAATACGTACAAACTATTTGGCAAAGTGAGAACTGCGGTGACACTGTGTTTTGTAACCTTTCTTGGCCATTTGTCCTAGCGCTTCGCACATTTCAATATCTTTAAGTTGAGGTTTAATGATTCAGTGTCAAATTTGGTCAACGATGATTTGGGCACACAATTATAACACCACAATATTTATCTGAAATCACAGAAGGGACACATAAGGCGATGAATAATTGATTGCGACGTCAGCGATTGCACACAATACTTCTTTGCAACAGCACCACAAATAAAATATTTGGCAATCACAAATTAATTTTTCTTCGCAACCATTGACGATTTTTCTACGAAAAGTAGTGAGATTTTGCGGAGTTTTCACATTGTATAATTTTTTAATTGATTGAGTGTTAAAATTAATGCTACCACAGATACGAACATTGATTAAATCTCGATCACAATCAATAACCGTATTGGACAATCGTGCGCGCTGAAATGATTAATGTTCACCGGAATATTATCAAATTCATTCATATATTTTTTTTGCCATGATTAATCCGATTTTCTTTGCGATTTTGATTGAATAAACACTAATTTTACAACTTTTTCATCAACACAATTTTCACCGGTTTATTTTCTTCTCACCCGTTGATTTTTTTCTGAATTCTGTAGCGAATTACGCGATTTGCCTGTTAATGTAGTTTTCTTGTGGAAATTGCTACGAACGCGTGCGCGATCGACCAGTCGAACTTGATTGAAATTTGAAAAACTTTTTATCCTCTTTGCTGCACCGCTCGTTCATAAAGCCGAACGCCATGATGAGATTTTCGAAACAAGCAGGAAGAATGGAAAGAACATTCTTTATTATTGTGCGTAAATCTGTTGTTTTCCTCTCACCAGAATCTCTCACACGCAACCGAACTGTATATTTATTTCCGTAAAGCTGCCACCGGATTTCTTTTCGATATTTTCTACGACAAGCACCGCGATGACAAACACATTACGGGAAAAAGTAAATTTTCACAGGAAGGAAAATTTACGATGTAGTCGAAAAATACAGAACAGTGCAAGAGAGAGACCCAGACGTCTAGGCTATTTAGCTTCGTGTAAAGGGTGAAATTTCAGCAGATAATTGACTTGCTGCACAGGCTGGCAGTCTTGGCTGGTGGATAGCCGATGGGTTCGTAGCTAGGTCCCCAACAGATTAGTCTCTTTCGGGAAATTTTCGAAAATTTCGAAAGAGAGTCATGGCGCTCGGTGCGGTGGTTTGGGGGCAGCAGTGTAGTGACAGTGTTTCGAATGTGTCATTAGTTCGAAAAGAATGTACGAAATGAAGATTGGAAAATTTCGCATGTTTTCATTTGCATGTACTTGGTAGTTAGCTCTGTAGATATTTATAAAATTTCATTCTGCTCGAATGATGAAGAGAAGTGAACGTACTGGGAAGCTAGTCCAAAGTCATGTGAGTTCATTTGTTTGCATCTCACGCTGAGACGATAGCAATGAATTTATGATTTATGAGATTTATTTGCGTGACGGTATATTGGCTAGTGGTTTGGTTTGTCACAAAAATAAAGGACTATAGAGTTTGATATGCAAATGCTTTGTTCAAAATAGACCTTGATGCATTGTGACATGAAAGTTCCCGGAAATTGAAAACAAAATACAAAATATTTAATTAATTATAAATAATTATTTTGCTGCTTGGGAGGATATTTGCCATTTAATGCCAGCACGCATATGCTAGCGTTTCTTCCAGTCTTCAAAACACCTTTTATAGGTGCTTTCCGGTTTGGCGTTCATCCTTTGTCCTCAATAGACTGAAAACAAAATGCACGGATCGGCCATTTGAGTTTCGGAAACAGGAAAAAATCACACGTGGGCTATACGAAATGCAAGAATGGTTTTTCCATAATTCTAGGCGTTTTTATGGATTCTCTCATGCAACCGCTTGAATGCAGCCGAGTAATACTCCTTATTGACCCTCAGTCCTTTCGGAATAAATTCATGATAGAGAACACCACGAATATCGAAAAAAAAAACTATGACGGTCATTTTGATTTTTGAGTAGCTTTGGCCTGTTTTTTACGGTTTCGGCTCGGTTTGTCTTTCTATTCCGATGATTGGTGGCTTGTTTGCATGTCAACCTCACAAACTCATGTCTCATCACTTCTAATGGTGCGTTCCAATAAATGTGGAATCAGAGTTCGCGCGATCCAGCATGTTAAAAGTAATTCAGCTTTATCGGATCATGCCCGCCAAAATAAAAGAACAGACTACCAAAAGATGTTCAGGTGTCGTGCTATCTCTCTAACACTAACATAACGATTTTTGAGCACCATTTCTTTCACTTTCCCAATGTTATCGTCCGTTGAAGAAATCGATCGGAACGAAGCATATCTTCAACGGTGTCGCGACTGTCTTCCTTAAAAACTTTGAACCTTACGATTGTAGTAAGGACAGTCCTACAAACCTAGTAATGTTTTTTTAAATACCATTAACACTGGCGGCTTAAAATACAAAGTGCGTAAACTTTTTGGTCACAATGTATATCTTCCATCTTTCGCACTATAAATGTTGAAGCAATGAATTTAAAAAATGTAACTTGCTAGGCTGTCCCAAATATCCAGGAATCTGTCTTAGAGATTGTGTGCCAATAACCTCTAGCTAGTCATTCCTGATCTAACGGTTTTTTTTTATGTCTGCGAAATCGACTTGTTTAAAAATTGAATGGAATTTAGTAGTTTAGTCACCCAGTTTTTCTTTCTATTTATTTAATTAAATTTATTGACATGATACAATTCCACCCCACAGATGTTGTGACAAAAGCCATTAAAGATCTAAGAAGGAAAGAATCAATAAAATGAAAAGTCGAACTCGTTTCCTTTATTTCTACCAATTTATTTTTCAAAAATCCGTATACTAGTATTTCGGCTATCACTTATAGCCTTCTTCAGCGATGTTTCTTCGACTGAGGAAAATAGTCCCTAATCGTCCTATTTGTAGATAAACTTTTAAGTCTCCTTAAGCGTTTCCTTTCCGTCTGGGTATTTCCCCCATCGTCGGTAGGTGAGGCGCTAATTAAATCCTCATTAGCAGCCTCATTAACTGTTTCGTTAATCCTTCTTACCTGGCTCGTTGGTGAGATGTTAATTATCGTGTTATTATGAACTCCGGTTGCCCTTGCGGTACTTCTTCTTATCAATTTAAACAGTGGGGAATATCCGTTTCCCAAATCCCTGTTAAGGAGACACTCCCGTGGAGCCTTGAATATCTCCAAACTTTCCGCTACATCTAGCTTTCTACTATCTCCCACGTTGCTTATCAGTGAGAGGTTTTCCACCGAGATGTTGTGGTCTGCTCCAACCATATGCTCCGCTACTTTAGATTTGAACTCCTTAATGTTTTTCCTCCTTGCTGTTTCTGCTTCCCTCCGATGCTCCTTAAAGCGAGTAAGTGCACTTCGTTTCGTTTGGCCTATATATTTTAGGTCACAATCCCCGCATTGGATCGAGTATATCCCTGCTTTTTCCAATCTTTCTATTGGGTCCTTTGTTGACCCAAGTAGAGTCTTCAGCTGGTTGCTTCTGTTTTGGAATACAACCTCTACGCCCCATTTCTTTAATTTGGGCTTCAAACCCAACGAAATCCGATTATATTCTAACACGACCCTTCTCAGTGGGGGCTTGTCCTCCTTCAGGTTTGTCAAATCTTTAAGTGCCAGATTCCTCATCCGTTTTCCAATCAGTCCTGTTATCCGTTTGGTGGGGTATCCATTGCTCTCAGCTACTTTCAAAATGTGGGATGTTTCCTTCTTTAATCCCTCGGACGATAACGGTAGGGTCAACATACGATGGATCATGTGGTTGAATGCAGCCATCTTGTGCTGGTACGCATGGTTGGAGTTGTATCTGATGACGCGATTTGTGTCTGTTGGCTTCCTGTACACTTCCAGCTCTAATTGTTTCTCCCTCCTCTTAAGCAATAGATCCAAAAACGGTAGCTGACCATTTGTCTCTGTTTCAAAAGAGAAATCAATATTTCCATGCCGAAATACTAGTATACGGATTTTTGAAAAATAAATTGGTAGAAATAAAGGAAACGAGTTCGACTTTTCATTTTATTGTATAATTTCTACCTAAACGCTCGCCAAACAATTTTTTGTTTGATTATATTTGTTCAAATAATGGCAACCAAGCCAAGGTCAGAGCCAAATAAATTCATTACACTGAGGAAATCAATTGCAGCACTTAGTAAGGACATCGGATTTTTAAGCAGGTGCAGAGACGCCGGGGTCACTCCGAAAATTCACCAAATCAGAATCAAATCACCGATGGCATCCAACAACATCAGAACGTGGGAAAGAAGACTCATAACACAGAGCATTTCAAAGCTGCGATCCAAATTAAATCAAAAAACTCTGGAAGCATACAGCTTGCATTTGAAATTAGCTCAAAAGTACTCAGAGGAGTTTCCTTTATTTTTAACTAAAGTTAAAAGAGCGGAGGAAATTGAAGGCGAAAGGAAAAGGGAGCACCTCGAGAAGAAGTTCAAATCTCTGGAAGGGAGTAAACGGAGGCCGGGTACACAAGAAAGAAGCAGCACCCAGGAGACCAGCAAGTTGGTGGTAAACCAATCATCACAGACCTTCACGGCAGCACAAACTGATTTTTTAAACAATGGGTTAAAATTCGCCATTCGGAACAAAGCGAATATACCTCAGCTAATCGTGGATTTAGAGGCAGGCATCAACTCATACACTTTGGATGGTCCAGTTTCAGGGGAGGTGAAAGAACGCATACGCCTGGCAGCAACAGATGCTATCAGGAAAAACAACAGTCACAGCGGAAAACGTATCCACCAAGAAAAGGAAATGGCCAAAGAGTTAAAAAGTAAACCGGTATACTATATCAAGGCAGACAAAGGAAACGCAGTAGTTATACTCGATAAGGAGGATTACGATGAAAGAATGAGGACAAAAATAGATAATGGGCCGTATAGAAAACTGAGGAACGATCCACTACAACCACTTATTAAGCAGGTCGATAAAGTTTTGAAGGAATGCAAACAGGTGTTATCCAACAACTATTTGAAAGTCTCAAATCCAGCGCTGCCACGGATAAGGGGCCTTCCCAAAATTCATAAACCAGGAAAAGAAATGAGGGAGATAATTTCAGCGGAAAAATCACCAACGCATCGGATTGCAAAATGGTTGGTCAAGGAATTCCAGAGCATGGAGCATAAGTTTAGGTCATATTCGGTCAAAAACTCGAAAGAATTTTGTGAGCATCTTCAATCGATAGGAGATTTAGAAGAGGATGAAATTCTGATATCCTTCGACGTTAAAGCTCTTTTTCCGAGCATACCTATAAAGGAAGCAATTCTTATATTAGAGACCTGGTTGCTTCAGCAACAAAATGATGCACTTTGGAAGACGAAGGTCAAACAGTACATCAAGCTAACGAAATTGTGTATGGAAGAAAATTATTTTACATTCAGGGAAGGGTATTACAAGCAGCTGAAAGGAGCTCCGATGGGCAACCCACTGTCACCGTTTATTAGCGAGATTTTTATGGCTAAGCTAGAAGCGGATCTAGAAGAAAAGGGCCTCATGCCGAAATTTTGGAGGAGATATGTGGACGACATCTGCGCGGTTGTAAAAAGAGAAGAAGTAGAAAATACCGTGGAAATCATCAATGGTTTGCATGGAAATATTGATTTCTCTTTTGAAACAGAGACAAATGGTCAGCTACCGTTTTTGGATCTATTGCTTAAGAGGAGGGAGAAACAATTAGAGCTGGAAGTGTACAGGAAGCCAACAGACACAAATCGCGTCATCAGATACAACTCCAACCATGCGTACCAGCACAAGATGGCTGCATTCAACCACATGATCCATCGTATGTTGACCCTACCGTTATCGTCCGAGGGATTAAAGAAGGAAACATCCCACATTTTGAAAGTAGCTGAGAGCAATGGATACCCCACCAAACGGATAACAGGACTGATTGGAAAACGGATGAGGAATCTGGCACTTAAAGATTTGACAAACCTGAAGGAGGACAAGCCCCCACTGAGAAGGGTCGTGTTAGAATATAATCGGATTTCGTTGGGTTTGAAGCCCAAATTAAAGAAATGGGGCGTAGAGGTTGTATTCCAAAACAGAAGCAACCAGCTGAAGACTCTACTTGGGTCAACAAAGGACCCAATAGAAAGATTGGAAAAAGCAGGGATATACTCGATCCAATGCGGGGATTGTGACCTAAAATATATAGGCCAAACGAAACGAAGTGCACTTACTCGCTTTAAGGAGCATCGGAGGGAAGCAGAAACAGCAAGGAGGAAAAACATTAAGGAGTTCAAATCTAAAGTAGCGGAGCATATGGTTGGAGCAGACCACAACATCTCGGTGGAAAACCTCTCACTGATAAGCAACGTGGGAGATAGTAGAAAGCTAGATGTAGCGGAAAGTTTGGAGATATTCAAGGCTCCACGGGAGTGTCTCCTTAACAGGGATTTGGGAAACGGATATTCCCCACTGTTTAAATTGATAAGAAGAAGTACCGCAAGGGCAACCGGAGTTCATAATAACACGATAATTAACATCTCACCAACGAGCCAGGTAAGAAGGATTAACGAAACAGTTAATGAGGCTGCTAATGAGGATTTAATTAGCGCCTCACCTACCGACGATGGGGGAAATACCCAGACGGAAAGGAAACGCTTAAGGAGACTTAAAAGTTTATCTACAAATAGGACGATTAGGGACTATTTTCCTCAGTCGAAGAAACATCGCTGAAGAAGGCTATAAGTGATAGCCGAAATACTAGTATACGGATTTTTGAAAAATAAATTGGTAGAAATAAAGGAAACGAGTTCGACTTTTCATTTTATTGTATAATTTCTACCTAAACGCTCGCCAAACAATTTTTTGTTTGATTATATTTGTTCAGGAAAGAATCGTTCAGGCAAAATGAGTCGCTATATTCCTTCCGAAGTGTTTTTTTTCACAATTTTTTAATGAAGATTTGAGTTCTCCTCTATGGTATGTCTGTCTTTTTAATATCATTGTGTACTATCACATGTGCACCACAATTGCTGCCCATAATCTCTATCTTAAGGCTGGTATTGACTTAATCGTGATGATACATTTTGACAAGTCTCCAATAACTGGTCGTTTTTTGGAGTGAAAATATTGACAATGGAGAAAAGCGGAGGCTCTACTGATTTCTGACCGACATTTCAATTTTCGATCTTTTTTATTGAAAAGGCAATTTTGAAATTCAAAGACTTATTGACATCGAATATCACTATTTAGCTCGAAAGAATGAGCTGTACATACTAAATTGACGGGAAATGAGTGGAAGCGTGCACCAATATCATCTGCATTTTCAAAGCTACTTTGTGTGTGTTACTTTTGCTGAATTTCCAGCAAAAACCGAAGTCAATACTAAACTTCAAACTGATTTTTTTATTGCCATCTCAACTGCCGTAATTTTAGTGTTAAAACATTTCACCCCTACAAACTTCAAGCAACACAAAAAGAGATTCCCACTACGATGAAATCGCTCTACTTTCATCGGAAGAGTCGACCGATGGTAAATACGAAGTGCGCTCATATCGTTCACTAAATGCCCGTTATCCCTTAAAATTCTACGCAGGTTTGTTTTGCTTTTTTGTTGTGATTTAATTTTCCCAGTCAATTCAGCCGTATTTTCTCGTGGCCGATTCAATTTTATAAATAGCTCCGTATTCTCTTCGGATTTTAAACTTTTCCACACATACAGATTGTGCGAACAACACAGACAAATAGCCCCACAGACACTCGAAAAGCACATGCGCATACCGCCGAGTATGATCATCACAAGTGCTACGTTTTCTGCAATTACACTTGTGGGAAAAGTAAAATAAAATTTCGCAAATTTTATTCCAAACAAGAGCACTGAAACGAAAAGGAGAATTTCTCCGATCGCAGAGGCAAGTTAAGCATTTTGTAACAGGTCGGGCGTACAATTCTAAAAATATTCGTTTATTTATAAACTCCGTTATGCTATGAACGTGAGTAATTTTCGACATTTGCTGCAATACTCTCGATTCAAGGGAGAATTTACAGCATTATAAAATTAGATGCAATTTTTTATGCCTACACAAGGGGGACGAGGGAGAGTACATACTGTGGGAATTTGGAGTTACGGTGTAAACTTGACCTTAATTCGATGAGATTTATTGATGAAAGTTGCAAATAATTGAATGAGCTAAAAATTTAAAGGACATGGAGCATGGCATATACTTGAAAAAAAAAACTTTTTTGAAAGATCTGGGACTTTTAAAATTCATATAAATAGTGAATGGAAATTGAGACCGAGTTCTAAGAAAATAATTTTAATTGTTGATGCAATTTATCTTTGTGACCATTTATTTATGCATATTTTTTTATAATGGACGCAATCAGCCAGAAAATTAACTCTTGAGATGAATGAGCAAAGTCGATTTTTGTGGTACACACAACACACGACTCTAATATCACATTTGGGTGATGGAAGATGATTAAAATCGTATGTGCGACAATCGACCAAACTCAATTTTGGACACACGGCAAATCTTTATATGCACTTGAGGTAAATGCTCAATCGATGTCATTTGTTGTTCGTGCTACTAATGCGGACCATGTTAGTTTACATCAAAATCAGACCCAGCTTATTACTTTTCAAAAGAGGCTTACAAGGTTAACTTCAAACTTGCCAAAGGCCATCGAAACTCACGACGCTCTTGTCGTTTTCAGCAGAATTAGCCACCAATATCCATATAACAGCCAACCAGTGGGTCAGATATAGGGATTATAAAGGGATAGTACCGTTTGGTTACTACAAGGATTTTCGTGGCTAATTCTGCTGAAAACGACAAGAATGTCATCAGTTTTTATGGCACTTTGCTTTTCTAACATACAAAGGCCAAGGACTAGTTCGATTCAGGACGAAATGCAGGGTTTATTCGTGCTTTTGTTTGTGACAATAACGCACAAATCACGATGTTGGTTTATTATCTACAAAGTTTGATTTAAGCTAAACAAAAAACACGATCCTTAAAACTCAGTATTCCTAAAAAGTGGCATAATGCTTAAAACTAAGTATACCAAAGTAACAAGATTTCGGCTTTATCAAATGGCGATATATGTAAAAAATTTCGACATTTTTTACTTTTATTCAAAACCAAGGATACACCTAACATAACAAGGATATACATAATAATTTCCTAGCCACACTAATATTTAAAAATAATAAAACACTGACAGTAAAACATTTTCACGTTTGCGATGTGTTTTCAAAACCAGCCAAGGCACAAATAAAACGTATTTAGATCTCCCAAATTTTCCCGAAAATCAGACGTTTTCGACAACATATTGGCAACAGGAAGAGATTGCAGTTAGCCATATTCACTACACCATTCAATTCCTAGCCATCATCAAAAGTATCGATGACATGATCGGCCAGATCAACGCCAACAATAAATACCCCAAAAACTTTTTGTGGCGCACTTAAAATTATTTGGCGAGATCTAACCTTCTCACTGTCGCCAACATAATTTATTGAATACATAATGAAATTTTCAAAGTTGCGCGAACAAATTAAGAAGCTTTAGAGATTTCGTTGATTGTTCGATGATAACATGAATATTTTTGCAGAGAGAAAAAATTTTCGCTAGCTTGAAAAAATATCTACAACATCCTAAATAACAAACGAATGGGTTAACATTTTTTGAAAGATATTTTTTTCTTCATATTATTGCTATCGCCGAACCAATTCAATCGTATCTGGCGCTGTACAGGAAGTAGAAACATTTGATTGATAGAAAGGAGATGGGAATGCATATAGCATTGTTCTCTATGTTACAGTGGTATTTTCAATCCGTCCGACACATTTGATTCTGTTTCATAGTGAAATTGAACGTATCTGATTTGAACGAAGGCCGGAAATGCAAAAATAGACGGAAATGTGCTAAATTATATGTTGTTTATTCATGTGATTGTAAGAGAATGTTTCAATAAAACGTCGATTCTGAAATAAATTTCCTCAAGTTTAAGGTTGTTGACGGGAAGCTGGGGTAAATTGTATCTGATGTTTGTTTGGTAGATACTGGAAGGCAGCCAGGTCAAGGGCATACATAGACTATAATATTAAATAATGGACCAGAAGAGGAAGAAAAATAATGATTTTGCAACAATTTGGATTCTAGCAAAGAAATTTTAGTAGGCAGTATACATTAAATTAACTGATTTATTATTTAGCATTGTAGAATAACTAAGAGGAAGAGGAAGAACTAGAAGAAGAGGAAGAACTTAACGAAGAAGCAAAACCAGAAATAGCAGAACATCAAGCATAATAAGAGCAAATACAACAAGAAAAAGAAGAGTTAGCAGAAACAAGAACTAAATCAAAAAGAAAACTAGCCGGAACAAAAACGAGATCACGAGAAAGAGCAAAGATAGCCCTAAGAGAAAGAACAAGGTTAGCCCCAAGAGAAAGAACAAGGATAAGACGAAGAGCAATGATAAGATGAAGGGAATATCAAGAAGAAGAAGAGCGAGTAGAAAAACATAAATAGAGAAAATAAAAAGTTAAGAAGCGGCGAGAAGAAAATGAAGTGGAGCGGACCAAACATTGGAGTAAAAAATAAACAGAATAAAACAGATAAAAAGTTTAGAACAGTAGCCAACCGAACACATAAGTAAAAACAAGGATAACGATAAGAAAATTGAGAACGACGCTGAGAAAAAGAGTTGAGAATGTGAGGGCAGAGAATGACAAAATGAGGAAAGAGAATGACAAAAAGAAGAAAAAGCACGTTCAAGAGAACAGCAAAATACACTGATGGAAAAAAGAGAACGATAATGAGAGAAAGGACGATGGCGAGAGAAAAGCAAGAGGACAACGATTAGAAAAAAGAAGGTAACGATGAGAGAAAAAGAGGACAACGAAAAGCGAAAGACAACGAAGAGAAAAAAGAGGACAACGAAAGGAAAAAAAAAGAAAGGGGACAACGATGAGAAAAAAGAGGACAATGATGAGAAAAAAGAGGACAATGATGCGAAAAAAGAATAAAAAAATAGCAAATAAAAATCAGGAAAGAAATATAACCCACAACAAGAGACTAAAGAGCAACAAAATAAAGTTGTAGAGGAGCGGCAAGAAAAAGAGAAACAAAAGCTAGATGGACAGTGGGAATATAAGCGAGAAAAATAGGAACAAAAAGTAGAGCACAGAAAGGAGTAATGAGGGGAAAAAGCTAACAGCATATAAGGCGGATGGCGTTGATTGAGAAAGAAGAAGACATCAAAAGAAGCAAACACGAACAAGAAGATGATAATAAAACGATGGAGACGCTGAACGGCAAAAAGAAGAATCGCTGAAAAAAGAAAACGATAAGAAGAAAAAACACGGAAAAATGAGGAATAGTAAAAAAATGTAATGTAATAGTAAAAAAACAGGAAAGCGACAAAAGGCAGAAAATGGTAAAAAGTATGAGAACAAAACAGAATAAGAAAAAAAAAATCAGACAAAAAAGTAAAATAGGAATAGGAAAATAAATAAAAAGAAAAAAAAGAATAGGAAACAAAGGAGCTAAACAGAATAAGAAAAAAAGAATAGAAAACAAAGGAGCTAAAAAGAATAAAAAAAAAATAAGAATAAGTAAATAAAGAATTATTAAATAAAGAATAAGAAAATAAAGAACAAGAAAAAAGAATAAGAAAAGAAGAATAAGAATAAAAGATTACGAAAACAAGAGTAAGATAAAAAGAACAGGGAAAAAGAACAAGAAAATAAAAACAGAAAAAAGAACAGGATAATAAGAACAGGAAAAAAAGAACAAGAAAAAATGAATGAGAAAAAAATAGAATAAGAAAAAATAGAATAAGAATAAATAGAAGAAAAATAAAATAAACAAAACAAGAATAAGGAAAATAGAATAAGGAAAATAGAATGAGGAAAATAGAATAAGCAAATAGAAGAATAAGAAAAAAAAGAACAAGAACAAGAAAATAGAAAAAAAGAATAAGAATAAAAAAAAAGAATAAGAAAAATGAATAAGAAAAACCAGAAAAAAGAAAAAAAAAATAAGAAAAAAAAAATAAGAAAAAAAAAGAATAAGAAAAAAAAGAATAAGGAAAAACAGCAAAAAAGCATAAGAAAACAGAAGAATGAGAAAAAAAAATTAGACAAAAAAAGGTAAGAAAAAAAAAAGAATAATAAAAATACAGAAAAAGAAAAAATAGAATAAGAACAAAAAAGAATAAAAAGGTGGAATGTTCAAAAGAAGTAACAAGGCAGAGAAAAAATCAAGAATAAAAACAAGATAAATAATAATTAGAAGAAGAGAAAAAGCAAAAAGAAGAAAAACAGGAAAAAGTAGAGAAACGGGAAAATGAAGAATAACAAAATAAAGCAATTGGACGACGTAAAAGAAGAGAGGAACAGTCAAAAGAACAAGGGATCACTATAAAAGAAAAAGAAATCAGCTTAAAACACACAAATAAGAAGGGTATAATAAAATAAAAATATGAACAGCATAAATATAGAAAAAGGTAAATTATTAATGATTTTTTTCTGGGATAATTATAGCCAATTATTTCCTATTTTGGAAAAAGTTGTCATTGGAGTAAGAATATGAAAAACAATTCAGTTCAGAGATTTAAGCTAATATTTTTGCTATTGGTTTTATTCCTTTTAGTTTATGTTACTATTTTTGATTTCGTCGAAAGTTACAGGAATAGAAAGATGTTTAGGGTCAAAAAACGAAAGATATTTGGAACTAAAAAATTTCTAGAGCTTTTTGCTATTTGGATTGAATATACGAAATGTGTCACAAAATGTTTTACCATACTTGATTTCCTTCACTGGCAATGACAGCATTTGACAAAGACAAAAAGTCATTAAATTTGAACACTACCAGCAATATTCCGTGGAATCGAATAGCCCGAACTGTGGAATCGAATGCGAAGTTCTGCGAATAGTTCAACGGACTTAACCAGTCAACGGATATTGAGGCCGGCAATGAAGTACAAAACAATGAGGAAAAATATAAAAATAATAATCTTACATATTTCAATGGAAATTCTTCAATCTACACATGTTTTCAATTCAATTCATTGAAAGTCACTTTGAAAATAACTGTCTCAAAAAACAATCTTTTGTTTATTTCAAATGTAATACATTCACCCGATTACCCCAAGAAAACACGCAGATGTGATCTATCATTGTTTGAACCCGATTAACCTATTCCATAGCTCTCATTTCGAATCCGCCAAACACCAGAGTGAATATCATTCAACATTCATTGTTCCAAGCAGAAAACTGCCAAATCAACCCAGAACCATTCCAACCCCATTTCATTCTTCACAAGTCACACATCGTGAAAAATTAATTAGAGCGAATCAACTAGTCAGCTCCTAGCAAAAATATATTTGTATGTATGGGCGAGTACATCGTTCTAGTTACTCATCTCGAAAATTTGGGACACACGCTAATACACAATTACAGTGTCGTTCATTGCAGGGTGCATGTAGTTCGCACTATGTGCGAAATCGTGTAAAGATAGAAAAGTGATTTCAGAGAGATTCTAACACAATTTGAAAATTTACGATTTTCACCATTTGACCAATAACTATCAAAACCTTTACCTTGCACATGAGAGCTAAACCCTACCCTGCATAAGCAGCTAACAGCACACTTGGATCCGTCGCAGTTTTTTCAGCAAACAGCAATATATTTAATTTCATAGTCATTTCAGTTATTGTTTACATTGAGAAACGGCATTTTCAATGCGAATCTAAAGACAATATTTGTTCATAAGTCATCAAACCGAAGATAATGACATCCGATGCAAATTGTATCTTTCGGTTTCACTTATGTGTACTATTGCGATTGCTAACTCAAAATAGATATCGGAAAAAGCAAACTCCGGTGAGATGATGAGGCGAGTAGTTCACGTGAAAAACTACAGAATGAAAACAAAAACAATTTTCAATTCACCATTGACAAACGATCGAATCGAAGAGCCACCTCGGCAATGCATAGTGTGTATAATCGCCGCAATTGTAAATGGGCGCCTTGCTCCAGGTACGACTCTTTGATTGCAAAGCGTCGACCGTAAAGGTGTAAAATTAACTTGTTAATCAAATGAAAAGTGAGATTTGTTTGTTTGTTTGTTTCAAAGATACACGAACGATCGCTCTAGTCATCAAAGCTATAGTCCTCATGGGTTTTGTTTTCTCTTTTCCATGCTTTCATTTTCATCTATCCAATCGATTTGGTAATAAAAAAGGGAAATCATCAATTTTACTCAATCATACATACTTTATTGAATAGTGAAAAAATCTATGCGTAGGACTTCGCATGGATCGTGCGCTGCTGAGAAGTTTAATTTGTTTCAAACATGGATGATTTGGAGCTGCATGTATCTGACCAAGACAGCAGTTGTGGATTGCTCTTTTGCATAATAATGTTCAATTTTGATGGTGTTTCCGGTAAAATTTTCTTTCTACTACATATACATCAAAATGAGTACATTTGCGCTGCGCATTTATAAACAGAGACATGGCTACCAGCAGACGACGAAAGAGTCATACGTTTAAATTTGGGATTTTGTAAAAAAGAATCATGCTGAATAGGCGGCTTTTCGGAATGATTTGATAATTCTTTAATTAGTATCGACCGAAATGGATTTGAAATATTTTTAGATTGAAAGTGATTTTAATTTCAACATTGGAATGCAGTTATAGAGATATGCTTTAGAATATTTGACGGTGGCATCATATTTTTAGTGTTGTCGTCTAAAATGATTTAAAGAAGTTCTATGACTTTAGATTGTTTTCAAACTCAGGAGAAAAATTCGAGCCAGAGAATGTTGTGGAGGGTAATCAAATCACAGCGTTCAAAGACTGATGAATTCAAATGCGACGGAAGACATCATTCAATAGACCACGTGAATAGTGAAAATCACAAGCCGCATCATAAAAGATGTTAGGCCAATGAAAAACACGGAGGTTCCAGCGAAGCGTTTCCCGAGAGGAAAACCGAGTCGGTTTAGTTTTGCACTACAAAACCGAGAGGCGTCCAAACCGCGGTGTCTGTCATCACAATGCTAAATGAACGCACAACTAAACCGACTCGGTTTTCCTTTCGGAAAACGCTTCGCTGGAACCGCCTTGTTTGTCATTGGCCTTAGAAGTATTGAGAATCGCAATCTATGAATCTCATCGCCAGTACGTGAAATGTGTCAACTGTGGAGGAAATCATTCAGTTAATTACATTACTAACAAAGTCTAGGAAGCCAGCTAATTTGTTGATACAGTAGTTCTTCGTTGAGCATTGGATTTTAATGTAAGCAAATCATTCCATTCCATGGGCCTATGAGTAAAGTTTATATGTTCACATTTAACAGAAGTTATCGTGCTATCATGCATCCAAGAGAAAAATGTGATATTAATATCAAATGAAATATTATAAGCCTACGGGATTTAATTCAAAAACTTCAAAAAACTTGATCATTATCATAAAAATCTACTGATAGGCGTATGTAACATGAATCTTTTTTACTTTTGATTTGGAAGGTAAAATATACATTGTAATTTGTCTGATCAAAAAAATCATCTTACCTCTTCTTCAGTGCTTAGTAACTGGGAAACAGGTTTGAAAATGGAAGATAAGCCAGTGACCATTGTCAAGACAAATTACATTTGGATCATTGATGTCTATCAAACAATTGAAATCTTTTGAGAATTGAGCTACGCAAATTCTATTTATAATAGCTAAGCTTTTTTGTTGCAATTTGCAGTTGTAATTTTACCAATTTTTCGAAATAACGGCAAATGGATACTTTTGTGAATACCAATGAATAGTGGACACTGTAGAGATTCTTTTTTCAAGGACATGATCAATGAAGACTTTTTGCAGTATTTACTAAACCTTCCGCGTCTTATCAGAGTTGTTAGGCATTAATTTTGGTCGACCTGAGGTCGACGTCTTATTATTATGAATCTCAACCGTCAAAAAAGTAATACTTCAAGAGAGCGGTTTAGGTTCACCCTTTCACTGCATCATAAGCTTAACCTTATTAAGCACTAATATATGATATAAAATACAATAACCCGCATTTGAAATATTATACGACTGACACCTTTCATTTGTAGCATAAGATACTGGAATTGATTATGGCAGTGAATTGGAATTCTTTTTGTACAAAGTTAGCTAAAGTTGAATGTCGCAAGGAAAGGCTTAAATAACTTGTTTGAATGATACTGCCATCATGATATCATACAAATTTAAATATTTTTTGAGGAAGCCCAAGCCACATCAATGGGCCCTAAATGAAATTAAAGAACAATTTAGAAGGATCTGCAGCTCTGCTCTCTAAGAAACCAGTCCCAAGCAGCGATTTACTGACCGTGGGTTTGAATCCCGTCGTATGGTCATAGTGGAATTTATTCGTCTTGTGTTAGCTTAAGAGACCGCGAATTTTTTTTAATTGAAAATATTTTTATTTTAAATTAATGGTACATTAATTAACTTAAAGTTTAATACCAGAAATCCATTAAGAAAGTGTCAAACCGTAGCTCTGGAGGTGATTGGCTACAGCACCAGTGCTGGTACTTATAGTGCTTAGAAAGTGATAATTAAATAGCCTTCTTACACATGTGCCTCCTTATTGATATAGGTAATCCTCTGATATTTAGCCTTATCAGCATAGGAAAAAACAAAATTTTTGCATGCTAGTTTTGCAAAAAATTATACATTTCCCAAAAAAACAAAAAAAAATTGATTTCGAAGAAAAGTAATATAGCTTTTATTGATGATGTTTATCTACTATAAATTTTAGCGGCCTGTTTTACTAACTGTTAATTGAGCTCTTGCGGTGTAGGAGTCGCTTAGGGTTGAATATCGTTCGACATGCAGCGCTTTCGTTTCGCATATTTCGTTAAATTTGACACATTTTGTAAAAAACTTTTTGGAAATCACTGGTCGTGCGATGATAAAATTCTTCAAACTTAGTAAGCCCAGTAGAAAGAGCACTGGCTTCTTACGTATGGGGTTGCTGGTTCGAATCCAGGTATAGAAACGGTACCGCGTTCCGAGCTTTGAGTTAACTTAGCTTTAATTAGTCAAAACTCGATTATGATAACAGAGACTGTTCTACCTTGATTACTCAGATCCCAAATGGGTTGTAGTGGGTTCGAATAAGGGCACATTCATTTAGTGATAAGAGATATTTTCAGACTTGAAATTAAATATAAGATAGCAGACGTCAAATAAACGCGCTTTGAAAGTACATAATTTTAGCACAGAATCTCTAAGCCTTTTAGTATTTTTGGAAAATAGCTGGATTGATGAAAAAACAAATTTCTTAAAATTAAGGTATTTTCAGCCAACTAAACTAGCTGATTTTATAAATGAATATATCCATTTATCTACCAACCAGCATCCGGCGACATTTCAGATCAATTTTTCCCTAAAGCCAACACAAAATACATCATGCTGAAATACGCTGACAGCACAAAGCTTTGTCATAATATATTTATGTCATGCAATCAACCATTGAAGACTGCAAAATTTACTTGTAATTGTTCCGATGCCATAACTGTTATCCATCAGTAGTACTTCATTGTATCCCGCAAATGAGCTTCCGCTGCTCTCTTTTCTGTTTCATAAATGAATTCAGGCATAATAACTCACGCCCATATCAATTCAATACATTTTCACTGCAATCTATCATCGACGAAACTTTAGTCCAACTTAAGCCAAATATTTTATGATCATATCCAACAACATTTCAATCAAAACCTCGCCAAAGTGTATTGCACACATATCAAACTACATTTCAATTAAAGCCAATAACTTGCTTCACTAGCGATCGTATCACAATTATCAATTTTCCAATTCATACCATAAAAAACTAACTTGACTCTAGGACTATTAATTTTCGAACAACCTTTATAAACTTTTACTGTATTATTCAATTATCCATACCACGAGGTACATTTGTATATTGTTGGCGTTCCGGCATTATTACGGCATGCATTTTTTCGTCCATTAAGTGATAGAAAGCTAAACCAATCTGTAACTTATTCAAGACAACCTAGAAACATCGTTTGTGTGTTGTTCGTTCATTTTCGTCTTGTAAAACATCATGTTATATCGCCAGTTCACAGACAAACTAACTCGAAGCAAAACACAATTTCAAATCAACAAACAAAACCTAGAAAACTTAAAATTTAACAATATAATTGCACGTTGTCGGAAACATAATAGTAGTAGTGTTACGTGAAAATTGTTGACAGAAAAACACTAAAAATTAACATACAAACCGTGCATAATTAATTTCAATCGGCGCTCACGCACAACACAGATTGGCAGCAATGTGTGACATTGGAGCACACTATTAATGTTTATGCAAAACATGTATCGAAACATTTTCGTATGTATCCGAATTTAGTAGAGGCTCACGGGGCGGACAAATTAGTTGCACAATAGCATTTCTGTTGACACGAATTCAATGCGACACGAAAATGATAACAACAAAATGGAAAACCAAATGATGATTGAGAATTGAGTCTACCTCGAAATGCGGTGTCGATTCGAAATTGTTTTTGTTGCTCTGAAGATCGATTGGATGCTGGAACGAATGCTGTTGCTGCTGCGGAGGTTGTTGCTGGTGATAGTTCAATCGCAACTGATCGTTGAGCGTCGAGCCTGATAGTTGTTTCTGCAAAGGCTGCAGCTTTTGATGGGGAGGTCCGTGAACCTGATGGGACACTTGTTGCTGTGGATGCTGTTTGGGTTTTGGATAAAAGTATGGATCGAATGTTCTCAAGATATCTGCTTGCAGCTTATCATCATAATAGGGATTATTATTGCAATTCGCATTTCCGTTGCCGTTCGCTTGCGACTGATTTAGCGCGGCCTTTTTATTGCCGCCAGATGATATGTTGCCGTTGCCAGTCGAGTTTGTCGCCGTTATTCCCGTTTTGTTGCCCCCGTTCGCATGCTTTATTTGCGAATTTTTCTGAGCCGGGGGAGCTGCAGCTGCTGCGGCTGTCCCGCTGTTACCGCCGCCAACCGCTGGAGCATATACAGAGGTGGACGACAGTGATGAGGCCGCAGATGTCGCCGTCGGTATTTGTCCGCCAGCGCCGGTTGCCGTCATGTATTTCATGGCATTGTTGCTAGCCTTATGGCTATTGTTGCTGATATTGCTTTTATTAATATTATTCGATGGGATGATCAACCCTTTAGCGAGAGCAGTGCTGACTGCATTAGCACTGGACGTGGTAATTGGACGGGTTTTGTCGTGTGAGTTGGTAGTGGCAGTCGCAGTGGGCTCGGGAGCAGGTTGCTGTTGGGGTTTGTAATTGGACACGTTTGTCGTAGACTTGATTTGAGGCTGATATGTATTTCCGGTAATCTTTGGAATAGCATTCTTTCCGCCATCGATGGGGCGTTTGATAAAGCGTTGTTGCACGGGTTGTTGCTGCTGCTGCTGCGCTTGAGCATGGCTCTGGTTCTGAGGCTGCCTAAAAATGCTGTAGTACAGACCCTGAGATACAGCTGAGGCGCTGCTGGACTTTTTCAACGGAAATCCACTCTTCTCCTTATTTTGGCTGCCAAAGTTGGTTGTAATTCTCAAAATGTCGTTAAGTCGTTTCTCAATGTTGTTTTCGGTGTCCTTTTGCTTCTTTGTTGCAGCCATGTCTGTGGGTTCAGTGAGTTGCGGCTGATGTTTGGCTGACGCACCTGTAGGTTTAGAACCTGATTTGGGCGTGCTTGGAGCCGAAGTGTTTGCTTGCGGTCCGTAGCTGTCAGCAAACGCTTTATCTTTGCGCATGTTCTGAGCGGGCTTTTTAAACATGTTACAAATGTAGGAAGTCATGGGTTCTTGAGGTTTTTGACTAATCTGCTGGTGTGTTTTTGCTACATTCTCTTTGGAGCCGCCGATATTGCTCTGTTGGTGGTTTGCGTTGGACGAGTCTTTTCGTCGCATGAAGAATGGCTGATACGGCTGCTTGGAGCTGAAGATTGTCCCGCTCGAAGAGCTCTTCAGAACGCCCTTTTGAGGCGCAGCAAAGCCTGGCTGAGGTTGATTTGACAAGGGGCCGTTGAAGAGTGCTGGTCGCGAGGCAGGCAGATGTGCGTTGGATGAGCTCTTGTTCAGGGTTGAAATCGTTGGTTTCGCATAGCATGGAATATGCGTCTTGCTTGATGATTTGGTCAGTTGCGGAACGTTTGAATAGGATACGCTTTTGTTCAGCGCAAAGCCACCCGGTTGTTGAAAGGGCGAGTGATGTGCTTGAACATTTACGTAGTCTGTGGAAGAATGCTGTAGGGGAGACGAAACCATTTTGACAAAACTTGGCGCATAAGACTCACTGTCAAGTTGCGACAGCGAATTATTCTTCTGAAGTTTGAAAACTTGCGGTTCGAACCTAGGGGCCGATGCTTCTTTTCCTGGCGTGCTAATCATAATCTTTTCATAGTCCCACCCCGACTTCTTTGGTTCTTTCTCCGTTAAGTTACTGGACCAGAATGCGTTCATCAGCTGTTTTCCCATGGGTCTAAGGTTTATGCAAGAGTTTGAAGCACTTTTCTGGACTCCTTTTCGCAAAGGAAATGGAGGTCCTTCCATCACAGGCTGGTCTAGCTGAGGGAGGAAGCCCCGAATTTCTGGGTGATCAGGCGGGTGGTTTTGGTTTGCCATAGTTGTGCTAGAAATACTTCTACTAAGCTTGTTTTGGTTATTGGATGGCGTGGACGCTATAGCTGATGCAAGTGGCCGGTTTAATCCAGTGAATTTCGAGCCTACGTGTTGTTGCGACTGCGATTTGGCCAACTGGTTTTTCTGGGCGGCGATTCCGTGGTTAATGCTTTTGATTTGATCATAGAGGTCTTCGCATTTTTTGAATTCTTTGTGAATCTTTTTGTCCAGCTCGTTGTAGTCGGGTAAACTTTTCAAATACTGGTTCATGTAGTCTATGTCAGCGTTGTAGATGTCGCTGCTGAGCTTTTTAGTATCCAAAATATCTCTATTTAAAGCTGGTGGCGAGGGAAGCTTAAATGGTTTTCTTTTATCTTGCTCTTTGTCTGGAGGGTATTTGTAATTGTTCTTGAAGGCATCTTGCAGACTAGTTTCTTTCCTGAGTACTTGACTCTTAGTCGCAGCCGAAGCGAGGCCAGGCTTTTCGGCACTGTGTACCTTTTTCGCAAGGTCCGTGAGCATTTTGGACGATGAAGATTTTATAGGTGGAACTGGAGGCGTTACGGGAACCGATGATCTAGGAGGAGGCGAGGGAGATGTTGATGAAGTCGATGACGAAAGTGAAATAGACAGGGAAGGAGAACGTGATTTACAGCTTTCAGCAAGAGCGTTTGCTAAAGTTGATGGCGATGATGCGGGCAGTGTTGATTTAACCACTGGTGAAATTCTCGATAGTTTTCCAGCGGTCCCTGATGTTAATGACTTTAAGGCCTCTATTGGGTTCGAATCCGACATGTTGTAAAAATTCAAGCGCGTCGAAGACGATGATTTCGGTGGTAGCGCCGGTGGGTGTGTTGTGCTTGCGGCTGTTTGTTGCTGTTTTTCGGGCTTCGTATTACTGTTACTTGGTGTAGCACCAACAATACAATTTTTCACCTCGCGCAGAGGCGCAGAAAATACTTTCGGTTGATCACAGTTGTGCATCGTTGCGTGCTTGCTCAGTTCATTTTCACACGGTGCTGGGAAATCGTACGTCGAAATACGATTCTGCAAGAGAGGATGTGCATAGCTTGTTTCCATAGGAAAACTAATATAAGTTTTGATATGGAATGTGCGAGAGCAGTTGGACTGTGAGTTGATCCATGGATGATTGATATTAGAGAGTTAGATGTTGTAGCAACAAAATGTTTGGCATTAAATGATTTTTAAGTGCATGAGAAAATGATTTGTACGACATAAAATCATCTAGTGGTAGTTTGTTAAGGTTGGCTCTTTTGGCTTGGCTTTCAATAAGAAAACCCAATCAACGGTTAAATAAACCTACACCGCTGAAAGGAGCAGAAACTGTCTGCTGTTTCTTGGCTTGTGTTTGAGTGAGAAGTTTCTTTCATTTTCGAATTACAGATGCCTGGTTTGGTTTCATGTGGCAAAGGTATCGCACTATAACTCATTTTTTTTTTAGCTATCGATACTTGTTTCAATCGTAAACGTATCTGTAAACGAGAGGACGTTTTTGTTTGGTTTTAGGAACATATTTAACAGTTGTGGCAATTACTAACGTTACTGAATTAGGATATATTCTTCCGGATACGTAGTATTTTGGTGTTATGATTATTCAATGTGTGTGTTCATCAGATGAACAAGATTCACAGAGATTACACGGATCACATTTATCCGTGACATGAAATTTGAATTTTATTCAGTTGACACGAAACGATTTATTTGATTTATCATTAGCTAAAATATGGTGTCCCTAATAGGTTTTCAATGCTAACAAACTACCACCTTCGATGAAAAAATGAGCAATATTATAGAGACAATATGAGTTTGTAAAATCGAATCGTCGCACAGTTGTCACGAGGGTTCAAAACCATACCACATTGAAATGTATATATCACCACTGAATATGTCTCATGTCCTTAAAACAAACTATATTCAAAAACCCGTTCACTTTTATAATCATTCAAAAGTTTGTGCAACCCAAAAATAACTTTCAAAAACTGAATGCAAATTTCAACTCGGAACATAAAAACCTTCATAATGTGATCTGGAACTTTGCCGTTCTTCGGCACTTGTATCTTTTTAATAATAATAATCTTGTCACCCTCAATTTTTTGAATGGTGACAGGAGCACGTGATGGCTGTTGTTTGCTGTGATGCGGATGATGGCCGGCAGGCAGTTTTAATTTGCTGTTGGCCGGATGAGCGATGGCATTGGACGCTGGTTTATTAGTAGCAGAAGCATTATTTTGGGCATTTTCTTTGTCCTGGCGAGCTTTTGCGGTTAGCGAAGCAGTCGTAGCGGCGAAGGTTTTCGTGACTGTGGTATTGCTTGAACCCGGTTTGGACGGCTTCGAACCAGTCGATTTGGAATTATTATCAGTGCTGCGAACAATCGAAATGTGATAGAGAGGTCTGTCGTCATCGAGAATACTCTTTTGTGGCATCACTTTTTTCTCGACGCGACGCAGAACGACACCCAAGAGCGGCTCATTCTTTTTGATTTGAACGGTAGAGGGCGGCGGAGCGACACGTTTCAGAACAACTCCACCGATTCGCGTGTCTTTTGGTGGAGTCCTGTATCTTCGAGGTTTGGGAGCTTCTAGGTCGCCATTGATAATAATTCCATTCGTATTGGTCATGTCCAATTGATCAAGGTCAGGTACCGAGATAGGGTAAATCGTTGACGAGTCAGCTTCCGACTCAATGCCAGTTTGGTGGTCTTCCGCGTCAATCGAGGCCATATTGTTGTTGAGTTCGTCAAAGGTCACTGGAGTAGAAGGTTCCAGTTCGTTCATGGTTTGTTTATAGTCTACTGGAACAAGTTTCGGTGCAGTGAATGTATTCAAACAAGCTGGGCTCGAACAACAGAACAAAGCATTGCGGGGTGCACAGTTAGGTGCTGTTGACAGAGTCGAGGCTCCTGTTGCTGAAGAACAGTCTGAGTTTTGGCTGCAACTGTCAAAATTACTATCGATGATTACTGGATTGGTTGCTGTAGTAACTTCTGTGGACATTTTCTTTACTCACACGAATTGGTCTGACGTTTTACAGGCCGATGTACTAGTACACTCGCGAGACTGTTAGATTGGTTACAAAACTAATTTTCAACTATGACACAATACATATGGCTCTTACATTCTCGAAACATAGGCTCGCGCACAAAGTAAACAGCCGCACATTCACTTCAATATTTTTGCACCGGTGCGGAGAATTCAATTTATGGAAGCGAGAAAATAGATTAGGAACGCTCAAAAAAAAAAACTCAACAAGTCAAAATGCTAAAAATAACATTCAAGTTTAACGGACCACGAAAATCCACGCGGAAAAAGATTGATGCGAGTCAATGCAAATCGCTTGGGAAATAGGCGGAACTAGTTTTGGTTCAGTTACAAGGACACTGCGAAGAGAATGATTATTTTTTGGCAAATGAAATGAAAGGTTAAACCAAGGGTCATTGCCAAGTATCAGAAGGAATGAAGATGTCAGTTTTGATGGTTTCTTGTCACTTTGAGTTTATCATGAAATCCATACGTCCGAGGTTTGCGAGTTCGTTAGTTTGGACGCACTAAAACCTGGCTTTACAACATCAATTTTTGGGGCACCTTTACTTTATATTTGGTGAACAAAACTCACAGCTAGCCGCCGAAATTTCAGATTTTCATTGGCTGGATCATACCCGCCGTCATCGAAACGCTTTTCAGACACTGCACAACAGCTTTCTTTCCACGCGAAAACGAAATCGGCCGCGTAATCCTGTGACGTCAGACACACTAAGGGCAGTCCAAAATTGATCGTGCTTGCAAAGCGCCAGCAGGATTTTCACTCGTTTTGACCGATTATTATCAACAATATAATTTACCGAGCTCAAAACCGAAATAAAACCTAACGAAATTAAAGTAACTTCAACTTGAAAACAAAACTAATAACTTAAACCAATTTTTTTCTACAAAAATCGCGCACGGCCGCCTGAACAGATCTTTCTTCTCTCAGTATTTTATGTACTATTTTTTCCCCGCATTCAAGTCCTCAACGGAAAAAACAGAGAACGACCAGTAATACAGTACGCGGCGGTCCATATTTTTTCGACGGACACGGCATCTTGAATCGTTCAGTGTGTTCACATGTGAAGAGATTCAGCGAAGATTCAGACGAAATAAAGTTTTCAAAAAAGAAAAACACATTTTCAAATGGGAAATCAGCCAGCTAGTCAGCGAGATGGACCAGCAAGCGAAAAACAACAAGCGTGCACATTAGAGATCGAAAAGTGTGAATATAGACTCTTCTCGCGTGATTTCGCCGTCCGAGCTGCTCGTCTCTCCTTGGTGAAAATCTAGCATGAGGAAACTATCTTCAGCTTCGGGAAAATTCACAAAGACATTGAAGCAGGACTGCAGCATATGGCAATAAAGCCCTCCGAACAGACAACGGGCTTTCAAGAGCGCCAAGAGTCGTTGAAAATTCGCCGATCCATCTTTTTATTGAACATTCAGTTGCGACGACGCCAGAGTCATGGCAGTTGGACTGGCTCGAGGAAAAATCCGCAGTTTTTCTCGAAACGAAAGTACGACGATCGCATGTATCGTTTCGTTGTTTCGGCGGTGATCGCGCATTTCATGGGAAGAAAATAGATTTTCACGTCATATGTGGTGAAGCTTTTTGGATGATCGCACTGATAGAAGAGCAGGCAGCAACTGTGCTATAATGTCACTAGGAGGTTGGATGGAGGATGCTGCTGGCACGTGAAGGATGGCGGACGAAGATGTTGGGGCGGAAAATAGTTGTTATTGGCTCGTATAGTTGTGACGATTTTTTTTGGCAAGGCAATTTACTATGTGCAAATGAAGAGGAAATTACAATGATGGGATTAAAGGTCGTAATCGATAGATTGGGTGCCAATTTTAGACAAGATACTTACTTGAGTTGGATGGAAGGATGAACGTAATCAAAAGATTACATACATCATTACATTACCTATGTCGAAGTTTTAATAAAGCGTATGTATGTGGTATCTGATCTGCACTGTCCAAATGACATACTTCAGAAATAGTCTTACGTTTGGCATGCCATTTTTCAAGTCTTCGTTTATTATTTTGAATTTACTAGCCTGCTTGTAGGGTCTTTATTTCATGTACGTGGCGTGGGAAACCCTGGAAGGCCGGAAAAAAGTTGTAACCTGTTACACGCCGTCCTAAAGAGAGGTGGTAAGATCCATCGGTATGCACCAAAGGATTTGTTTTTTTTATCAAAAGAAGGCCATAGATCTCAGCAATATTCTCCCGCAGTGCTCAACATTCAGCCGGATGCGCTATAATAATCGTCATAGGGACATCAATGTAAAGAGTAGTAGCGTGGATGATAGCAACTGTCAAGCCCATCAGAGTCGTATCCGTCGAGGTCCACACCAGTAAGTCGGTTAGGTAACTGGGAGTTACCCTGGACACCAAGCTGCCCTATTGGGGTCATATCCCCAGGACATAGCTCTCAATGCCAAAGCATTATAGCCCTCCACACCATCTATTATAGTCCTCGACGAACCTTTAACGCCTATACCTCCTTTCTATAATACATGGCTCTCTACATAATACATGGGGTTGGAGACTATACATAGCTATGGAAGCTTTAATTCTTCGCGTGGAGGGCTATAATACATGGCGTGGAAGGCTGTAATACATGGCGTTGAGCGCTATCGTACATGCGCTTGCTCCTATGTATTTTCCGCCAAGTACTATGGCGTTTGGCGCTATATTTTATCGCAATTCCGAGATCGGTTATTTACGCCAAAAATCTATAAATTATGGCGCGTGGCACTGCATTTTTTCAGTGTTCTGGCAAGAATTTTTTCTTAAGCCGGAGTCATAGAGTGGTATAGGCCTCCATAACATCTGGAACCGGATTCTGTCTGCCTCCAGAATGAATAAACTTTTTCAGCCTCGAGTAGGTTTTTCAGCTCCTTGTCTATCAAACGCGATTTGCCGCATCTCGACTGAGGCTTGCCAGCAAAAGTTTGGGTAAAATTTTAATTTTTTTGGACATAGTCCATTCTCTTGTATATAAAGTATCCTGCTCCAGGGGAATTCAAAAACCTATCATACGTAAAAGTAGTTATGATGTCGAAGAAATAAGTGAATTTTCATTAAAACAGACAGATAAAAACCTGACAAAAAGATCAATAAATACAGAAATAAATCAAACATGCACTTTAAAGCCAAAATAACACAAATAGATTTTTCATTTACTGTCAGAGCGTATTTTCTGGTGGACCTACAACTATCATCAATCAATTCGCCTATTTCAAAAAAGCCACAAAATGTATATTTGGATGTTGTCAAAAAAAAAATCTTAAATTTTTCGGGTGCCTTTTTTGAAAGCGTAGAAAGACATGATTTATGGTATGCATTTGCATCACATAGTGATGCTTTAATTCACAGAACGTTGTTATAGACAATGTAATCAAAAATTCCACAAAGAGTTTTATTAAATTTCTTAATTGGACAGTTCCGCAAAGCAGTTTTCAGAATCAAAAAATTATTTCAATTAATGTTGGAGCTTGAAATATATTTTGGGGGCTAAGCATTGACTTCCTGTTTATTCGAAACGATTACGTCCTTTCCACCTATGTTTCGGTATGACTTCAAACAACATTTACAATGAACTTGACAACTTCATTATAAAAGAACGTCTTTTCTATCCAAGCACAATGTAAATTTCAATGACTTTTATTGAATACCGTACAACTGTTACGTAAAATACGACTGATTACAACATTAGTAAATTAGAACTTGATCGGCACTAGACGTCAAAAGAATAAAAGAGATCTATCACAACACACACAATTGGCCAACACTAGTGGAATTTCTACATACAAGACGCAAACAATGCAAAGAATTTCAAGATGTATCTAATGATTCTTTTGATGCGGTATCAAGATATAAAATCAGAGCCGACGGTTGGTTTGAAGATATTTTGGCCGCATCTGTTCTTAGCGATGCATGTCGAACAAGCGACTCTTGAGGAGCATTCGAATTCACAGGACGATTTGTGCTTGAAAATATATGAGTATGTACCAGAATTGCTTTAGTGAGAGCGAAATGCAATTAGTTTTTGAATTATACAAGTCATGAATTTGAAATTATATATAGTTTTTTTTTTAATTTCACAAGAATAGATGAAAAATATCTTTCGATATCTACAATTGCATTTTTCATTATCATTCCTCTGACAACAGATTTTCGATAATTTTTGCTAATTCCTGCAGTTAAATTGAAAAATAAGACTGCAGTTCTTTTATTAAAATTTAAAGTGTATGCAAATCACAAGATCCAGTGGATCTTCAGATGCATTTCAATTAAATTCAAAATAGATATGATCATTTTTCGCACTTCAGTAAAAACAAAAAAACAATACCTAACAGAGGTGAGTATTTATATGCACAATAAAGTATGTACATAAGCGTTGCACCTCGGAAGACATAAGTCACATAAAAGCATCGTACGATCGTTGTATATTAATCACCGCAACAAACGTGTGCAAATTAATCAAAACCTTAAAACTCAAACAAAATAGTTTCTAGAAGCCCATAGAGCGCAGCAACCTAAACTATCCAAAATTAATTGAAGGTCACACGATTCACTTTAAAAACTTGTTGAAATCTTAAGAAGAGAAAAAAACCTAAACAAAGAACCTCCATGACTTCTACCATCAATTTCAACAAATTGTTTGTGACTTCTAAGCTGAACGCAGTCAGCTGACTACGTGTCATACATACATTTATCAAAAACAATTTACATGTATCTTTTTCAAAAGATGACAATTGACTTGACTACATGGCTTGATGAAACACTCAGAGCAGATAAAACTAGCACCGAGATTAACGCACAAAAAACCTCGAATTTGATATAAATCAAGGAAAAAGATTTCAAGGCCAACCGTTAGATGGTTAGTTTCGCCACAGCTACTGGAAACTCACTGCAGAAAATATGACCGCTAAGCTGGATGTGTACTTGGTTTGAAATTTTAATTAAGCCACTATTGTTGATACGATAGAATTTGTTGTTTTTTTTTTCAATCGGCCTGGAGGTTTAATCAGTCATTTTTCATACGGATTTTTCAACGAATGGAAATAAATTTAGGAAAGAAAAAAGTGCAGAAAAATCAACCAGTCTTACAATATTCGAGAACAATATGGTACTAGCTAATTTCAGTTTCTTTCATCAGAAACATTGGAAAAAGTTCGATGCATGGATAGATGGCAAAATGTTGGGACTATCAATAATAAAAGCTCGCGGAACAAAGATGGTCGCGAAACAGGAAGTACACTGTTTTTTTCGTAAATTGCAAAATTAATTATGTTTTGATAATATCACAGTTTATAAATATGCCGTTGTTAGTCTAAAAAATTTTAGTTTGAATGAGTAGGAAGTTACTAATATTAATAAAGTTTTTTTTTAAATAACTTATATTGCGTTTCTATAATCCATGTAATAAATGCTTTCGATTGTCAACAAACTCTGAATTCGGAATAAATTATGTTTTGTAAACAGTTTATATGATTTTCCATAAAAGACTGAAAATTTATAATTAAAAATTACTAAAATCTGATTTTTTCACAACTCTTGTTTACGAATACTATATTTTTATGAAAATCTGTTTATTATTAAATTCTTCGTTTTTTTTCTTCTTTATTTTATCTAGCAAAAAATGTGTTCCCTGCATATATAATGAAATGTTTTTACCTTGGCTGGTGTTATCCTATCTTCTCTTTCTTTAGCACGTTCACGATCTCGATGACGACGTCGTGAAGTACTATGAGAGCGTTCTTCACGATGACGATGCCTATTATGGCCGGCGCCACGTCGACCCGATGTCGGGCTACGACGATGGTGTGACCGTTTTGAACGTTCGGCACGACGACGTGAAGATCTGTCATGGCTGTAAAAAATATTAAAATATAAAAATTGTTAGAAAATCGTTAAAAACTTTAATTTATGAATTCTAATTTTAAATTCATAGAAATTAATGCGTTCATTTAAAAACGACTCTAGATCATAATATTCGCTTGAAAGACTAAATTTCAAAGAAAAATGGAGGAATCGAGTAGATTTTGAATGCATATTCTACCAAACTTGCTCCTTATTACAACCAAACTGTTTTAAAAATTATGTCCTATTTTGATCTGAAGTCCTACCATGTGCCTAGCGGGGTTAGCATTTACATGAGATTCAAAATTTACAGAAGAAAGACCACTTGTTCATTATTATCATTACAGGATGCTTATCAATTCCATTCAATAAGTTCACGTGCAATTATAACTAAATGATAATCCAACGTGAATTTCGTTTTTATCCGATGACTGCACCGGTAGTTGCAGGGATACAAAGATTTTCGCGGTTCTAAAGCATGGAAAATTTGAACATTTGTTACTAATTTTCATTCGAATATTAAAATTTAATGGCAGCATCGTTTGGTGCGAAAATAGCATTGTTTGGTGCTGGCAACCCTTTGTTAGCACCACAGCCAAAAGGAAGCCAAATTTGCAAGCTATAGAGATATAAAAATATTTAACTTTGTATTTAGTATTTCAAACAGTTGGTGATTTCTTTCTTTGTAGACACGAGGGTTGATCCAAAAGTAGTGATAATCGGCTAATTCCAGTTCGCATAAAATTAAAAAAAAAAAATTTTTACTACCTCATATACCCACTAAGTCAGCATAGGCCACGATTCCAGGAAGGACATTCATGCGAATACGAATAGTCGAAGAGAGAAAATCAATATGGAGAAAACGATATTAGAGTGGTCATTCAGTACTTGTGTTCGAAAAAAATATCTACCAAAGACATAGACCGCGGCTTAGTGGAAACACAACGGGACTCCGCTGCTCCATATTCCACCGTTGCATGTTGGGCCAAGGACTTTAAGCTGGGAAGGACATCTACTGAAGATGAATACTGCGATGGACGTCTGAAGACAACGTGATAAAAGTCGAAGATGTCGATTGGCAGATCAAAGAATGACCATCAGTCATACAGCTGAAGCCGAAATGATCTCGTACGGCAGGTACCAATTCCATCTGAAGAAGGTCTCTGCGCGTTGGGTGCCGAGAATGTTAACCGACGAGCAAAAGGAGAAACAAATCGACATTTCGAAGGTGAAAAGTTCCAAGCAGATCTGAAGTTTTTGTCACGTTTCATAACCATGGACGAGACCTGGATTCACCATTTTCATTCAGAAACCTAACAGCAATGGATGACCTGGAAGCGACCCTCTTCACCGATGTCGAAAAAATTCAAAGTTTCGAGTTCGGCAGGGAAGTTTTTGCATCAGTTTTTCGGGACACTGAACGAATTATTATGGTGGAATATTCGGAAAAGGAAGCCACTATATCAGGCTTTTACTACGTAGACCAAATAAGAAGATTGCAAGAGGGTATTGAGGATAAAAAACGCGGCAAACTGAGCGCCGGAGTGCTCTTTCATCAAGACAACGCACCGGTTCACAAGTCTGCAGTTGCGATGGCTACAATTCAATAAACAGGATTCGAGCTGGTTGAACATCCGCCCTATTCGCCATATCTAGCTCCAAGTGACTTCTACCTTTTTCCTCGGCTCAAGGAACACCTTCGAAGTAAGAATTTTGAAGATGACCGCTATTGGGGCGTTTTGGGAGAGTAAAAGCAAACAAAATTTCTACGGGTAACCTGGATTTGGAAAATAGTTGGACTAAATGTATAAGCTTGTTAGGAATCCATGTTGAAAATTAAATATTTTTCTTAAGTCTAATCACCTTGGTTTTGGATCAACAACCCTCGTAGGTAGGTGGGTGCAAATGTGCGAGTTTCGTGTAAATCGGACGCTTGCATCGGAAGTTACAGGGCAAATAGCTTTTATTTGCTGAACGATTTTCCAAGATGGTACCACTACCTAACTATTCAAAACCATGACATTCTGTGAATTTCAATTGATAACAACACGCCTAACGAATATTGTTATACGTATTGCTGACGCTATCCTAGTAGTCGCAGCGATTGGAGCGACTGGTTTGATGATGAATGCCGACTAACGACCACGGGTAAGAATATTGCATATCGAGCTATGTAGCAATCTCCCACGCGTAGGCACGAAGTGGAATATAAAAAGTACAAAAAAGAAGGCTTCGCAGAAAAAACCCAAGCCTTACCAACCCACCTTCCTTCAGGAACCTACTTTTCGACGGTCTTCATCCATTATTCACTTCTTTCTTGTGCCCCCGAGCCTGGTCAGCTCTCTCCCACAATTCGACACAAACGAATGCCAAGTCCACGACGCTTAATCCGACCACCAGCTGATCCAATTATGCATCCAAAGAGAACGTGCCTTAGACATTTCAACTGTAGTCACCGAAATATTCACCCCTACGATAGGATTAACAAACATAAAGACTCCGGTGGGCTTGGCATCTAGCTCGCATGAGCGAAGAAGAACCTGTTCGGAAAATCTGGTGCGGCAGATTTTATGGCAGACGATAGCGGGGGAGACCATTCTTGCGCTAGAGGAATGGCGTTTACTAGGACCCTCAGAGCTTACATCGCCTCAAGGAGATCAGAACCGGACCCCGGCTGTATTAACCATGACTATGATGACGAATATATAAATATATATATATATATATATATATATATATATATATATATATATATATATATATATATATAATATATAAATATATAAATATATATATATATATATATATATATATATATATATATATATATAAATATATATATATATATATATATATATATATATATATATATATATAAATATATATAAATAAATATATATATATATATATATATATATATATATATATATATAAATATATATATATATATATATATATAAATATATATATATATATAAATATATATATATATATATATATATATATATATATTTATATATATAAATATATAAATATATAAATATATATATATATATATATATATATATATATATATATATATATATATATATATATATATATATATATATATATATATATATATATATACAAAAATAGCAAAAATATAACAAATAGTACAAAGTGAAAAAATAAGGAACATGAAAACAGTAATATGTAATAACCATTACAAGGAATAACAAAATGTGGCAATTATACCTTTAGAAGCTTTATGTTTTTCGAATTCCGAACATTTAACTAAATTTTGAACGTAATCTGCCTTCTTCTTTGGTGTCTATCAGACTATCAGAGAAAAACTCTGAATAAAATGGCAGATTATCCTCGAATTATCGATATATGAACTGACTGAAATATATTTAGTTTTTAAAGAAGAAAATATATAGTTAGAGTGAAATAAATATTAGAAGTAATTCCACTTTATTTTATTAGACGAGACTATTTTATTAGAGGAAAGTCTACTCTAACAAACCCTTTGTCCTTCACAAACAATGTTTCACCTGCCTTGGGTGAACAGAGACAAATAGATGTCATAATATATTGACTTTTCCAAAGCATTTGATACCGCTGACCATACACTACTGCTTTAAAACTGGGATACTATGAGTTCTCTGATTCGGTTCTTTTTTGGTTTTCCTCTTATGTACATGACCGTATATGTTTAGTCACTACCAATTCATGTTCTACAACTCCCTTTCGCCCCACATCTGAAATTCCAACAGGCTGCATTCTTGGTCCCTTGCTGTTTTTGCTTTTTATAAATTACCTTCCTTCGGCGATAATTAATTTAATTTTTTTTTGCTTTTTATACGCGGATTACTTCAAAATGTTGGGAATGATTCATTCTTAAGAAGATTGGAAACATCTTCAAATTGACCTGTGCACCTTGAACAAAAAAACCAAAAAAACCTTGTTCTGCCAATTCCTCCACTCTGAACATCTCGATATGCTATAAAATGTCTTTCTTGATGCGGTCGATAGCTTTAAACATCCTGGTGTTGTCTTTGGCTCCAAACTTAAGTTTGACCAGCACATCATGCATATTACCACCTCCTAATCACGACTGTCTGGTTTTATACTTAAAACTTCAAACCCTTTTGCGAATATTTCAGCTCCTGGGCATCTACTCCTATCGTTTCTCGTAATGTTCTTGATTAAGCTTGTCAAGTGTGGTGTCTTCGTTTTAGGTACATTGTAACTGCCTTGGAATCCGTCAAATTTAGATTTGTTCTGCAAGTTTAACATTCCTTATGTTAGGTATGGTGAACGTCTAACATGTTTACAAATTTCTTCCCTTCAATCACACAGACTGTTCGCTGAAGCATGACTTCTTCTTAAGCTTGTTCGCCGACTTATACTATCTGATCACTGTTTGCAAGTTTTTGTTTGTGAATCTGATCGCTACAATAGATCCAATGTACAGTCGGCGGCACTTGATTACTCTCACACACAGAGTTGGAAAAAATCGTGTTACGTGTCAGTTTGCCTGGAATTATTCTGGTATTTTACTTATTCATTATTTCGCAACAAAGTTGCAATAATAATTTAGTCCAGAATAACCCGTCTATATGTTGAATGGCGAAGGCTATTCGATTCGGCAAATCGCAGCAAAGATCAGGCTGAGTGCTTGGGTAATGAACAGTTTTTAACGAGATAAGGAGAGCTATAGGAAAAGGGCGAAAAAGAAGAACTATGACAACAACAGAAAAAGAGGGTCGAAGAATTTTAAGGGAAGCATTAAATTCATGCGCCTCTGCGAAATAAATCGCCACAAACGTAGGAACGAAAGCAAATGTGCGAACAGTGCAAAGAATAATACAAAAAACAACATATAATACGCCATAAATTTTAAGTAAAGCGAAAGTTACTACAACTTTATCGTAAGGTACGTCCGAATTTTAGTCGACAACATATGCATTGGAAAGCAGATTGGCAGTTTGTCATTTTTAGAGATGAAAAATTTTTTAATTTAGATGAACCGGACGGACATTGGTATTACTTTTATGATCTACGGAAAAAAGAGATGTTCTTGTCGTGTTGTTCAGTTATGGTATGGGGTGCAATATTGTTTCGACCACCCGTTGATTTAGTGATTCTCGCTGGAAAACAAACTGCGTAAAAATACATAGACATGCTAGAAATTAAAAGTATTACATTTCAACAAGACAACGAGTGGTTTGAAGAAAAATAATATCTTTGATGGAAACAATATGACAACAAAGAACTGTGAAGTGCCACAAAGAAAACGAGGGACAACATTCCAGAAAATTTACCAGAAAATCTATACAATTCAATACCAAAAAGAATTTGTGAAGTACTTGAAAATAACGGTGGCCTTATTCATCAGGCAAACATATCATCACCTAAGACAAACATTTTTCTTTTTATCTTGTCCTTAATTTTATGATGAGAGTAGTCAAGTGTCGCACTGAAATATTTCTTCTTTGTCATAAAAATTTCTTGGAAATAAGGACGGGTAGTTCTTGGCTAAATTATTATTGCAACCTTGTTGCAGCATAATGAACAACTGAAATACCAGAATAATTCCAGGCAACCTGACACGTAATACGAATTTTTTACAAATCTTGATGTGAGAGTAATCAAGTGTCGTGGACTGTATACATCTACTCGCTAGTTTTTCGAACACTAGGTAGTTATAACAATCTTGATGTTGATCGTTTAAAAAATACAGTAATTCCTTTCACTGTAAATTATTAATTTAACGTCCGTGCATTTTAGTACAGTATATATAGTTGAGTTAACTTTCATTTTATTTTGATTTTTAATGTATGTTTTCCTGAATTTGTATTTGAAAGTGTTGCTTATTACCTTTTTCATTTTTTGATTATTTTTATATTTTATGCAATAATTGTACTATGCCTGTGGTATCTGATTTGAATAAATAAATAAATAAATAAGCAACAAATAAAAACATTGAAAAGTAGGGAATGAAAAATTTGGAAATTGTAAAAAAAAACCAACACAAATAACAATTTCTCTTAGAAAAACCGTTTCTTACTGTGTTTCAAAAAGCTTTTGGAAGTTATAAGTTGAATCAAGATCATGAAGTATAGCGAAAAGCAAAAGGCCGTGAATATAACTTTGGAGAATACTATGCTAAATGTAAAAGTACAGAGAACAAGTAAAACGTCATGAATTAGTAAGTAAAAATAAATATTTTGATTTCCAAGTGTGCTTAACGCGTCGAAAAGGCATTTTTAATTAAAAGAGTATTTCAGTCCTTTTAAACAAAATTTAGACGCAATAGATGATAGCAATTATCTAGCATTTTTTCGGTAGTTTTTGGGGTGATTTGGGGTGGTTTTCGGGTGATTGTCATTGACCACTACCTCCCTTCTTGTATTCACCGAGTACAATACGGCTGTAACAGCATTCTTTCTCTATTTAACATACGAAATAACCTCATGTATCTTTTATACTTCGTTGTTTCTAGCGTCGTTCTGTGTCGCATTTGTTTACATTAGATGTGAAACAATCGTTCCTTTGATTTCTTTGAGTGCAGTGTCAAAAAACGTTTTAAATTAGAATATTTCTACGGTGTCTTGATATATTGAAATTATCTATCAAATGACTGACCAAAACTATTGTGATGCTTCAACGAGGGATTCAATTGTATCCGCTGAGAAATTTAAAAGGCTGACCAAATATAACTCCAGATGGGAAAGCGATTTCGGCTGATTACAGCAAGTCAAAGAAGATTCTCATAAAGCGTTTTGTAAGATTTGCCATAAGGATTTGTCATATGCTCAAGGTGAGATTGGTGACATAAAACAACATGCATCAACAAAGGATCATTTATCCATTGTAAGTACGAGAACATCAAGTAGTCTTTTGAAATTTTTATCACAGCCAGAAACATCTACCTCCGAGTCCAATGATAAAATTGCTGCTGGAGAAATCACATCAGTTTATCACACCGTTAAACACTCTTTAGGCTATAATAGCATGGACTGATCGCACAAGCTGCTACCTTACATTTGCACCGATTCAAAAATTGCTCAAAAATTTAGCTGTGGAAGGATGAAAGCAGAGAGCATTGTTTGTGAAATATTATTCGTAGAGTCAGTTAAGAATATTATAAGGGCTATTAAAGACCAAAACTTATATTTTTCGATTGCTACTGACGCAAGCAATAAAAAAATAGAAAAAGGTTTCCTATTTGTGTAAGATTTTTCGACTTTAATAACGGCGTAGAAAATCGACTTCTTGACTTTGTAGACTGCAACAATGAACCTGCTACTTAAGTATCAAAGATTTTAATGGATACTTTGGAAAAATATGGCCTCCTTTTAAACAATATATCAGCTTTTTCCGCCGACAACATTAATGTAAATTTTACTTAGTAAAGGTAATTGAATTTGATCACGGTTCCCTTCTTGTCTATAAATCAGCATAGACAACGTATATCATTTCTACAGCTGATCGAAGCCGAGCATATTGAAACGGGAAACTCGATCGTTTTGCGGAATCAGCCTCCGAAAGCAGAATCAAATTGGAATTGTTTTTGCGGGATGTTTAAAATTGAACAACTTTTTATTAACATTAAAAATTTTAATCTACATTGAAAATTCTATTTTGACAAAGTGGTTTCGAAAGTATGCACTGTTTCTCATCAGACACCAGCACACAGTGCATACTTGACTGGCGTGACCACTTGCAGGTGGAAATCATTACATTTTTATTTATGCTTTTATTTATGCTTTGTCAAAATAGAATTTTCAATGTAGAAAATGTATGGGCTGCCTTAAAACTATATTTTCAAGAAATTGGAAACGAGTGCCCTCGAATGATAGAAAACATTTTTGCATCTGACGAAAAGGAGAAAAAGATATTAGGTTATTTGTCTTTTGTACAAAACGTAATGTTTTCATTAGAGGTTACTATGAAAAAGATTCAGTCTGAATCAATTAGAATTTTCGAAACGCAAGCAGAAATTTTTGGAGTTCACGAAAATTTTAAACAAAGATTAAAATACAACTTTTTTGGCAGCCAGGACCGTCAAATGCTCGCCGTTTTATGTACAACCGAGAAAGAAGCTGCAATAAACGACTTTCGTCACTTTTATTCCAACTTTTTAGAGTATTTAGCAAAGGGATAATATCTTTTCAAAATTGAATTTTCTAAATCTTCAATCAATGATAAGTTATAATGATTTTGTATCGGCAGTGGAACTACTGAAAATTGAAATTAATATGGACACGCTTTACGAAAAATTCCAATTGATTAAAAAGAGCCTGGAAATTGCATGTTCCCATGGCGATCCAAAAATGATTGCGCTCGAGAAATGGAAGAAAATAATAGAACCGTTTTCGAAGACCGAGATAAGCAACATTTTTACTATTCTTTCTATCATTTTTAGCATTCCTAGTTCAAATTGTTTCGTCGAAAGAGTATTTTCGCAAATGAGTCTAAAATGGACCGATGTACGTAACAAGTGCACGCCAAATTTAATTAAAGCCAAACTGCTTACTATGTTCAGTTATGATTTTGATTGTGTCTCGTTTTATAAATATGTCAAATCGCAAAAGGATATGTTACATGCCGTAAAATCTGTAGCAAAGTATAGTTTTAAGTCTGAATAAAAGGAAATTCAACACAAAATGCAATGTTTCATTTTTGTCCTGGGTAAAATTTGTAAATCCCGTACATTTTTAACTTCAAGTTCATTTGTCCTGTAAAGCCGAAGAAAAAAGTTGCCAACCCTAGCGGTCATCCTCCTGACAGAAGACCGAGTAAGAAACCCCAAAGGTATTTCCATCGAACGTTTATCTTGTCCTACCAATAGGCTTTGCGTGGTCATATTACAAACGAAGATGACGCTACCATCTAGTAAGTAAAATATCAGAGATTGTTGCAATCACAAAACAGAAGAATTTTCATTCAATCCAGAAAGTCTGTTCAGTTTAAACTTTTGTCTCAAGAAGTGCTACAATTCAAGTGAATGTATGATTCAGGACAAGTTGTAAATAATATTTCTTTGAAATTCAACGAACCTGGACCCAATACTGTGTGCTGCACTTAATTTTTGTGGCACACTTGAATTTTGTGTGGACTCCGGCCGGATGACATTCGAGTTCTTTCTGAAATTTTTAAAAAAATTTTGAATTTAGTGAAATGTTTTCCAACCGAATGATGTTTTTTTTTGTCGATAGAGATACAGCACACATAGATGTATATAGGCAGAATATTTATGTATATTGAAAATGATGCTTTGATTTAGAAGATTATATTTTTGTTTCCAGTACTTAAAGTCGGCGTGCGGCTGATATTTTGTGATTCGATTGTATTTCTGTCGAAATGTTGATAAAACTACAAATCTAGCTGATTTAAATCGACCTATAAGTGGACGAAATATTTTCGATGAGAAGCATGGCCAAACGCTTCTGGTCATTATGAATTGAACAATCAAATCAAGTTTCTACTGTAATCGGACATCTATGTATATGTAAGCAAGAAGAATGAAACAACGATAATTCCATCGAAAACAAAAAGCTAAAAGAGGAATAAAATAAATCAAGAAAGAGCCGCATTTTTTGCAGTTACAGTTTAAGTGGAATAACTAAGCTCAGACTCAAACAGGCCGAATGAATCCTGATTGGAACCATTTCATATTGGTTGACCTCAGAATTCTTGAAATCCAGACCTACGAGGATTGTATTGGAACTAATTCCAATAGTTCCGAAAGAGTGTGTTTTTTGCTCAACAAGACGATAAGGCAACGCAGACACGTTATTGCTTTGAGATTTGATTTGGAATGCTGCATTATTCCGATAAATTTGACAATCGGATATATCCTTCGAGGTCCTACCACACTATTATTAACAAGTAGTAAATCCCTCCAATAGTTATCTTCGGAAATCTTCGGAATCTCTGCAAATACCAGAGCTGTACTCATCAAATTACCAGAAAAATGATCAAACCAATTCCCTTTAAAAAAAACCCCGTTCATTTAGTCATCAAAAAAGTTGTCATGAATGACATTTGCTCTCAATCACTACGCACTAACACATACCGTCTTCGATAAGCACTTGTTCGTTGCACTGTTCGTGTTTCGGTCACTCGTACTCTAATCTTCAATTCACTACGCCTGGACCGCCGAAAGAGATAAAACTTAAAGCACATTTCAAAAAACGCTCCGATAATACATCGTCGTGACATTATCGGGTCATTTAAACTAGGCATTTGATATTTGAAAAAATACCGTATTCGCGAAAATAAATGAAATTTAAATTTGAAAACTAGAAAACTAAAATCGGCGATCAATCCGTCAACTAAAAACTATGATTATCGACTGAAGAAATCACATTAGAGCTTCAATCAAGTCAAACAATGTTCAAGCTTCTTTTTTTCGTTCGAGATTATGATAATACAATAAAGTTTGTAATAATATTCAATGTCGATACGATCGACGGACGGGACAGAAAAATGAGAGCAAACTTGTCGGGGTAGTAGTACTTGCGACTGATGGCGTCACTGTTTAATTGCTGTATTATAAGTACTGTTATTGAAATTTTTGATAAGCGCATAATACATCAGACTGTGTACATAATATCAGGCCATGGATGATACCATCGTACAATCGGCCTGGTTTAGTATGATTGCTATGGTACATGAGCATTGTAGCCATAGGCCTATTCTGCCCTGATTCGCATTAATGTTCTATCTATATTTTTGTCATTTTTGACTTAATAACGGAATCAAAAACTGCATAGCCTTTTACATCATTCTACAAAATCTCAAAAACCTATCTTTTGTGAAAGTATGTTAAAATCAATATTGAAAAACGCACTCTCTATATATCTCCAGTACAAATCAAAACACAAATCATTGAATAACTCGAAAGTACTAAAATGTAGATAGAACGTTTATGCGAATCAGGGCAGTATTTGTATTCAAAGATTATTAACGACCGGTTAATTTTTAGTTGTCTGTAGGGTATGGAATTTAATAAAAATAAACACAAATTTGTTCTGCGAGTGAAGTGATGGAATAATATAATTTAGACATTGATGTTTTCTGTACTTTCTTTTTGCGTAGATACTTATACGTAGAATGACAATAGTACGTTAAGACCATTAGTTGTCCATAACTTGATTGGTGCTAACGAAATGTGAGAGGATACACGCTCTTTTTAATGCAAGAAATTATTTGTTTAGTAATGTTGCTGCACTATCATGTAGCTATTTGATCCCATAGTCGATTTTAATAGTGGTACAAAAAAGACAAACGAATTGCAGTTATGTGGAACTTATGAATTTACTTGTATTTACTTATTTGAAACTAAAAAATTTGATTGAATTTGCGCAGTTGATATGAAATAATTTTTTGTAAAAGCTTCTGCAAAACTATGAATTTATTTGTTTGCAGTACAAAATAACTTTGAACAAACAAAAGTATTGAAAACGTTTTTTTTTGCCAGAATTTTAGCTTTGAAACAAAGTCTGAAAGATGCACGATTTCTTCTTCGCGTCAATTTTGAAGTGAACGGTAAAATCTGAAGATTTTAGCAAACTCGAATGATAATCTCATTTCTTTTATTTCAAGCAGACGTAGTAGGACCTCGTAGCGCAAGGTTTATTAAATTAGGTTCAATTAAATGCCACAATTCCTAGGAGTTTTGGTCACACTAAAACATATAGTTAACTTGTATAAGTATCTTTCACTCTCATTGGACAACGTTGAATAACAAATGACACAGTACAAAAATAAATAATTGCGCCATCCAACCAACTACAGATACTGTCTTTTATTGCAAATAAATATTTTATTAATATAATTGTTTTTGTTCATCAAAAGAAGAAGAAGAGAAAGAAGTTAAAAAAGAAGAAGAGAAAGAAGTTAAAAAAGAAGAAGAAGAGAAATAAGTCAAAAAAGAAAAAAGAAGAAGAGAAATAAGTCAAAAAAGAAAAAGAAGAGGGGAAAGAAGTCAAAAAAGAAGAAGAAGAGAAAGAAGTCAAAATAGAAGAAGAGAAAGAAGTCAAAATAGAAGAAGAAGAGAAAGAAGTCAAAAAAGAAGAAGAAGAGAAAGAAGTCAAAAAAGAAGAAGAAGAGAAAGAAGTCAAAAAAGAAGAAGAAGAGAAAGAAGTCAAAAAAGAAGAAGAAGAGAAAGAAGTCAAAAAAGAAGAAGAGAAAGAAGAAGAGAAAGAAGAAGAGAAAGAAGAAGAGAAAGAAGAAGAGAAAGAAGAAGAGAAAGAAGTCAAAATAGAAGAAGAAGAGAAAGAAGTCAAAATAGAAGAAGAAGAGAAAGAAGTCAAAAAAGAAGAAGACGAGAAAGAAGTCAAAAAAGAAGAAGAAGAAGAAGAAGAGAAAGAAGTCAAAAAAGAAGAAGAAGAAGAGAAAGAAGTCAAAAAAGAAGAAGAAGAGAAAGAAGTCAAAAAAGAAGAAGAGAAAGAAGTCAAAAAAGAAGAAGAGAAAGAAGAGAAAGAAGTCAAAAAAGAAGAAGAAGAGAAAGAAGTCAAAAAAGAAAAAGAAGAGAAAGAAGTCAAAAAAGAAAAAGAAGAAGAGAAAGAAGTCAAAAAAGAAAAAGAAGTAGAGAAAGAAGTAAAAAAAAGACGAAGAAGAGAAAGAGGTCAAAAAAGAAGAAGAGAAAGAAGGCAAAAAAGAAGAAGAAGAGAAAGAAGTAAAAAAAGAAAAAGAAGAAGAGAAAGAAGTAAAAAAAGAAAAAGAAGAAGAGAAAGAAGTAAAAAAAGAAAAAGAAGAAGAGAAAGAAGTCAAAAAAGAAGAAGAGAAAGAAATCAAAAAAGAAGAAGAAGAAGAAGAAGAGAAAGAAATCAAAAAAGAAGAAGAGAAAGAAGTCAAAAAATGAAGAAGAAGAGAAAGAAGTCAAAAAATGAAGAAGAGGAGGAAGAAGTCAAAATGAAGATTAAGTCCAAGGGAGGAAGTCTAAAGTAGAAAGAATCCTAAGGAGGAAGAAGTCTTAAGGAGGAGGAAATATGAAGGAGGAAGAAGGGGAAGTCCAAAGGAAGAGGACGAAGTCCCTAGGAAGAAGAAGTCCCTAGGAGGCAGAAGTCTAAAGGAGGAAGAAGTCCAAAGGAGAAAGAATATGTCTAAAGAAGACAAACATTTAAGTCCGCACTGCGGAAGTTTGATAAAATGAACAGAATAAATAAATTGGAATAAAAATGGAATAAAAAATTAATTATTTGCGAAGCAAATTGTTATATTTCAAAAGCTAAGATAATTAATCGACAGTAGGAAAAACAGGAAAAAAACATTTTTAGTTTTGTGGATCTCCAATATTCGCGCAAAAAAGACAAATAAATCTTTTTGATTAGATGACAAAATAAATGGATGAAGAAAACCCCATGAAGTGCTACTCTAGAAATACATTGAACCTAAGATAAGGCATATCGCAGAATCATTTATGGCTGGAAGCGGCGTGTCGACTTTTGGGTCCTAAAATTTTCACTTCCGAAATCTTCAATCAATTAAAGAGCTGATTTAATACAGTCCATGCCATTAGCAATGAAACTTGGAACGTATAGATACGTCGAAATATTGTAAAATATTAAGTACTTGAGTTTACGCTCCCTTTAGAATTAGAAGGTTGATCACTTTTACTTTGAACTATAAGTTTGAAAATTGCCATTTATCAAGCTTTATTCAATAACAGATATTTGGTGTTGATTTTGATTTTGAAGTTTAGAAGGCGTCGTATTTTTTTTTTTTTTGTAAAGAGAATCAATTAATTTGGCAATAATCCCAATGCCCTATACGAAACTTCCAACTCTTGAACATTTGCATTACGAGCTACTCTATGAGCAGAAGCTACCAGAGTATCTGAGTACTAAAATAACAAAATGCATTACATATCAAATTCTTAGGTTCCAAATGCACTTATGCATTCAATACTGCACTTTGCAATATACTATCGAAATTACAATATTGACTCACATTAACACCATATTCACTCGTTAGCACGCAACAAATCAGAATTATACCCAATATATTAGTTCCGAGCTAATATTTACAATCCATACACCTCAAATCTCATTTAGCTTCTACGCAGACAATTAACATTTAAATCTCAACAGCATCATAGCCACACCATTGCTGTGATGATGATTAAAGCTAGCACCTAATGTTTGAATAATCATTACAACGGCGAAATAATGAAGGTTAAACGATGCTAACTTTGTTAACAAAACATCTATTTGTGCGGGGGCTTCACAAACTACTATCTAAACTTCAAACTCCATCCATCTACCATTCGTAGTCATTGATGCGTTGGTTTTTCGCTGCATAGATGTCGTCCAAATATTGCATCTCGGATATAATGAAAACGATTTTGACGGTTGACGGCATCGAATTCAATGCCGTTAGCCATATAGATACTAAACAAACTGCAAATCACACAGAAATAGGCTGGGAGTAGACGTTGAAAACACAGAAATTTAGACCGGAATAGTGAGAGGGAGTAGGAGAATGTGTGTCTAGATCAACTGGTTTCAGTCAGATTTTAACGATATAGGTTATATGATTAATTCAAAAATTCGGATTCCAAAAATTAGCGAAAAAGAGATAAACTGACTAAAATCGATCATCTTTACGGGACCATGCAAGCGATATAAAATGATTTCCAGGAATATTGGAAAATCGACAGTAAAAATAAATCCGTACAAATTAAATTTAATTTCTAAAACACATTGATCTAAAACGATTTTTTAAGATCAAAAGAAATTTACAAGATGTTTTTTCTTCTCTCTCTCATAACGTATTCCATACCAACACATCCACCCAGTCTTATTGCAAATCAGCCCGAACAAGAGCAAAACGGTCGCATAAACAACGAATAGCCAGACGGACTTGACCCCGACCATGACGACGTTGTTGTTGGTAATAATTCAACCAAAAACAGTAAAACTACTTTACCGGCATATCAACAAAGGAATCGAAGCGAATCCACTACACCGGAGCGCATCTTAAATTTTCATTTCCGAAAACATTGTATCACGTTCATTAAAACAAATTATCGAGTGCATACGAGGCATACAGGTTTTAATCGTTTCATACTTCTATTTCAATTATTCGACGATAAAATTATAATTAATGAATTCAATTCGAGGTGAATACGAAATGAAATGAAAATATCTTTGGATGTAAGTATTTACGTTAAGATTTATGACTATTTTTTTCACAAAAGTTGAATGAGTATATGTTGTGTGGATTCCGTCGATGACGTTTTTCTGTATATAAGGTGCGTTCCGTACGTAATACGAGAAGACACCAAATATGGCGGTAGTAGTCGGATCGTCAGGCTAATTTAAATGCAAATTTATGATTTCGAGGTTTTTCGTTATTTTTTTCAAGCGCTCTTTTCGCCGTGCTACCGGTGTGTGCGGACGAGTTTCTTGAAGATATTGAAGCATAATCTAAGTAAATATTAATATGATAAAATTGATGCGATGGAGAAATGATTGTGCTTGAATTTGCTTTGAAAATTCATAGATTTATTGATCGATTTGTATATATTTGACATGGAATAATAATGAATGAATAAATATCATGGTATTTTTAATATGCAGAAGTAAATGTCATTTGTTGACAGGAAATTATGTCGGAGCAGAGGATTTTACAAGGATTTTCCTTTCTGTCAAGCAGCGTGAATAGAAAATAAATGCGGTTGTTTAAATTACATGGTCAACCAATTGTCACTGTGCCTACGAAGAACGACCAAATGAACAAGATGATAATGAAAGATTGAACATTGCATGGAACGGAGTATGCAATAACGAAGCAAGCGGTCGCAAGAAAGTGTAGTAGTGATATAGGATAATACATTCTTTGTGCACACAATTAATTTGGTTTAATCGAATAAACCGGGGTTTGGTAAAAGTGAACTGCATAAAAAGCTATTATCACTCACGACTTTATAAATATGTGCTCCAAAATGAATCTACATACTTCTGTGGTTATAGAAACGAAATGTCTAATTTAAAAATTAAAATACTTTGAAACATTGCTCTGGAACTTTGCCAAAGGAAGAAGAGAAAAATTTAAATAATTTGTTGCTACAGATGAAACCGTTGAAGTACCCAAATTGCGAAGCGGCATATTTCGCAAGTCAACGGATTATCTTTACTGGTATCGATATTTCTAAACTGAAGTTAGGTGATTTTTTCCTTAAAGGCTGGTACTGAGTTCGAGTTCACGTGAAATTTTGACATGTTTCCATTATCTGGTCATTCTTTCGAGCGAAAATTTTGACAACGGAGAAAAGCAGAGACACTGCTCATTCTTGACGGATAAAATGTCAAGAATTTCACTTTTCGATCGATTTTCTTATTGGAAAGTCATTTGCACTGCTCAATTTTCAAATTGAAACACTAAATGTCATTTTTTCGATCGAAAGAATGAACTGCACAAACTAAATTGGCGTGAAATGATTGACAACATGTGTCAGTGCCATCTATGTTTTCAAAGCGAAAGCAACTTCAAAGCAACTTTTCATGCTAAGAACACAGTACCAAACTTGCTTATTTTGAAGCGAAATTTTCGCCGAAACAGATTTCGCGCGAAATTTTGTATGAAAATTTCACGTGAAATCGAACTCAGTACTATGCTTAAGGAGTTTCTTTTCGCTGCGAGCTAAACAATGCGAAGTTCACATTGGAATAAAGCACTGCTAAGTGCATACAGGAAGCAAAAACAGCAAAAGCTAACTCCAGGCTGATACTATGGTGCCATGGGGGACTCGTTGAATTACAGATACATGACTAACAAACTTGCCAGAATTGAGCTCAGAAAAATGTTGTGCTCAGAAGGATACAAAAAAGGTTCCATCGGTCAAAAAAATCATGGCAATGATTTTGTGAGATTAGTATCTAATTTTATCGTCAAAAAATCAAAGACAATGCCCTGCCCATGAATCCAATACAGCAACATATTGCATTCAGACGTGAAAAATTCCCTTGTCGACTCCACGAAAGAAAACCTATAAATGGATGCCACATTTCTCATGCTTTATGTACCCCGTAGCTATTGGTAGTCTTAATCTTTATTACATTGAATTTTAAGTCTCAATGGAATCGCAAGACCAGCATTAATTATGAAAAGCTTGAGTTGGTTGGTTCATGGTTCAAATTCAGTCACGATCACGCACCGGATTTTGTATTAATTAAGGTCTGAATAGTAGGTACCTGAATCAAATCAGAGCGGAGGGTGCAAAGTGAGCCATGGAGCTTAGCACGCCACACCTGTATACATTGATTCTGAATAAACTCCCCATCAGCATCAACCTCCCGATCCGTAAATGATTGTTGTCGGACTACTTTATTTTACTTTAACAACAATAATGTGTCAATGAGAATCTGTAAAGCTTTTATTACGATTTCTATTAAGTATTCATTAAATAAAGAAATTAAGAAATTAAATATATAAAATAATATTTGAAATATCTCTTATTTAAAAAATAGGAAGTTAAAAATATTTGAAAATCAAATTCTTTTCCCCACATCAACTTGTATTTTTAGCATATTATAACAGTAAGACTGTTATAAATTCCTCTTCATATACCACATCTCGCTATGCATCACATCTTGTTATATTGCAATGCCAACATTGAATTTAAAAATCAAGGTCTACCCGAAAACTGAATACTAATTGTTGTCACCAAATTAACAATCCCATAAACCAGAAACATACAAAATATCTGTAACAAACACTCAATAATCACAGTGATAAGTATATAAAATTATCATAAATATGTATTATATTCAAATTTGCACATATTTCTTTCAATAGAAAAAATCGTTGAAAGTCAACTAATTTCGTTGATCTTTCCTAGACTAGGAAAGTTTTTTTTCTCAAAGTAGCTTTTGATTGCTTTCATATAGACTCTTTTTTGGTGATATTTCGCTAACATGTAAATCAGTTTGATAGATTATAAACGTGTAAAGATTTAAAACGAAAAAAAAAATTAGGAGAAATTATCAAAACCAAATTATTTATAGTTCTTTGACGGCACCATTTAAGTAATGCTGCCTGATGTTTTTAAATGATGTGCATTAGGTCTGTTTGGGGGAGAAAGAAATGATGCAGTCCTTGTTGGTGGATCGATTTTACGCATTCTAATTTTAATGAAAGTACAAGTTGGGCATGCTGAATATAATAGCGTTGGCACCAGATATTTTTTCGGAGGTATGACGTATTTCACATCAAAACTGCAATCATTTGGTGCAGACTTGTTTTTTTTGGGTAGGGTTTAATAAAAGGCGAATTATGAAACACTTTAAGATTAATGTATTAGCCACTAATCAATATGATGGAATCAGCGGGTCTTTAAGATTCAAAAAAATGTATTGGCAACGATTTGTTGATATCAGAAGTTTTATTTTTGATATTTACATTTATTTGATGCAGAAACTCATATTATTGCGTATTATAATAATATTATATCCAATTTGGACTTTCAGAATCAAATTTTCTTTCTATTCAAATTCTGCTTAAGTAATAGCTTGCAAAAGGCGATAGTTTCCAATCATACAGTTAATCACATTGTATTACCGATGGCTCGGTACAAGGCTCTGTGTTAGCTATTTTTTCCGGAATAATGTTTAAAGCCCAAGTTAGATGAAACAATTTTAGGACCAAAGGACCAATTGGCAGATGAAACAGTGATAATACGACATCTTGTCTCTCAATGGTTTAGCGAGATCAATGGCTGGCTACGATTGGAAGATCTAATTTTAAAATCAAGAACTGATCTACTAGCAAAGATATGAAAAAGCACTTCCATTCGATAGAACAATATTTTATTTAGCCTCGAATCAACAGTGTAAGTAGAGAATGATTCGTAGCAAAAATAAGAAATGTGGTTACTCTGACAAATGAAGAAAATCAATTAGCACATCATTACCTATATGGACCACGCAATCTTTCAAATCTGAGCGCAGGAAACTATAGACATACGTCTCGAAAGGAAAACTTTGCAAACGCTAAACGTATGGCATCTCTAAGATGTGTTTCCCCAGCCCTCCTTCAAAAATTCCAAAATTTCATTAGCACCTGAGAGTGAGTTCTGCAACGTGTCATCTATTTCCATGGAAATAACAAACTTCTTGTTTTTTGGATTTGGAGATGTGGTGTTGGTGTTTTGGATTTCGAGATGTGGTTTGAATCTGGCAACCAAATTTTTCCAGCTGATTTTGGTAGTCCAGTTGCTTTCGATTTGCTTTAACTTCAACAATTTATTTTTATTGTTTACGTAAATTTTGGAAGACTTTGTCTAATTTAAAAAAAAAACTTTCATGAAGTACTAAGTACTTGAGTAAATTTCGGCACGAAGAAGACGATATTATTAAATCAGATTGAGAAGTCCTAGCAGATTGACCATTTTTGAACACACACAGAATACATGAACAAACTACCAAAACTCCTTAACGTCATTAAATTGAATTGCAGTGAATCCGAAGAAGCGAGGTTCAGATGTTTCAAACAAGTTGGATGAAATTTACATGCAGCGGATTATTTAAATATATTCTCTTAAAAAAAATTAAGGACTACTGAAAAAGAAAAGACACTTCGTGATCAAAACGTAGGCCGAATCGTAATGTTAGATGATGTCAAACGCAATTTTTGATTTGAAATTGTATGTTATAAAACACTTCATCAATTTATCAGCAGCTACATTTCTGTAAATTTCAAACATTGCACGCATTATTTACCATACACCTGCCAAACAGGCATATCATCTTATAGCAACAAATATTCATTCATTATAGATAAATCTGATTAACCACTATACTTAATTCTATATAAGGATCTATTAACAACAGCCGGTTCTATGACAATCCATCAACAGTGTCTTTCGTAGCCGAAAGCAACATCATTCTTTATATTATAAGAACATTAAGATTCAAAATGCTTCTAAACACTTTTACAAATTTACATTTCTTACCCGCCCATTCTAGATCAATATCATTCTGTATAGTTCGGTTTATTAATGTATCGCTTATAAATCAAACTCAAAGTAAAATCTGTCAAAAGTTTCGCAACTACGAACTATCATACATGCACACGAATCGTTTTGTTACTGCATAATAAGACTTGACATTCGACAGTTTCAAAGTAAGACGGAAAAATTATTGATCAAGCGTGAAATGCTTTCAAAAAACTGTATCAGTATCTTTAAGCTCCTGAGGAAATATAACTTTCACAGATTTTTATACTGTCTTCGATTTGAAGTATTAGTAGGATTTGAAGTTTATTTTCAAAATTGTCAGGTGTTGTCTTATAAATAGAACATTTTAATGAATTTTACATTATGAGATTACAAAAGCAGTTTCAATGGAGGTCTCGATTTTGTATTGAAACGACGGTTGACAGTTCGAATAAAAGAATAAATTGCATACCCGCATAAGCATTTTTGATACTTTTTTGCAGTTGCGGTATCCTTTTTACTCCTACATATTATGGTACATTTAATGTTTTATTTCAATTTAGTTAAGTTTAAAAATTTCAATTGATTTATAATAATTGAAATAAATTATCAGAACAATTGAGATGGAATGGTAGTTGAGATGGAATGGTAGTTTAGATTTCATTGTCGTTTAATTTTTTATAATTAATGAATAGAGTTTTGTCGGTGGTAATTTGGTCGCTCTATTGCACCGAAAAATGAGAAACTACGATATATCAAATGACGTAGCTCATAAAAAAATTATTAATTTATATTCAAAAAATTGAGCTGAATTAACAAAAGAATTTTGATTGATTAGAATGCACTGACTCAAATTTAAGACATGCATAAATTAGATCATGTTTCTTTTTTAAATTACTTTTTTTTCTTAATTACATCATGTTTCTTTACCTGAAGCAAATGATCATATTTTTATTGCTTGTTATTGATAGTCAATATATTTTGTAATATTTCTTTCGATATTTTTGCTTCGTTTCCAGGCGATTATTTTTGTGGATGGCTTGGCAGATCTTAAATTTAATCTCGTTGAAATTTAGTCTGCTCATGTAATTAGTACTTTGATTGTCGATGAATTATAAGCTGATGTAGTTAAGTAACTAGAACACTAACTCCTGGTGTGGGGGGTCCCTGGTTTGATTCAAGGTACAAACGAGGTACAAACCTTAGATATAAGTAAATGTCTGACGCAAATCAAGGCGAAATGAGGCGTGAGACTAATGATTTTACACTTACAAAAATCGATAGTGAAAATTGAATATCTGCTACACCTTTGGGCCCTAAGAAGGGTTGGAGCTTTTTTTGTAGAATATCAGTAGCAACTAGTTCTAATTCTCAGGTCACAGTGACCTAGAAATTATTTCAACATGCTCATAGGAAAGGAAAAAATTGCACTATGAATTGATTTAAGGGGTTAGTCCACTGTTAAACTGCTCCAAATGAACTTTTTTTTAAACAGCTACCAAAAAAAACTATTCAAGATATCAATTTGAAATTTTACATACATCTTTATTGCAGTTTAAAGTTAACATTTTCATTGGAAAAATTTATTAGAAACCTAAATATCGACCGCCTCCTCAATGGATCGCCGCAGCACCACCGAAAAAAAGAAACAAATTGCGCCTCGTAAGTTCCTGGACAAAGTAAGCATCTGTGAACCAATTTCCAAAAATATTTCATTAGTTTTGAGTATAAAGCTGCACGGGCCTAAATTTAGAACAAACAAATTTGTTTGACGGTTTGAGAAAATTTTTTTTTTGATTGAAAAAACGCGGAAAACTGGATAACCAATGTTCAAAAGTATACCAAATTTTTTTTAATCGCTTTAGGGCTGTAAATTTAAGCCCGTGCAGTCCTTTATATTCAAAACTAATGAAATATTTTTGGTAGTTTGTTCACAGGTGCTTATTTTGTCCAGGAATTAACGAGGCGCAATTTACTTTTTTTTTTTGGCGGTGCTGCGGCGATCCATTGGGGCGGCCGCCATTTTGTTTTCTACTAATTTTTTCCAATGAATATGTTAACTTTTAACTTTAGTAAAGATGTATGTAAAATTTCAAATCAATATCTTGAATAGTTTTTTTTTTGGTAGCTGTTTTAAAAAAAGTTCATTTGGAGCAATGCAGAACGATAAGTGAATATTACTTGTATTTTTAAAAAGGAAGTAGCGTTTTTCTTTATGGCTAAAGCGTGCAATTCATTGAACAGTATCGGGCGCTAATTATTAAAAAATATGTCATATTGAATTACCTTGGGCGTACTTTCTGTTGTGTTTTCATGTGACAAATTATTATTTCCCGCCTAAAATTTAATTTATGCAATCTTTCCATTGAAACGCCTATGCAATTTCGATTAAATACTCTCTTTTGACGGATTCTGATTATATTTCGGAACTAGAATTTGCTTATCTTGTTCATCTCAACTGCAACATTATCTGATGATATAGCAATTTCAAATGTTTATTGTAACTCAGGCGTTAATTATCAGTATTTACAAGAGCACTTATTTGAAATTATCAAATCAACACAAGACGAACAAATACAACCATGATCAATCATATGGCGGGATTCGAACCCGCGGGCAATAGATTGGTGCTTTGGACAGGCGCCTTAGCGAGCAGTGCTACCGATCTCATGGCTTGATTAACTCAAAGCCCGGGTTGTGATCATAGCTGTTCATCTAGGTTATGTATGTATCCGCTGCTCTAGCTACGAGGTTACACAAGCTTCCGGTTTGGAAGAGCTGCTTTACAAAACCCTATTTTTTCATATGTTTTTGATTAAGTCTGCAGAGCAGCTCATTCTCTCTACTCTCTTATATCATGCATTTCTTTCTTTAGGGATCTTTACAGGCGGTATTCATTCGATTCTTGTATCGCCATTTTACCCACAAGCCTCACACCGTTTGTACAAATCATATATGATAAGCTTTTTCCTTTGATCGACGCAGTAGTATGGATTTAGGAAAGACGCCTCTCTACCACGACTAATCTGATGGGATGGTACCTGTTTCCGATATTTTATGCCAAATGGAGAAAGTTAGCAGAACATATGACAGAATTGTAGACTCTATTTTGATTAACAAGCAGCAAGAATTCGGGATCGCGTTGCCTCTACTGAGATGGTTTAGCTCTTACCTCCACAATCATTCAAAATATGTGATACATCAAGGACTGACCAGAAAAAAAAATTTAGGTTAAACTTAAACATGTTAAACCTATTTTGCATTTTGAATTTTACCAAATAAGAAAGAAAAACAGACTACAACCCGTTCCGGATCTGAGGGTTGAAGTTGACAGGAATTTGTTTCAAAATAAATGCGTGTGAATATGAAATGATTAGTTTGATTAAGTTTGATAAGTTTGATAGTTAGGTCACCTCAAAGCTCGATGACATGTGGCCACTTGTCTATGGCTGGATTCGAACCAGGTTTGACATGAGTTACACAACAAGCTTCATTTTTACGCTTTTTCCCGAAGCCAAATATATCACTGATGACTGGAACATGCAGATATTGTAAGGTGTATGCTTAAAAAAAAGTAAACAGTTTTGTTTCAAGTATTGGCATCTCATTCAATACCTGCCATTTTATTTTGTGCTAACCATTATAGTTATTTGACATCTACTCTATAATAGCTAATAATTTTGCATTACTGTCCAATCGTCGACTAACCATTTACCTAAAAACTCTCTAAAAAGGATCGTGTTTGCATATATCATACCGACTCAAGCTTACATCGAGTCTTGAACAACGTGCTGAAAGAAACACAAAAGCAGCTCAGAACAAATTGCAAACATTTCTAAACAAATTACCCGCCTACATAATATTCTTTGTTCTGGGTCAGAGACCATCCTTGAACTCTCTATTCGTCCGGACAAATCGAAAACAACTCATTCTCAAATATCATCTCGGAAACTAAATGCAATGTCTTTCGAAAGTAACATAAGAGCTTTTGAAGAATTTTTTCTTCTTTTTTAGATTTCTTTCAAGTGTTCTCAAGCGATCGCGACTTTCGTTTTAAGTAAAATGAAGCTTTTACTGCTACGTATTAATATTTACTTTCTAAACTTTACTCTATCTGATCAAGCAGCTGATTGTTTTGCTTCAACAGATCTGTATTCTTTCACTTTCAGGCATATCTTTGATTTATTGCTTTGCAAGAGCGAGGAACGTCACTGCGGCAACTTTAGATTGTGCCGACCGCTCATTTTTCACGCCCACACAGCAAAACTGATTTCTATCTACTACGATCGCGCTATTTTAGTGCAAAAAAACCCATTTTTAAATCGATTCAAACGGACTGTAAATGCTTTTGATGCATATACAGTCTGTCAAGAATGAGTTTACACATAGGAAAAAAATTCAATTTTTCATCTTTCTAATTATAAAATACTACTTTTTATTTATGTAAATGAATGTTTTTTCTTAATTATAGTTATTTACATTATTTCCAACCGATATATACAAAAAAAGTACAACTTTAATGCAAAACAAGAACGAAAAGACCAACGAAAACAATTATTGCAATTCTTGAAGTGTCAAGAAACTCTTTACACAAATTATTATTGTATTTAATATTTACATATTTACAGGATATTTAATATTATTTGGCATATTTAACATTTGGTATGGCCACCTTTGGCATCCACCACACATCGCAACCGATTTTTCATTGAATGAACCAACTTTTGCAGGTCATACGTGGTTGGTATTTTTTGCCTTTCTTCGAGAATCGCAATTTTTAAGGCAGTTCGGTTTTTGGGTTGCCTTTTAGCGACTTGTTGTTTTAAGTAAGCCCATAAATTCTCGATGGGATTTAAGTCCGGACTCTTGGCTGGCGTATCCATCACTTTTCCGCAGTTGTATAAGGGCCACATTCGCACCATGTTCGCCTTATGTTTGGGATCGTTGTCCTGGTAAAGCTTAAAATTTGGTTTGCTGTTATGCATAAACCCGAATTTCTGCGCACTGCTTGCCAAATATGTTTTAAGGATATGCAAATATGGTTGGGCGTCCATGGTTGACTCGATGAATGCCAAGTCTCCTACTCCTCTGCTTGAGAAGCACCCCAAATCATAACGGACAACTTACCAAATTTTACAGCCGGAATGATATTTCGATTTTCCAACGATGTTAAAGGCTTGCGCCACACTCTAGCCGGTCCATCATTAAAGTACAACATCATTTTCGTCTCATCGCAGAATATGACGTCGTCCCAGAAGTCAACGGGTTGAAAAAGGTGCATCATAGCGAAAGAAAAACGCTTTTCGATGTTTAGTGCAGAAAACAGTGATTTCTTTCTTGCAGCTCTTGATGAGAACTTATTTCGTAGGATGGTCTGTCGTACTGTTTCATGGGAAACAGCAGCATCACACTCTTCCTTGAGTTCCCTAGCAAGTGTTCTGGTCGAAATCCAGGGGTTTTTATCAAGCTTCCTTATCATAAGGCGCTCTATACGTTTAGATATTTTTGGTTTTGAGCCACCTCCACACTTTGGCTCCAATCTATTCTCATTTTCAGCACAATTTATAACGTTAGAGACTGCCATTCGTGCTACACAAAACATTTCCGACAGTTCCTGTGCACTTTTACCTAATTGGTGATTATAGTATATCATCTGAACTAACTCAAAGGATAATCTTTTGCCTGGCATTTTAAAACACAATATCTCACTTATTTATGCATATTAGCCAAAAATTAATCACACACTAATGATCAAATTTATAGAGCTTTACAATACAGACCAAAAATTACGGTAAATTTACCGTATCGTTGCAGTAATGCAAAAAAAAAACTTTTGTGTAAAGAGTTTCTTGACACTTCAAGAATTGTAATAATTGTTTTCGTTGTTCTTTTCGTTCTTTTTTTGCATTGAAGTTGTACTTTTTTTGTATATATCGGTTGGAAATAATGCAAATAACGATAATTAAGAAAAAAAAATTATTTACATAAACAAAAAGTAGTTTTTTTATAATTAGAAAGATGAAAAATTGAATTTTTTCCCTATGTGTAAACTCATTCTTGACAGACTGTATGTAAATCAGCAAGTCGATCACTGTTGTAGATAGTTGTAGTGGAAAATCAGTTTGATTATGCAAGCGTCTTTTTTCCAATGAGAATTTCTATAGAAGGAAATTTTTCTCTACTTCGGTTTCTATTCTCAGTTCTTGGTAGTCGAAAATGAATTGTGTCCTTAATTTTTAACCGTTGGCACACAAACTTGAATTTTGTCGATGGTAATCTACACAATTATCGAAGACGTGATTGTGGTGATGCATCGGCGTCTGTCATTGGCTGATCGATTTAATTGACAAAGTGCCGCTAAATGAAACAATTCAGGAAATTTAGGCCATCAGCATTGATTTTCGGTTAATTATCGCGTCGAAGACGGCAGAATTCAGTTGAATGAGCAAATCAATGTCAGAGAGTGTTAGGGTAATGCCAGGCCATTGAAGTGATCTCTTGAACTGATCGTGCCAACTTAACTTACTACTTTCGTTGCTTCCGGTTTTGTTTACCACTTTCGAGTGTGTGTGTGCACATTTTTCACAATCAACTCCGGTTGCTTAGCTAGATTTAATGAGTAAAAGAAAGTTAAGGTCACATTATCACCACAGGGAACCAATTGGCCAATCCCACATTTCACGATCGCCTACTTCGAATTTTATTTTCAAGTGTGCTTGAATTCACTAGAAATCCAACGGATAAGGCCCGATGGACTCATTGAACGCTTGTTCGTGATCTGCAACAAGAGTAAAACCTCGAATCGTGTAATTGATAGCCACGAAAAATAAAACTGGACGGCCAATGAGGCCGGACTAACAACATGATAAATAGCCGACGATATTCTATAATATTTTTCCGTGATTACAGCTATAATATATTATTTGTACGGAACACAAATAATAATCGCATCATTTAATCTGATATTACAAAATTACGAAAAATCAACTTTCTTCAAATCAACGACGTTGCGCTTACGAAATCATTTGGCTATTTATTATCCGGGGCTTTTTCTTCTCTATTCCGTTTTTCCGCTTCAGCTTTTTGTGATTCGGTAATGAGGAGGCCGACAGTGTAGTTATCTGTAATGCATACGACTGAACAGCATAGTATGTTGTTTACAACACGTTCATTCTAGGTGAGTGTAATTTTCGCGCACATTAAGATTGGAGTGTTTTCCTCTTTTTCCGAATTATGCTTGCTTCGTTGTTTTCCACTTATTTGTAGGGCAGCCGGTTACGCGCAAAGTTTGTGGTTATTCAGACGAGAACGAATGAGGTCTAAGTAGCTGTTGGTAATCAGTTTCAAGTAACAACTCAATGTTATGTAGGGATATGAACTTATGAAGTCACAATGAAATGGTACAAAACAACAATTAATTAAACATTGTGTCCCAGATGAAATCTAATTTTTACAACTTCGGCATATATTTTTTTGGTAAAAATAATTAAAAGGACAATCTACTGTCGATTGAAGTAAACAAAAATTCAGTCTAGAGTAGGTTTAGATTCAACCTCAGCAAACTTGCAATTATATTTTCTACTGATAAGAGAATTTCTAAAAAAAAAACAATAGAATATTAATATGCACTGAATTTAGAAGTAGAAATCCACTGTTCCACATTTCGAATACAATTAATTTGCTTTGACGCATCGATTTTGCATTCAAAATTTTCACACTTTACATTAACCTAACGCAGAATATGGCATGTCTGTCCAGAAACGGCTTTGAATTCCAAATATCATTATACTTGTCTCGAAAATTAGTTTTAATCGTAATTAATTGCAGCATTTACAAATTAAAACCTTTCGCCATGATATCATCTGGGACAAGTCATTTAAAATCGTTCAGGCTGATGAGAAGAATAATGCTTCCTCAAACCGCATTATGTCTAAAAACAAACCAAAATTAGACATAATTCCCTAATTTGTGATCAGACATAGATACTCTTTGTTTAAAATGAATCTTTCTCACGAATTCGTTAGTTTTTTTTTGCTTAGCAAAATGGTGGAATATATTTCAATACTGAATATAAACTAAAATTGCTCGCGTCACAATAGATACAAAATGTATCTCGTATTGCATACTTTTAATAAATTATGGTATTTTTTTTGTTCCAAACTAAATTCAACATTACACCTATCCATTGTGGCGATGGTAATTATGATGATTAATAAACACTCTCAGGCATGCAGTGTCTGCAAATTTTTCATGAAAAAATTCCAATTTACTACCAACAATAAAAATTTCAAATATCGTTGTTGCAAGCGCATTGCATTGTTCGATGTTTTTTCGCTAGTTGTTAACCATTATGCTATCGCCGGGACAATTTACAGTGCTAATGTGTAGTAATTTTAATATATGTTTTAATTAAGTGGTAATTGACACAGTTTTTCGAAACAACATATAATAATACATGGCAGCGGACGAAACGATGTGTAGTCAGTGTGAATTGAATAATTGAATAATATCATGTCGGCTGAAATTGGAGGTGTAATGTATTTGAAATATTTTCAAAGGCCAGGCCCACGCGTCGAATTTGCGCTAAGAGTAAGGTGAATTTGCGTAATTGCTAGATTGTGGAAATATAATGGAACGATGACTGTGTCAGGTTCATGGTTTGGAGTTATTTACTGCAAAACGTATCTTTAGCAGATGAATGATAAAAATGAAGGTGTTTTTTGGGAGCTTTTGTTGGCCTTGTAGAGTAAGTACTAAGATATGATTTCATTTTTTCTATACAATTTTTTTTGGATGAAATCATACTGAGTGGTTTACTCGAGCTAATCTAACATCGGATTTCGGTCAAGTAATTATTTTTCACTGCCGCTCCTAGTAGTGGAAGCTTGTGCAGTTGTACGGTAGCTAACACTTGTGGCCTCTGGTTCGAACCTGGGGATGATTATACACTTTGAGATTACCTAGCTCTGAATATTTACTTGAAATATATCAGGGGCTAAGTGAATCGTGGTACTTATCACTCGATACACGTATGTATTGATTGGAAATGAAATCTCTACCAACTTTAACCCCCAAACCAAAGTAGCCTGCACATTTGTGGAGAGGGAAATAAGTTTTTGGTAGGCCCCCATCATTCAGAAATCATATCTTCGTTGACCAAGGGGTTGACTAGAGTGACGCAGGATACTACGTACAGGTTAATAAAACTGAGTGATACTTTTTATTGAGTGCAACTTTCATAGGCTTACGTAGCCGAGTAGATAATGCTGGCATCTGGCTCGATCCCAGCCATAGACGAACAACTATGATCATACACCAGGCTTTTGAAATAACCTATCTAAGACCAGGTTTCCGAGTAAACTGAGTTGTGGAACAAATAGTTCCAGACTCGTAGAAATTGACTGTAAATGAAGTCTCTACAAATTGCAACTCTTAGGCCCACAACGATCAAAAGCAGATTGAAGTTTTGATTCACTGTTTTGATTTACTTGATAAGCTGCTAAAAAGAAAAAAAAGATACACTGAAAAATACATAGCTCCGGGCTCCATTTTTTATAGGCTCCTTGCGCTATGTACCTAGCCGATTTCAAGTTTACGCTTAAATACAGCGCTCGACACTCCCAGTGTCATGTATTATAGTTCCTAACGCAATGTATTATGTCAGTGTTATAGCCCCCAACGCCAGGCACTATAGTCTTGACAAAAAGCAAAATAATAGCGAATTCGTTCCCATTTTAGGCAATTTCGGTATTTTGACAATTGTAAGAGATTTAAATTCCTATTGGCATTGCTGAAGTTTTATATCTAAATTTTTAACTTCTTATAAATAAATCCTACTTGATTGTGGTTTTTAAACCGTAACACAAGCTTATTGGAAAGGTATAATGTTATTTAGCTAGTTTGAATGATATGCGCTGAGATAATATTCATAGTATGTGGGGTTATGCTACATGGCGCTGGGAGCCATGCTGCATATCTCATGGTACTATGTCTATAGCATATGGGACTATAAATAATGTGATATGTTATATACGAGGGCGGTCCGATAAGTACTTAGCCTCATCGACCGATGGCGCCACTACCGTGTAGTACGTGTAGTTCCTGTCGTGTAGTACATTCTCGTAGACGGCTACTGTACTGTCAAAATTTCAGCCGAATTGGACTCGTTGTTTGGTTTTGACCGCGTGTGGGAGCTCGCTTGTCCGCGAATTTTAGAAAAATGGAAAAAGAGCAACATCGGTCGGTGATTCGATTATTGTTTTCGGAAGGGAAATCGCGCAGTTAAATCAAAGAGCGCTTGGGTGCTGTGTACGGTGGCTCTTCTCCTTTGATGGCGACCGTCAAAAATTGGTTTACCGAGTTTCAATGTGGTCACACGTCGGTTTTTGATGAGCCACGACCAGGTGCCCCAAAAACGGCTACCACGGAGGATAACGTGACAAAAATCCACGATCTCATATTGGCAGACCGCCGATTGAAAGTGCGCGAGCTAGCTGAGACAGTAGGCATTTGAAAAGACTGCGTATGTCATATCCTGCATGAAATTTTGGGCATGAGATAGCTGGCGGCGCGATGTGTGCCGCGTTTGCTCACTCCGGACAACAAGCACAACCGTGAGACCACTTCAGAGCAGTGTTTTACGCTGCTTAAGCGCAACCCGAAGAAGTTTCTGCGTCGTTTCGTGGCCGTCGACGAAACATGAATCCACTGGTACACACCATAGACCACAGAACAGTCAAAACAGTGGACTTCAACCGGCGAACGTGCTCCGGAGAAGGCAAAGACTGTCCTATCAGCCGGAAAGGTGATGGCCAGCGTTTTCTTGGATTCAGAAGGTGTGATCTACGTCGACTACCTATAGAAGGGCAAAACGGTCACAGGGCTCTACAATACCGAATTATGAGGCCGATTCGACGTCGGATTGCAGAAAAAACGGCCCCATTTGGCGAAGAAAAAAGTGTTCTTCCACCATAACAACGCACCGGTTCACACCTTTGTCCACGGTCAAATTGGTTGAAGTGGGCTACGAACTGCTGCCCACCCACCGTATTCTTCAAAATTGGCCCCGTATGGCTTCTTTTTGTTTCCAAACTTGCAGAAGTCACTCGCCGGGCAGATATTTGACTCTAATGGAGAGGTCATCGCCGCCACGGAGGCGGACCTCGAGAAAACGTATTTTTCAGGCGGGTTAAAGAAGTTGCAGCATCGCTGGGTCAAGTGTATCGAGCTAAAGGGAGACTATGTTGAAAAGTAAATCGCCACTTTTTTCCAGCCTGAGTCAAAAGGAAAAAAATTCGCTATTCTTCTGATAAGATACATCAGAAAAATGCACCTACTTTTAGATCTCCTTCTACAAAGAGAAATGATACATACATTTTTTTCACCACTGTTGTGTAGAAAGATCCGACGCTACTTGTTTGATTTTTGGGCAAAATACCATTCCCAAGATTAAAAGAAATCCAGACAGGAATAAATGTGAAGATTGCACTAAATGGGCTTATACGGATTCATTAGTTATGAAAGTTTTCATTCCACATGTGTGTTTTGTGTTAATGGGTTTGGATACCATGAATATTTTTTTTAATTTTTCATCTATTTTATTTTTAAAATAAACTTTGAAATGTTCCGAACATTTTAAGCTGTTTTGAAAATCGTTAAATTGTCGAAGTTACAGGTATTTTTTGGTAGGAACGGTTCCCACAATCACTTTCTTTTGCGTTTACATCGAAAATACTTTTTTCTAAACGGTGTAGACGATATTTCCCGATATACTCAACCGATTTAGTTGAAATTTACATCAGTTATAATTCATAATATTATCTAAATTATGACGTAGGATTTTTTGATTGGATTTCATGTTCAAAAGTTGTAAGTTTTTTTAAGTCAAAATTTCGAGGCAAATTTGAGTTATTTTTGGCAAATACAAAACTTTTTTTTTAAACTATTCCCTATTAATCCTTTTCAAATCACAATTTTTGAGTTTTTCAAATATTTTTTTTTGTATTTTATATTGCTCAATGATATTGAATATATAGCAAAGCAAATTATGGATTTGCTCTAACCCATTTGGGGAATGCATAATGGGATCTATTGTGAGCTAGCAAAGTTCTTTGTTTGTTATTTAAGCGACCATAATTTGACCATAACATTAATTATAGCGTAGCAAAGTAAATTAATGTAATGTATGGAAATTAGCTATCATGTTTTAAAATTTTTTTTCGCAAGGATATTTTAAAATAGAGCACAGGACATTTTAATACTGGGCAGCATTTTACCAAAATTTACAATATTTACAAAATTTACCAGGCTCGTCTTTTCTTACTTTCATTTTTCTTTTAAACGGAAAAAAATATTTAAAATTTTTAAGCTTGCGATTTGACTTTTAATTTAATAATAAAATCATGCCACTTTACGTTTTAATGCTGTTACATTTTTCCTTTTAAAAAATTTCTATTACAATCATGTATTCTTGTAAATTTTGTTTTAATTTTTTCCGAGTTTTTCTTAATTCTTAATTTTTTTCATTAATTCATTTTCAGTACATTTCAAATACTTTTTTGAAATTGTTATTTTAAAGTTATAATTACTATATATTTTTCAACAGTGGTAAGCGTAGTAACATATAGTATAACACTGCAAATAACTTCATGTAAATGGAGAGCTTGAAAGGGCATGAAAAAAGACACGGAATGCGGCAAAGGATATGGGAAATAAAGAGGCATAATAAATAACATGAAGCACGAAATATAGAAAACCACATAATAATGACATCCTATATAAAAAATGGAAAATTGGTAGACAGTAAAAGATCATAAGAGAGCCAAAATCATGCGACACCCAGAATAATAAAAAGTAAAAATTATAAGGCAACAAAAATAATAAGATATTCAGAATATGAAGCTTAGAAATTGGAAACAATTAATAAAAATAGTAAAATGGTAAAAAAAAGTGTCGGTAAAAGTAATGAAGCATTCAAAATATCAGAATAGAATTAAGACTTTGAAAACATAACAACAGTAAAAATAATAAGACAATGAAAATAATAATACAGTAAAAATAGAAAGAGCATAAATATCGGACATTAAAAATAATCCAGCTAAAGCATATAAAATTTCTGAAAAGATTTTGAAAAACAGTTAGTTTGATAGCTAAAATACATAAAAATAAGTAATTGCGCAATGAAAATTAAAGGCATACTCCAAATATTACTCCAGCTAAAGGTGTTTAAACTAATAATCTTAAAATTTGCTGCATCTCATTATTTTGCTAAAAACATGCTAATGATCCTGCATATTTCTAAAATATCCAAGCGTATCCGATTAGTCTGAACGTTACCGTTACATTCATTCCACACAAATAATCAACACTACGACCAGTATCCTGAAATGGTGAGACCAGTAGCACTCATTTTATGTTGTTAATATAATTCCACTAACACAGCTATTCTAGAACGAGCATGTTTATTTATTCTATTTATTTACCAAGAAAACAGCTTTTCGATCGAAACCTAATCGAGTCAAGTCAATAAAAAATTAACAAGTATAAATTAATTGTCACAGTGACACTGGCTGGCTCCAATAACTCTGCGTCACCTTTGGTAAGGCTCGCTTCATTTACCAGCTAACCAATCGCCATCCACCCACACCCGCGGCCCATTAATTTACAATATTCACTCAATCTGTTTAAGTAATTATGCAAATCGTTCGAAAGAGATTTTATAGTCACAACTAGTCATTAGTTCCAGAAAAAGATACCAAGATAGGCTTTAGTGATTTTTCACTCTACTTGCGCGAACTTGAATGCTAGTCAGCCCGCTGCAAATGTACGATAGAGCCAAAAGTCAATAGCATGAATAGTGTTAATGCTCGTTCCACGAGGATAACTGTGAATTTATTGGTATGGTATGCGATGCATTAATTAGGCTAGTTGTATGTTTGATTCGAACTGCTCAATTGAAAAACCTAACGACCTGTAGTTAACGTCTGTGTTAAGCGAAGATGTTGCATGAAATTTGATATGCATATGAAATTAGTCGGCTTGTAAAAAGTTCTAGCCAAAAAGAAATGAGCGCTACAAGCAACAGGTCAGCATCAGATAGTAGTGACCCAGTTGGTTTAGCACATTTCATTCGCCTCGTCGTCGTGTGGAATGTCGACAAGTGTGCTGAACTACACATACCCTATCAGAAACTTTTGAGCGTCCGTTCTGTTTCTGCAGCTTTCTCGATCTTAGGAACGATCAAAACTGTACGGAGAAAATCCACTGGATGCAAGTGAATCACCATTGAGGACAGGAAGCTAAATTCATCAGCAAATTAAATGTAAATAAATACCTTCGCAGAGGAGATTTGCGATTAATTATATTTATTGTTTAAGTCCGAACGAATTGCGGCCGTATATTAATTTCAAGGTGGCCAACATAATTGCTGCAATGCAAAAATCTCTTCCCACATTACTCGCCCGATTGCCGCAAGCGTGGTAGACGATACATTTACTTTGGTACTTGGGCGGATATTTTTGTTGGTTGAAGCGAGGATACTATGTAACATCTTTCATTCTGCGGGTTATTTAGTCTGCACGCGAGTATATGGCAAAATGTTGATCAACTTCCTGCTAATGTAATTCCGGAAATTCCATCGAAGCATTATTAATGTTCTTAATTAATATGTTAATACCCGAAAAATGATTTGGCAGATTATTATTGTCGGCAGTGTGTGGACACAGCATGGTCGGATTAAGTCGAAATCCATTAAGCCGTTGAGGAGTCAATGGACCGATTGGTTTTGCAATGCATTTGAGGCCAGTTAAAATGAAAAATGGACTGGGTATATTTTATATGGACGTAAATAAATCAATAGATGATAAATACGCGTAACTATCTGCGCTTGCTGTGAAATTAGCACTTATCAATCCAATTTATTATCATTCAAGCCATTACATTGACTTGATCACGAACGTTACTTTTTATGAAACAATCAGTCAAATTACAGCTTTGACAATCTGAAATTAATTCACTTGATCGTCACGTCACACAACCTTGAATTAATCCGATTTCCAACAGTTTCACTAGCCGATTAAATCATTTGACATTTAAACTTTCTTTCTATCGTTCCATATCACTGCTGACCTTTCGATAAATTACGTATCAGCCACGGGAGCGATTCTAATGTAATTCATCGAAACAACAGCTCTTTCTCGTTCATGCACCAAAGTTGGCAGGATTTGACCTTACCGCAGTAGCTGCTTTCATTTAACACTAGCTAAAGGTTAGAGCGTAAAAATTAACGACTTTGGTGACAACAAAACGCAATTCATCCAAATCAAATGGTGGTTAATTTCGCAACGGCAAAAATATTATGAAACCAAAAGGAGTGGAGAAGGAACTGCCGCTGTTACTATCAATTTTAGGGTTCGAATGTGCATGCTGACTGAGCCTATTTGGATAATCTAAGCAACGATTTTTTTTTGCAATCACGAAATCATATGATTCTAGCTGGGCTACTTTAGTTAGTTTTTGGATAGCAATAGTATCGGATGATATGGTCAATGAATTAGCTGACAAGTTTCCAGTGGGGAGGAAAATGACCTGGTATTTAGATTTAGCATTAATTTTCAGATATAATGTATTGTAGTGATATTCATCACTACTATTTTCCAAATTTTCTGTGGCAAGTATGTGCAGAAAAAACTACTCGCATGTACCATGCATTTGTGTTGTTATTCGTGAGTTTCTAAAACTAAATTAAAAGGCAACATAGCACCTCCAAATTTTTGAAAAATCGATTTTTGTTTTTTGCTTGAATATGTTAGAATGAAGCTTTAAAAGCATGATTTTAATAATATAAAATTGAAATTCTAAAAAAAAAAAAATTTTGTGAGTATATATAGCCAAGCGCTCCAAGGTCATTTTTTCTATGATTTTCATTGAATTCGCTATATCGCTACATCGACTTAATCCAAAGTGTAGAGAAAGATAAGTGAGTCATTTCCTTTAAAAGAAGCAAAAAATAAAAAAAATAGCTGTAAAAAAAGTGTCGAGTCTCCAAAAAAAGGTCCGAAAAAAGTCCTACTGACACTAAAATTAATGAAAAATTCTGCCACATATTATGGCCTAGCTATACGACGAAATCCTGATTCAGTTGAAAATATGCCCAAGTAAATTTGGGCAGCATATCACCACAAAATTTCAACTGATGAGAACCCTAAACACTCTTATTGTCCTGTTGGAGAAACGACTTGGTGTAACTGGCGCAAGGCGGAGGCAGCTGGTTATAATGCATTAAAAAATTTCAAGCATCCTCCACCTTTAGATGATAAGGTACAAGAAATTTTAAAGCCTATTTATGATGACTTATCATAAAAAGATTTATTAAAGCGCTGCTTGGGCAATTTTCCGCAGAATAATAATGAAAGCTATAATTCTTGTGTTTGGAATTTGGCCCCCAAACATACTTTTTGTGGGAAAAACGTACTAAATATGGCTGCAAATATTTCTGCATGTACATTTAATGAAGGATTTATGGCTATCTTGAAAATAATGCAAGTAATGGGAGTTACGATTGCCGAACGTGCGCTGGAACATGCAGAACATAGAGATGCTGCAAGAATCGACCAGGCGGAAAAACACTCGACTGAGGCATCTAAAGAGGCCAGAACTGCTCGAAGGGAGCAAAAATCTATGGAAGAGGAGGAGTATGAGCAAGAAGAAGGTACATTGTATGGTCCAGGCATCGCAGATTAATTTTCGGTAAGATTCATTGCAAAAAATATTGAATTTTAACTATAAGCACGATTTTCTCGAAACAACGTTTTGCAAGTTGGCGTGCATGATTAAGAAAAACAATATTATCCAATCGTTCTGAAATTTTAACACGTTAATCTGCACATGTTGATGCTCAGAATGAACTACGGATGAAAAAATCGGCACGAAATTTTTTTAGTTATAACCGATTTCTGGGGAAAAAAAACCTCGATTTTCGAAAAAACGCCGCCATTTTGTTATTTTTCATGTTGATCAAAACCACGTTTTTGTTTGTTTTTTCAGACTTCCTGAGGACAGTTATCATGCATGCCAGGTTTTTTTGGTGTATTTTCCAAAAAATTGTAGCAGACGACAGGAGGCCACAAAAAATTTTTAACAATTTTTTTAATGTAGTATAAAATGTGTTAAGTATGTGTAAAAAGTTTCATTAAGATATGTTATTTTATTCAATTAAAAACAAGCCTTTGAAAAAAACATTTTTTTTAATTTGAAGGTGCTACGTCCCCTTAACTAAGCAAAAACAAAAATATTGTCTCAATGCGGAAACTGCAACGGCAGCCACATTGCAAATATAAGGAGTTGTCCTGTTTATAAGAGGAGATTATCAGCAACTGGCAAACCAAAAAATAAATAAAAAGAAGCCTTTGTTAAAACTGTGCGACATAGTAAACATTTATTCATAAGATACAGCGTATCGTACCAAATACACTACAAGTTGGTTTGTGGATTGAGTGTGTGTTGCTTCTGCTTGCGAACACAATCTTCCGATCTAGCCCATCTGCGGTATTTAGGAGTAAAATTGACTACAAACTCAGCTTTAGAGCCCACGTTGATTATGTCTGCTATTGATTATGAATCTCTAAATGTAAGTGCGGCATTAGCGAGGAAACTACCGAATCTGGGCTCAGTGTTCATTTATCTTTCTTTTATCAGGAATAAAGAAAAAGGTATCAGTCTAGCAAATAAGCACACTAAAAACGATTCGTACTTATATAACCACATCAAGAGAAACTACAAACGTGATAACGGGCATGACTTTATTTTTTTTCAACATTGGGACCCGGAATATAGGTAATGTTGCTGCAGGTGATTCAAAATGGAGAACAAAACTGGAAAAAAATGGCTGACGGCCGTCTGAGTGCAGATTTGAGGCAAATATGATGATGTCCTCAAACGAAGCGTGGTTATCGGTATCGAATAGCGTGACGATCCTTCAAAAGCAAGACTCGAAAAGTAGAATAGCAAATCAGTTAAGTGATTAGCTAAACGGAGTTTGGCTTCCAAGATCTAATGCCTTGCGGGAGTCCTACATAACCAGTTCCAGAATTTCCCTCCAGATAAAAATATGTAACTATTGTAGCTCGTTGCTTAAATGAATTTTCGCAACACTCTATTGCTACTAACTTTACTTCCAACAACATGTTTCTCAATTTACATAAAATATCAATTTTCCATTGCGTTTATACCTCCGGCCATATGATTCTTCAAGCGAAATTAGCCTTGTCATTCTTAAAATCATCGATAAATCTTTTTCTCGTAAAGTTGTTTTTCATTTATGTACTAGGAACTAGAGGGACATATGGGCAGCCATCCGACATGTGTATAAGTTGTTGTCTATCGATTAAACCTGTTGTTGCATCAACAGTAGGTAACGGATATATAAACCTTTTTCTGATTGTAAAATTGCATAAAATGGTTCATTGCTATGAATTGATTTTTATGTCGTAAAAATTGCAATCGATGTAGTTAAATTGTGATAATAATCGTAAAATTCAATATGAAGGAGCTAGAAGAGATAAATATTGGCAATTGATTACAAATGTTTATACTATTTTAAATAGCAAAACGACGTGCAGTGTCCATTCGTACGTGTTGTTTGGATTGGGCAGCCATAAAATTTCGTTTACTGCTGCCTTGAAAAAAAATGTAAACAGGTAAGTTGAATAATGTGCGATGGAAAAGGTTAGAAGATGAGATCGCTGTTATTCCTATCTTTTATCCAACCTATATAGATATATTTTATCCAACCCATTTAGCTCAAGCTTGTACAGCCAATTGCGAATCGGCTGCTACAATGCGAGGTTTCTGGTTCAAATACAGTCATGGACGAAGAATTATTGACACGCACTGGTCTTTGAAATTATTTATCTATGAGTAGATGTTCAAATTAGGAGTTTGAAGTCTATACCAATGAAATTTCTAAGTCTACAACACATTCGATATGCTTACTTAGGCACTTTATTACAGTTAGGTTAACTTAAAACCCACTGCGTGATTGTGGTTGCATTCGAGCTAAGAACCGCACGTTTGCAGTCGGTGCCCTATCCACTTGATTATATAGTTGGAGTCGTATCAATATTTACCGCAATTTTTTAAACTGCATACGAATTGAGCGTTTATTCGTTTGGATGGAATTTGATTTGATGGAATGAAAAGTTTCTTCGATTGTCGCATTTTCTTTCATTGGAAATCTCCAATGAATTTTCGCTGAGATTTATGAACATACTCTTTGCTTTTTAACATGATAAAATCTAACGAAATTACTTTTATTGACGTAGTTCATATCATCTCTTTAAATTCTCTATCAGTAACGAATCTTTCAAAATTATTGAATTTTTTTCCACCTACCTCTCCTGCAAGCTTTTTCTTTTCATCTAGAAATAGCAAAGTTACGTTTATTTTACTCCTGTAAAATTAAGTAGAAATAAAGATGGATATGTACGCTGCGAATACTTTCTGATTCGAATTTTCGTTACATTCTTTTCTTTCATCAATTAGTGTTGCCAACTAGTGAATACTAAGTAGAATGAATCATAACATGACTTCTTACAAACTCTAGTGCATACGAACCACTGGAAAGACTGATTCGAGAAAAAAAGCAGAGAAAATGTGTTTTTCGATTCAAATAAAATGTGTATTCACAAACGGATCATTCCACCTTTTTGGTGGCCCACAATTGGCCGAACTATTATTGGTAAGAAACTGCATCGGAAGTTTTCGGAACCTACAGGGCAAAAAGATTTTAAGAAATTTCACCCGCAAAAATTTCAAACACTTTATTAAATGAAAAAGTTGATGCATGTTTCCATTATTAAGTATTTACCATGTGAAAAATTTATTGGTAGCATCTGTTGGTGTAAAAATAATAAAAACGCCTCTTACTTACTAACCTTTCGCCAGTACCTAACACAAACAAAAATTTTTCGACCTTGGTTCATACATATTTAGATCAACTTACGCTGAGAATTTTGTTTCGATCCGGAAGAGTCCAGAAGTTATAGGGGTAGAACATTTTCCAAAAACTCAAAATGTACAGCATATCTTAGTACAAAAATAATTAATTTTATCGTAACTGACAATTCTATCCAAAATTTGCAATCAAAAACCTGCTAAACTTGCTACGGAACCTGCTATGTTTAAGGATTTCTACGTAAGGATTTCGTTTTAATCTGATGTCTGAACCGGAAGTAGTAGGGGAAAAAAACTGCTTTCAATACTTTCGACACCACAGACACAGAGTTGCCCATATAAGACATATGTATCCTGTAAATTTCAGTTCGATCTGATAGTCCGATCGTGAGTTCTCGCGAATGAAATCTGCGCATGCTTAAAAATAGGCAATTTGTTGAAGGGTAGTCATACTTGTGTGGCGTGGAATTTTGATCGCTTCAAAGCGGCAGGATGGATAAAAAAAAACAAAAGCATCAGATTTATCAATCGTTTCCATTTTTTCCTAAAAACCGAAAATTTTCCATGAGACTCAATGGTTTCAAGGATGTTTTTTCACGTACACGCTGTAGCTACTGTGTTGCCCAAAATTTACAAAAATCATACATGCCTATTTCTCGTAAACATTAATACGTTCTGCAACCTTCGGTTTTATCGAAATTTCGTAATTTATCGAAATTTGTAAAAATAAATATTGATCTTCTTTTAAAACTCAGCGCCCACATAGGATAAACAATTTTAAAAACGTTATCATAATGAATGTTAAAACATTGTCGATTTTCATTCCAAGGAAATTGACTAAAATGACCGCCGCCGTCAAAAGGTTAAATGTGTCCTAATTTTTTTGACACAGACTACTCCCTATATAGGTTAAAATTTCCTGATAATGTCCGCTCAACTGAAACGCACTCATGAGATAATCTCACCGAAACTTTTTGTTGATATATTTGGAAACATGTATTTTCGGGCAAAGTAATTCTAATACAAATTTTCTTCAAAAACTCGTACCAAATACACTCTAAAATGTGGGTCTATAATTAATACTTTGATAATAGGATATATATTCATTTTTTCGTTTAAAATAACGAATCACCATTTTTTTTACACATTCGATGTGCATTTTTTGCTTTTACGTCATATCAACTGAATAATACACAGCTTTTGTAAATTCAAGCAAAAAGAGTGTAAATTTACTAGTTTCCTATTCACCTTTGCGCCAAAGCCATAAAATTGCATCATTATTTAGGGTAAAATTACACCATTTGGTCGTAAAAAAAATATTCTTTTTACGCACTTTTGTAAATTTACATCTTTAATAGTAGGAAACCAGTTTCCTACTATTATAAGAGTAAAATCCAACCAAAATTTTTTTGAGTGCATAAGAAGATTGGGAGATAATCACTCAGTTTAAAACTTCAAATCGGCAGCTGCCATCGGATATCCTTATTATTTTTAACGATTCTTATTCCAAGATCTACTCAATCATTTTGTATTACAACAATTTTCAAACCATATTCGAAACCACGTCCATTACATATTTCAAAACCAACATAAATTTTATGACCGTACCTTATCCGCAAAAGCTGTACTTTAAGTATGGATCGACACTCAGATTTTTTTCCGATGTAATGAATACCATAATTATCACGAATTCCAGGTGGCACTTTTAAGACAATCGCTAAAACCATATTTGGCTTGATTGGTATAAAAAAAAATATTTTAATTGGAAAACGATCAAACCGTCGCCAGAAACATAAATCGTGATAATTTACACATTTTACCAGTCTCAATAAAAGTATTTTCAAACCAGTTTCACTATCACGAATTTAAAAAAATCTCATAAAATAAAAATCAGCACTTCAACGTCCCACAAAATCAAAAAAACAGTCAAAGAGACTCCCTATTATGACAAACACTGACTTGCACCATCATACAACAACCAAATAAAAGTAGCAACTCATCTACCAAGCTGGTAAGAAAGTCAGTCAGATCTCCAAAGTAATCATAATTCGAGGGAAATAATATTTCAAATATTCGGTCGCGTGTCAACGAATCATTATTTTTTCAAATAGCCACTGCGTAACCAGTTATTTGATTTGAATGTCGCCAACGACCAAGAAAAGTTGATTGACGGTAAGTCGGTATTCCCTAGTTGTTAAAATACAATATTCAAATAAGCAATTTTTCTTTTCAGCACTTTTACAGTTTTCTCTCTCTCGCTACGACTTCTCCCACGATTTATTCAAAAATAATTTTTATTGCACTCTACTTAACTATTTGGTTTAGCGTTTGTGTAAACATTTTGGTTAATTCGCTTTTTTCGAGCAACTTCACGCGATTTTCTGTAAGGACTCAAATATAAGAAAAAAATCCAGCAGCAAGAGAGAAATGTTTAAGAATGGAGAAGCATGACATTATGGCAAAGTATTATGCAATCTTGTGAAAAAGAAGGTCATTTAACTCTCAAACCATTTGACAGATTGTAAAATAATTGGTCTGAGCTCCATTGGGATTGAGCGGCCAATTTGAGGTTGTGAATGGATGCGTCAACGGAAGGACTAAATTTCTCATTATCTTGAAATTCTTGAGAAAAATGACTCATTTTTGCCAGTTTTGCGAGCCATTCCACCGTCAAGAGTTCATATTGATCAAAGATGCCGGCAGTGGCGTTAGTAGTGGCTTCAGAAACCATTTTTTTGTCATTACCCAGGTTTAATGTGGTACGATTATTTTCGGAGTGTTCCAATCTGTCGTCTTCGGACTTGGATGATGAGTCTACGCCACGCTTCGATACCTGATGAAATCGGTTTGGGTTTTGGTATTGTTATTGTTTTCGTCGAAAATGATGAAGCATTCAAGATGACGACGACTTTTTGAGCAGTACGCGGCCATACGTATTCATGCATTGAAAAGGGGAGTGAAAGATACGCCCGAAAAATTCGTAACTGTTTCAGTGATATTAGCTGTAGTAGTGACTGATTGAAATGATGAAATGTCTTTGGTTTTGTGTGATTTTCACATATTGTGCCCGTGACGAATACTACCTAATGCTAGTAGCAGAGAATTTCATATAAACTGGTTTCGAATGAATTGTTTGAAATAATTGGGTGATTTATTTAATTTGCACAGTCAGTCAGGATGCAATAGGGAAGTCGATGAACTTTATAATCAGAAGTTGGAATTACGATTCATCACCTCCATTGACCCTTTCCACACTTGTATTCTTGCTGCACTCCTCAAACCGGTTTGAGATAAATCACCATTTCCACACTTGGTGTGCATCAGCAACGGAAGCGTTCATATACCGATTATGCATATGAATGTGTGCGTGTTGTTGTTTTCTCATTTCGACTTGAGTGTTTCATGAAAAATTTCTGACCCGCGAACTATGTTTATAGTTGTGTTAGTGATTTGCATAAGTTTCAATCAGTTTCAAAAGTGATGCAAAATTCTCTCCACGTGCATCACTTTTTGTATAGAATTCTCCTTGATTCTTCTGCCTCTTGCCCAGAAAACCGATTTGAGGAGTGCAGCAAGAATACAAGTGTGGAAAGGCCCATTAGCTGTCACAAGCATCTTTGGACTGGACAACCAAAATCGTGCAGGCCAAAAGTTTTTCGCTGGGCCGTCTAACGAAAACAACTGCAGGATATTTTTTTACAAGTTTACCAATTGTCCTTGCATATGAATCGAGAAATCATCCTACTTAACTGACGTAGGATGCATTCTTATACAGAAAGATGTCTGCATATTACAATTGGTCAGGGTTATCACATTAATAGGACTATGGCTAAAGCCATTTCAAAAGGCAATTAATAAATCTTAAGAAAATCAAATGAGTCAAACGTAAGTTAATTAAAACAAAACACCTAAAATTAACTCATACAGACTTCGTGCCTCAGGTAAGTCAAAAATATAAGCATCGAGTTTCGTATTGTGTCCATACATGGAGTATATACTTTTTTTTTTTGAAGGAAAGTGATGGTTTGCTATTTTATTTAACGTTTAATTGTATCCCTTTGTTGTAGCAAGGACAGACTAATTAATAAATAAAACAGAAGCATTGCTCATAACGACCAGATACAGATTTCTGTAAACTTTTTCAAGGTTCAAGCAAGCAAGAAAAAATTTAATGCGTGGGGTGTACAGAAAGTAATAACTAATATTTAAAACTACGATGTTTTAAAACTGTGATGGTGATGTTTTAAAATGGTTTCTACTTATGAGGTTTTAAAGCGGTTTCTGCTTTTCTACGCAGTTTTTTTAAACCTTGAATGCCTTTAGAAAAATATATAATTATTTTATATCTCTGAAAAATCCTATACCTTGGCGATCACTGCGATATCTTCTTGAAGTTACCTGCCTTAAGCTACTTTTTCGCGTTCGAAACCTGTTTTTCGAATGGCAGGAAAATTCAACTCTACGTCCCTTTTTTCCTCGGTTAACACTTTCGGTACCCAAAATACGAAGACAAATTTAAAATGCACTTCGTTGACGAGAGTTCTTTGAATGCTGTGATTCCCTGTGACATCGGTCTACAAAAACATCTTGCACTTTTTAACGTCATCCTCGGTGGGGGACGACGATAGGCGTCCTTGGCGATGTTCATTTTCTGTGGAAGTTCTTCCCAGCTTAAACTTTCTCCAACGGTGGGATACGAAGGATCAAAAACCTCTGGTGTTTGATTAAGTCGGCGTGCATATTTTCGGTATAATTTTTTTTTCAAGCAATAGTACGTGATGACAGCTCACTTCCTTTCTTTATTCCTTTCTTTTAGTGTTATCACTTCGGAAGTTCGTACTCAATTGGATGTCCCTCCGGAAATGATGACCTATTTATGTTTTTTATTTATCTTCCCTAGTAAGAGTACAAGGATCAAAACCAATATGCGTATTACATGAGTATACATTATATGAGTATTACAATTACGCGAATGTTATCACTTTTTGTGCAGCTTTCGTTTTTATGGTCTGTGTTAAAGCACTGCAGAACGCGACTATCGAAAGCGTAAAGCCAATTATTAGCATCATGCAAGGTTAGCTTTTCCTGGCTGACACTAGGTTACGCAAGGGACCACCGAAGCCCCCAGATTTTTTTTTTGCAAACTGAAGTATGTCCTTCAGCTTTTGCTCTGTCACATTCGTGAATGTCCACCAGGTAAGGCTTCCCGAAGTTGCATTGTCTGGTCTTCCCCATTGTCTGGCAGAATCACAGGAGAAGTTAGTTTGTTTCTAAAAGGTCAGACTCCAGACACTACCTGCAGGTGTCAATGGTTTAAAGTCGCTGCAGTCAGTCCAGTTCAACGAAAGTCAGAGAACAATAGCTGGGAGGTTGTATAGCCTCCACATGATCTCGCTTATCCTCCAGGTCTGAGTTGGAAATGATCCCTGATCATATGCGAGTCGAAGAAGTACTGAGCTCGGCGGCTTTTTTCGTCGTATACTTCTATCTAGACGATACTACTAATAGCTGTTTTGGATCCGTATAGATGCTCAAGGTTACCCCACTTTTTAGCTTAATCAAATTTTTCTCCGTTGCCTACATTTTTGGTTAAAGAAAATAGTGGGGAGGGGGATTAAGGAGCCAGTGCAATTTGCGACTCCATTTTCAAAACTACTGTGGCCAAAGGATCTTGGCTTGTTGCGGTCGGATTCCTTAAGCGCCACAGTAGCGCTTCTTACAAAGAGGTCAAACGGGGAAGATGGAGCCGAATCTTTAATGCAGACGAAAGAGCCGTGGTCAATACACCTGCAATAGAGAGAGCCGGCTATCGCTGAAATCTGTTCGCTATGTAAGCAAAAGTGTTTTTATCTATTGCCGACCACCGGACCAGAAAGCTATAAGCAAAGATCCGCTTTGCTATCGTCATGTGGATTGAATGCGTTAGAGTAGGGCTGCATCTCCTTACTGGTGTAAATAGCGTTGCTTCTCCGCTTTACTCTTTTCTCTTGGTGCAACTTCTAGGAGAGTTTTCTGTCCAACATTGCAGACAAAATTTCATTTTGGACCTTGGGACTTGAAGATGTCGGTGGTCTGAACTAGTTTGTGCCTAGTCACAAATTCGCCTAGTTCTTTCGACGCCTGCCCGCATATGTTTGTGGGAGTGAGGCCATCCAAACAGCCCGAAAGTGAGTATCTACGAGAATTTTTAATATTTTCTTTGTCTACTCCCCATTGAGTTCTCAAAGATGGCTTGGTGTAATTTGTTGCTTCGCAAGCAGTTTTCCAGGAATCGCCGTTTTTGCAGTGGTCTCAACCCTACCACACAGCGCTTTCCAGGAGCTTCATAAGTTTTCCGTGTTTTTCTGATTTGTCCTAAAATTATCTGCAACCATCTACTTTGGTTAATTTGGAGAATTCGCGTACTTGTCTTCTGTCTGGCCATCGCAGAGGACAGACTGATAAGCCACGGAGGCTGATATTTGCGCTTAGGACAAATACTAGAATAGAAACGCTCAAAAGGTTTTTTTGAATGTATCCATGAATGTATTCAATGCTTTCTCCAGGCATGCTACATAGCCAATTCGTAGGGAAAACCGAAATAGCGGCCATGTTTTTTACTTTGTAAAGCTCGATGAGCCGAATATATAGTACATGGAGGAGCATCTTTTCAAGATCTCGCTTAGTATTAGATGCAAATATTACAGTTTTAGTATTCCTTTATGGAAATGTGGAATGAAGAGAATTTTCTTAAATTGAAACATTACCTACATACACACGTATGAATGACTTTTTGTATCAGAAGCTCAAACATAGACTGTTCCGATTGACCCCTATACTGCCAACTCATCCTTTAGCGACAAAAATGTATAATCGGCATTTCCAGCTGGGGACTATCTATTCAGGTTTTACCGACTTTGTTTTCTGTTAATCATAGAATATTTTTATTCAAAAATTCTAAGTGTTTAGCGTCAACGGAATACATTGACTTTAGTAACCATAAATTGAGGCTTATTTTTCTATCGGAATGTAATTATATGCCAAAAGAAGTGTTTCATACCAAAAGTATTCAAACGCAAAACCTCCTACTCTAATGTGAAGGTCATTGCATTCGCATTCAAAATATCGAATCAAAACAAACATTTTCGAGCTAATCTTCTACTGCTGTCGTTTTTCCTTTTATGTTCGCAAATTACTCATTTCCCCTCCTAAAATTTCAGTTTCAGTATCATTTGAAAAAATCTCAGCAAACAAATTTTAACGACTCTGTGTTTCATTTAATCTTGCTAACCGCATTTAGATTCGATAATATCTTTTCTAGATTTTCTTGAATCTATTTTTTCGTGTTTTCTTGTTTGCAGTAGGCGTTGTCGAATTGCCAGGCTGAAAAGACATCAAACTGAACGGGGGTCCTAAATATTTTCAGATCTCCTCCGCTTGAGGAAACTGATTATGATCGCATAACATTCACAACGTATCAAAATTCATTGACACTTAGTGATTAACCTGAATAAATATAAACAGTTGAAACTTAGAAACACTTGTTTAATTCACGGTGAAACTTAATCATTTTCAATTAGCAGTATGTAGGTGATTCCTGTAGTTAAAATATGATTGGAAGCTATGTATAAGCTGGAAGTAAGTAAGTTCTTGTGTTCGTTGACTGGTCTGTAAAATTAGTCAAGTGATGTGAAAGGTAATTAATAAGACCTCTTTTGTTCTGTAAGTGATATGCTTCATAGGTGAGTCCGTTTGTGGGACATAGAGTGAAAGTTTGAGTAGTTTCTTGAAATTGGATTGAGTTCAATAAAAATTTATTGGAAAACTTCTTATACCCATTGGAGTGTAAGGCTGGGTTTTGAATTTATTTGAAAAATAATTATTACGAGCGAGTTCATCAATTACATATCATGTAAATAGGTAAGTACCAGAAAAATATTTATAAGTAGTCATTTATGAGTACTAAACTAATCTGACGAGGCTTGAGTAGTTTAGAGGGTAGATGACTGGTGGGTAAGTTCAGACGAGGTTCTGAATGGGTACCTGAATAGCTTTGAATACGTACTTGAATTAATCAGAGGTAAAGTGAGTCGTGGAACTCACTACTCTACACTCGTATTGACGTTGATTGTAAATTTGTGATGAAGATGGATATTCAACATCTGTAATCAATGTATTCGATTTCTTAGCTTCATATATAAAATGCCATAAATTGAGTCTTGTTACTACAGATTCTATTACATGTTCATGATGTGATTTACTGGAGGCGCATTACATTTCGAAGCTTATCAATCAACAATGACAATTAAATTTTGCCTTCTTCACACCTCATTGTAACAATAGGTGATAAATTTTCATGAAAGATGTATTGAATGAAACGTTGGGTAATAAAAAAGTTTTATTACGAGACGAATCACAATGCTTTCCAAACTGAGACGTATCAATCTTACTTCTTATTTTTGTTGTATTTTTAATATGCGATCATTTAATCCATTCAAAACAAAATCTTTTGCATTTTCGCGTAGCTATATTCTTTTGGGAATATTTCGGGGGATATATATTTATATTTATATATATATATATATATATATATATATATATATATATATATATATATATATATATATATATATATATATATGTATATATATATGTATGTATATATATATATATATATATATATATATATATATATGTATATATATATATATATATATATATGTATATGTATATATATATATATATATATATATATATATATATATATATATATATATATATATATATATATATATATATATATATGTATATATATATGTATATATATATATGTATATATATATATATATATATATATATATATATATATATATATATATATAATGTATATATATATGTATATATATATGTATATATATATGTATATATATATGTATATATATATATATATATATATATATATATATATATATATATATATATATATATATATATACATATTATATATATATTATATATATATATACAGTGCAGTCGCGATAATTTCAACTAATAAAAACCAGCTTGGTTGAAACCATCGGTATGGTGAAATTATCGAAACACTTATAAACTTGTTATTAAAACATTTAATTCGACTCAAATAAGGTGTACATTTATATATACATGTTTATAACATTTAATTCATGTTTGAAAGAAATCGCTGATTTTAGCTTGCTTAAAAGTGCGTAGTGAGCACCTATTTATTGCCGTGCTCCGTAGTTCTTGAAGTGTCTCAACTTTGTCTACAGAAATTGAGTTTTGCGCAGCCCATTTTAAGACAACATCAAAACATCGAACAGCATCATCGTCGTTCACTTTTGGTGCCTCAACGATATTTTTATTTTGTTGGTTTGCAATCTCTTCCTCGGAAGAATTATCGTCCAGTCTTACAATATTCCTTTCTAATAACCAATTTTCAACTTCACTGCTACTATAAGTTTCTGCTGGCGTTATACGTGTCAGCATGATAGATACTGAGTCAGTTTTATTTTTCTCTGAAAGCGCGCGCAATTGGAAAGTCTGCAAGGGCAAATCATCTTCAGACGAATAGTCTTCCGTTTTTCTGGTGATCTGTTTCCAACATTTTTTTATGTTTTCTGAAGAAAGTTGATTCCACGCCTTTGAAAGGAGCAAAACTGCATCCTTTAAGTTTAATTTCTTAACACATGTTTCGACATCAAAATCACTTTCAATTATACGTGACAAAAGAAATTTTTTGTAATTCAATTGACCAAATTAATTGCGTTTTGATCCATTGGCTGGATTAGTGCTGTACAATTTGGTGGCAAAAACATTGTAACAATAAGACCATCATCAGTTTTAAGTTCTTCGAGGTTCGGATGAGCTGGAGCGTTGTCAAGCAACAATAAGGGCTGTTTCTGGTAAACCACGTGATCGCATGAATTTCCGCACCTGCCAAAATCAAAAGTCCAAATATGACTTAATATGAATACATATGTAAAATCGTATTTGCGCTTACTTGAGGTACAAAGCTGTCATGGAACCAGGATTTAAAAATTGCAGTGGTCATCCACGCATTTTTAGAGTGGTGGTACTCTACGGGATTATAGTTCATGTTTTTGAAAGCTCGTGGATTCTGTGCTTTTCCGATAACTAAAAGTTTGAGCTTGTGGCTACCAGAAGCATTAGTACATACCATAAATGTTATACGCTCTTTACTGGTTTTTCGACCGGGAGCGCTTGTTTCCTTAAAGTGAACGAGCGTTTTTTCAGGGAGTAGTTTCCAGAACAATCCCGATTCGTCGGCATTGTAGTATTGTTCAAAAGTTAAATTCATTTCGGCAATTTTTTTATTAAAACGGTCAACAAATTCCCCTACTGGCTCAAGCTTATTAGATAATTTTTCACCACAAATTTTTAAAAGGCGTATTCCATGACGTTTCTTGAAATTATCAATCCAACCTGAACTAGCGGTAAAATTGGGGAACTCTTTAAATTTGCGATTCAATTGTCTGGCCTTTTCTGATAAAACAAAAGCAGAGATAGGAGCATGGCGTTTTCTCTGCTTTAGAAACCAACGGTATAATGCACGTTCCATTTTTGGTAATTCTGTTGTTTTTAGTGTTTTCCTCTTACCGGGACCACTTTCAGCCTTAGCTGCGAATTGCCTAATTTTTTGCTCATTTCGTTTTATTTGACTGATAGTAGATTTGTCGACTCCATATTTAAACGCTAGTGTTTTCCCACTTACGCACTTTCCAAGTTGATTAAGTATGACAACTTTATCTTTTATCGATAAAAACTTATGAAACTTTCTAGGCGCCATTACGTTTAAAAACACGCACGAAACGCACTTAAAGTCAAACTGAACCAACTGTGTGCACATAAAAAGGAAAACTAAATGCATTTCTTGCGAAATTGATATTATCGAAAAGTTAGTATGGCCAGTGAATTATTTGGTTGATATTACAGAGTATATAATGTATAATTTATTTAGTTGAAATTATCAAAGGTTGATATTATCGCAGGTTGAAATTATCGCGACTGTACTGTATATATATATATATATATATATATATATATATATATATATATATATATATATATATGTATATATATATATATATAAATATATATATATATATATATATATATATATATATATATATATATATATATATATATATATATGTATATGTATATATATATACATTCCGCGACTTCTGGAAATGCAGAATATTCAAAGGATGCGTCAGGATGGTTTTTCCATCAGGAAAATTGCCCAGCTTTTGGGACGTAGTCATACAGTGGTTTTAAATTATTTGAAAGATCCTGAAAATTACGGCAAAAGATACAGACCGGGACAAAAGTACGCTTTAACAGCAGATAGGGCATTAATCCCGAGATTGAAATGGAGGTTTCGAGAATTCGAGATTCCGAGATAGTCCCGAGATTTTGGGAATTTATAAAAGAACTATATTTAGGGAATTTAAACAGATATATTGACTAATTCGTAGTCAATTAAAACTTCATTTCAAATAAATATACATAAAACCGGAAGTTAAGTTCATTATAATGTTAAATTTATGCACACATGTACTTGGGTGTTGGCATCTAATATGCATCTAATGCATCTGCTTTAATCTAATGATCTATTTTTTTCTAATCTTTTTGTCCAATAATTTCTTCTTATTTGGTCATGATAGTTAATTATAAAATTAGTCAAAAACGAGTTGAAATTTAATCAGCATTACGGATGTTAACGATAATATAATAAAAACAGATTATTCTTTTTAGTTATTTATATATCAATTACAAAATAATATTTCTTTCCAAAGAAACAAGTGACAAGTAATAATATCGATTGATTCAAACTGCTGATTTGTTTTGAAAGTAAGCTCTTAATAAACGTAATTCGTTAAGAGTTGCAAAATTTAAATTAGACCTGATTTTGCTGCACATATATCCAGCAGCAAAAATATATTTCGAGTTCTATACTTTTTGGTGGGATATGAAGCATTTAATCATACGCTAGTGTAATAATGAGCCATTAGCGCCTCTGTTTTCATCAAACAATATTTGTTTTAGTATTAAGTTCTGGGTTGTTCGCTCATGTCGTAATGACGAAAGTTTTCTAAAATGTCCAAAATGTGTCGGGATCCCGAGATGCCCTAACAGCAGCTGACCGACGTGCGCTGCTAAGCGAAGCATTGAATTCGACGGCAACAAGAGGAGAAATCTCAATAGCAGCGGGAATTTATAGCGTTGACAAAAAACTAAGGACTTGCCAGCGTGTACTTGCCTCAGCAGAGCACTTACAACGAAATAGATTGATTAGGAAATTAGCCCAGTGACAAAAACACTTGGATGCCTGCTTGGCGTTTGCAACAGACCATTTAAGGTCGAAAAAGCGTTGCCTTTACTGATGAAAAGAGGTTTTCTCTGGATGGTCCTGATGGCTTTCGTCATTATTTTCATGATCTGAGGAAGGAAGAATTGTTTTGGAGAAGACGTCAGCAAGGAGGAGATGGAGTCATGGTTTGGGGAGGAATATGCTACAGAAAAAAGATGAATATACGCTTTGTCAGTCGAAGAATAAGCAGCAACGATTACATAAAGATCTTTTATGTAATGGAAGTAAAAATTGTCAACTCTTTGGATCATCGATTTTGATTAGAACTCATGCTACAACAAGACAACGCGCGAGTTCACACGGCAAAGACGGTTAAAGATTTTCTAAAGCGGAATAATGTCCGTGTTCTTCAGTGGCTGGTAGTTTTACCGGGAAAAGTGTATAGAATGATAAGTGGGTTAACTCCTTCCATTTTCCAGACAAAACACGTTGACCTTGAAATTGCGCTTCCATTTACGCAATGCATTATCTGCCAAAGCAACCTGAGAGTGTGCTGGTATTTTTTTGCGAGAGAGAGCCGTATGTGAGCAACGAAAAATCTAGCCTGAGTATGTAGTTCTCGAATCTAATCTTGCACCCCTTTCTGTTCCACGCGATTTCTTCCAATTTTCCAGGCTGATCAACAATACAATCTCAGGCTAGTTCACTGGATTTTTGGTCCGTATACATATGTATATGTACGGAGTCCGCACGCTGGCTAGGAACTAACTTCTTACGCTGTGCCCCGGGTTTAAACATTATTGAAAATGTGTGGAGACATGTTTCTAGGACAGTTTACCAAGGAGCACGACAATTTGATAACATGAAAGACCTTCAGAATACGATAAAAAATGTTTGGGATAAGCTTTCAAGCAAGCTTTTAAAACTTTTGAATAGAATATTTAAGCTCCAGGCCAGAATATTTAAGCTCCAGGTCTTCGTATCTGGTGTGCATACGGACCAATAAGTTTACGCGTGACCTTGACCGTGAACCTAACTTAGTGTATATGAGCTATAGGGTTTCTGTAAATAAAAATACAATAGGATATCGTAAACATTTTAAAGATATCCATATATTTTCCTGAAAACAACATATTTGGAAAAGAAGTGTAGAAACAGAAAACTGCTCAGGCTTTTAGCTTAAATATGATGTTGCTTTTTTAATTATGGTTTTCCTTGGCTATGTGCCAAAAAGACAACCTGCCAGAAAGTCATCAGATAATTAATTAAACATTAATGGGCATAAGAATTACGTTTGGTGAATTTGGAACATTTTTGGTGAATTTGGAACATTTGGCAGCCTAAGCACTCAGGCTAAAATACTCATCAGATTATATAACCTCATGAAAACTTTTCAAGTCAATGATAAATTTAATTCTTTGTATGCACGGCCAAATTGATATTCTCCAAACTCTAAATCGCAAAAGAACGCGAACTTTTAACTAATTTAAGTGGACCTTACTGTAAGCCATATCTTGTATAATTTTGGTTGCGAAATGAAGATAGAGCTGCCAGCTACGATAATTTTTACTATTTTTTTGCTGGAAGATTCTATCATTTAGTTTTCAAATAAGAAAAACAAGCAACAAATGTTTCAACTACGAAAATTATCCCCAACGGCAACCCTAAAAACGTTTTTCCTCAATAACTTCCAAAGCAGTCTTATGATCGATGGGTTGGCCTCAACCTGAAGAAGATTTGGCACATGATTGGCTGGACTGCTAGGAAAGTGTAGCCAGCACTAGGAATTCAAACATTTTGGTACCAGTGGTGTTACCATTAAATTTTCATATAATATACACCAAATTCCTAAACTTTTCCAAGTTTTAGAAATTTCGCACATGGCAGCCCCAAAAATTTTGCCATCCCTGCAACTTCCGATGCAGTCACCGGAAAAACGCATCGCCAGAGTACGCTGATATCGACGTGAAGCAATTGTCATAGACTTTTTATTGCAGTGCTAATAAAGTGTTGCCAGCATGGAGCGTCATTTTTGTACTAGAAGATATTGAGAGCAAACGTTTAAAGGATAAACATTCTTCACAATATGAAACTAGTTTATTTTTTTTTTCAACTTCGAAACTCTTGGGAGCAATATCCTGGGAAACTTTCTACCCGATGGACTCTCGAATTACAGTGGCACATGACCTTCGATGCAGATTGGTTGTAATTAACATGCACTCAAAGTCTACACAATTCCTCTACTTTTGTTTGAAAATCAATCTTTTGTTCGCTAGAGTTTTCTTCGTTAGTGATTTCAGAAGCAATGATATAATGTCAATGACCGGTATGTTCAGTTTGAACATTTTTATCATCGTGGGTACTACCTTGTGGGTTCTGAGCAGACGGCATACATCATATCATGATCGCTTTTCTCGATCATCAAAAGTGGTTCTACGAACTATCGATTCAAGACATATATTCCCCTGCGGGTGTCTCCCCAAAACCAACTAGTTTGCGCGGCGAGATACATCTAAATCCATCGACATTAATAGTTCAACAATATTCTTGATTTATAGTCGCGATAAGAAAATTGTGTAGAAAAGATATTTCAATTGACTCGCAAACAAACAGCAGCGACTTTAGAGGCTTGATTTCAGACTATAAATGGTGTGAATTATTCGAATAGGCAGCAACCTCACTGACCAGCTAGAAGTTCATGCTGCAATCGACTCAAATGAACACGTAAACTTTTATTCTCAGGAGATTTGAATCATACGAATTCGTCGATTTCGTTCCGAATCCCTCGCAAATTGATCGAAAACAAGTCCCGTCCAATTCGAGTAACAATTTGATTTCAATTATTGATTAGTATTCGTCGTTCGTATTTTCGTGGGGCATTTGGACTCTATTCATTCATTCACCTACATACGACACAATACCCACGGTTCGGTCATTCCAACGAAGAACAGCTCATAGAAGAGTTCGGCCAGCCAAGGAAATAGCTAACGATTTAAATAGCTTAATGACCTCTTTCAGATTCTATGGGTTCTCTGTCGATATTGTAAAAATTAATTATAGATAGTGGGGATTGTGTTTTCCATCAAGAATTTCCAACTGTAAAAATCTATTCGACATTACTCAACTAGTCGCTTGTGCGTTTTTGGTGTTCGGATCATTGTTTTGATAATTATTTGTTTACGTTCACAGAAGTTCTTGCATAAATTAATCAATTTCGGCGGGTGTGAAAATTGTTTTCGGTTTCAGCTATTTCCTTTTTACATAAGTCATTGATTGTTCGATTGGATTGAGATTAATTAAAGGCCTAGTGGTGTTGTTCCATGAATTTAAATTGCATTATTTGAAGACCCTTTCGTAGATTGAAGACGGCATACGAAATCGGATGTGTTCCAGTGTCATATGAATTTGATTTTGATATATCTCGTTGGCCTCGATTACGGTAGCGTTGCTTTCGTACTATAGGAGTAGAAGGGGACAACTGAAAGAGAAGAATAGAAGTCTTCGAATAGAACCTTGCGGATAGAACTATGGGGATAGAAGAATCATCATATGGCACCTTAGCTCAGATTCTTTAATCAAGATAAATCCAAATGTAACTATAAATCTACGATTTAAAACCTCCAAACTATTATTTAAACCCCGAAATCAGCATTGAAAGTACCAACTTGCACTGAAAAGGTAGCGAAAGTAACAAACAATTTTGATTCAGTTCTCATGCTCCATTCACACCTCAGCTCATCACTTATGTTTTGATTTCATTGATCACATATGATTGTGGTTATCATCTCTAATAAATGATTGGTCGGTTGCTTAGTTTTCAGCCCATATTTTCTATGTATGTTAGATGCGATTCGATAACGGTTATTGAAAGGTTTTCGTTAATGATATTTTGGGCGTAAGGTTACATAAAAATCGTTTTGTAAGAACACATCGATTTTAATCACATTACGTGGTATTGCGGAATGATATATCGAATGATGATTGAAAAATATGAAGTTGCGTTCTACTTTCATCAAAATAATTTTACCATTTGAAGCTTGATTGAAAGTTTCCGAAAAATTGATTGAACTTTGATTTGTAAGCTTCAAGCTTTCAAATCTAAATATGTGGGGTGATTAATGGAGGGCAAATCATTTTTTATGAGGTAATCAGCGTATACGAATGCAAATGACGTATTGACTGAAGGACTAGAAATCGATTTGTAAGAATCTGTTTTTAAGCAAAAAATTAAATTTGCTGGCAACAGAATAAAATAACTGAGTTCTGTCACTAGGCTAAAGTTTCAATAATTCAACCTCTGTTTCATCAAAATTAACATGTAATGTTATGTAATGTTTTATTAATGTAAATTCGGTTTTGTTTTCTATTATTGTCAGAACAATTGCAATCTCCACTATTCCCCCCCATGAAATATCTGCAATCATGTAACGCAAATCTACCCTTTGCATTTACACTTTACCGTAATAATATTCTTCGCTAATTTACCGTCTTTCCATTACAAATGCATTTGAAGTTTGAAATATGTCAATATGAATAATTCATTTGAAAATATGAAATACATAAACAGTTTAATACATACACATTATTCGTTTTCGTGGGTTCCAACAATGCCTTACCGTTAACAACTCGATTCTTCGGATTATCACTATTACTCACTGTGTTATCACCATTACTCTTCTTCGTGCCATTGGCGGTCGGTTTTGTTGTTGTTAACGTTTGTTGGTTGCATTTCGGAACCCACGATGCAACTGCAACATACACATGAGGCTTCTCCTGCACGTATCCTTTCGTTCCCGTTACAATGATATCGTTATTCGTATTCAAACCGCTCTTACTCACACTCTCAAACTTATAGAAGTAATCATGTGGATTGTTAAAGTTCGTTGTATCATCGAATCGCTTCATATAATTGAAGCCATTATGATTGCTATGGTTTTTATGATTTTTATAATTGCTATTATCGTTGTTATTGTGTTTATTATGCGATGAACGATTGCTAACCACTCCGAATCCTCCCGCGTCCAAATTATTGCTTCGTTGAATCGTTTTCGAGAAATCGACGTACAGAGGCTCGTTGGACGGTTTGCGCGTGAACTCATCATCGACACCATCATCGTCTTCTTCATCATCATTGTAGTCATCGTCTTGATTCAGCAGGAGATGGTTATCGTCGTGGTAGATATCATCATCATCGTCATGATCTGTGATGTGCTTGGGGCTAATGTTGTTCGAGCGGTGGTTGGTAGTGGCTGCGCTGTAGACGCTGTAGTTGCTTGAGGATTGCGAGTAGGATCTTCTTCGTCGGTAGAACTCATCTTCGAAGGGTAGTCCGTTCGGAAACTTGCTAGAGAACGCCGACACGTTGTTCACGCGAGATCTGGAGGCTGGCATCAGGGCGGACGACTTGGTCTTCGATAAAGGTGAGAAATCACTCGGCGACGAGTTTGTCGATGAGTTGGAGCTGGAGATGTGCTCCTTGTATTTTTTCTTCGAAGATCCACCCGTGAAAGATACGACATGGCCGGGGACGTGGCTATGCGTCTGTTGATTCTGATTCCGATATATCTGACCGTTGACGTTGTTCTGGATTCGTTGACTGTTGTTTGTACTGCGATAATAGCTGCTAGGAACATTCTCTTTCGATACCTTAACTGTGTTGTAGGCACGTTTCTGTGAGCCGTTGAATACACCACAGCCGGTATGATTGCGGTTACCTGAGGCGCCCTTGCCGTTATAGTATGAGGAACTGTTGGGTCCGTATTTGGGCATGATCGATTCAATAGATACTTCGCTGCTGCTGTTTGGCGACGACTTTGAGTGCAACTGACACGTATGGTGATGCTGGTATCCATTAGTTGTGCCGTTATTGCTGCTCCGCTTACTCGAAGCGATTCCGGTTGTACTTGTCATACCGTTGCCGTGACCGCCACCACTTGTACCACTATAGCCATTCAATTTGTTCGAAGATCGTGTCGGATTCGTGGTTTGATGATGCTGAGTCGAGGTCACGGGCACCAATGGGTTAAATGTTTTCAAAGCACCGCCAGAGTTTGAATATGATTCGATGCGACGACAAAGTTTCGGTGTCAACGGCTTTATGGCAGGCAGTTGATCGCTACTATCTTTTCGTTGATTCCGCGGAGTGTTGAACGAGCGTGCTGACGATGAAATGACGGTCGATCGTGCTACGATCGGTGATGATGGTGTATGTATTGTCAAATTCTGAGTAGGTTTTGTCGCCCGGAACGAGCTGTACGGTCGACATGCGATCTGACCAAGAGACATCTTTGATATCTTTAAGATCCACCTAATATCGATGAGCTTTTTAATTGTGATTTCGATTAGATTTTTATAAATATTATTTTATTAAATTCCTTCGTGAGAATAGAATGGCTTATAAAATAGTATCACATTATCAATAATACACAAACGTAGGAAATAATATCACAATTTTTCATGGAATTTCGTATTCTTGTCGTAGAAAAACTTTAATAGGTTATTTGCTATGTGTCTATTGACTGGCGATAAATCCGCATTGTTAACGCTGGTCGACTATCACTTTAACGAGGTTGATGTTATTTTCTGATTTTTCGCATGACTTAATAGTCGTAGTACAATAACACGTATTATGATGAGACGCGTTTAGTAGACGAGTATGTTTCACTTTTTCACTTTGTTCACTTGTTTCTAAGATAAATTTCTATCTTTTCGAATTTAACTTCAACAAGCTGATGAATTTCACTGAAATTAAAATGCAAATTATTTTATCACATTATTGCACAAAACACTCGTTTTTATTACTGTTATCCGTTGCGTCACTTTATCTTTGGGAAATGATAAATTTTAGGTGCTTATCATTTGTTTTTAGTCCGATCATTTAGACACTGGAAATGCGCTCGTTGAAGCTTATTTGGTAATCGGTTTGAATTGTATCTTGTATCCGTCAATGTTCCATAGATATGTTTCTAAATAAACGGTATGCAACGTAAAGTATTGACTTTCAAAAACTTCCCAAACTCTTCACTGTATCAATGCACTCAAGAATGCACCACGTAACTGTAAAATCCACTTCGAAATCTACATGGAAAATGCTGAATTCTTATCGAAATACCTATATTTAATAACTAAAAGGTCGTACCGCCGCAGCTATCAGCAAAATATTTAGGTACAAAGTAAAGTAGAGCGTGTGTCAAAGTTAAGTATGCATGACATGATCACTCTCCTATGGCTTTCGTCAATTTGATTAATATACGATTCTTTCCGCAAGCCTAATACTGAATAGTACACAGTTTATTGGAGTGTTGACGTTGAATTTAAAGTGAATGTCGATTGTTGACAAGTGATAAGGAGGAACTTATCAACAAAATGCGGTATTTACGAATGTATGCTATGAAAAATAAATAACGTATAACGGAGAAGAAGATAATAGACTTGGGAGGCGTGTTTCTAGCCCATAATTTTAAATTTGTTAATTCAGTGATAGCTGTCGAGGATTTTCACGAGTTGATTGATTCAAGGTGCCAGTATTCGTTTAGAAGGTGGGGTTTTTGAAACAGACGATGTTTCAATTTGAAAGCCATTGATATTTTTAACTCTGGTCACCATAAGAAGATCCAACTCACTGAATCTAAGAAGTGTCTATTTCCCACATTCGATTGACTCCTTGTCTCAGCTTGAAGATTTAGTTGTTTGATATGTCAGAATATCTAACTCACTGAATGATTATTTAAGTATAATGGGGTCACTGAAACCGACTTATAAAGTAAGCTAAAAATATTGCAACAAACTCAGCTCATTCGTATGATTCAAACAGTTGGATAGGAATATTCGAATAATAAGCTTGATCAGGAAATTTAATTTATTAAGTCAACTTCGAGGGATTTGTTTCAATGACTGACATCATAAATACTAATTCATTACAATAACGCAACAAAATCAATTCGTCTCCTGGAATGTTTTGAAAAAGTTCAGCAGAAATAAATCATTGATCCAACAAAAAACCGATTCATTGAATCAATCAAAATAATCTAAGTTTGTAGATTCGGAGTCTCTAAGCGACTGTGATCATCCATGAATCAGGAAGTGAATGATAGGCATATATGCATATTGCCGCATAGTACTGGTGATTCAAGCCGGCGATTAATAAATTAACGTTTTTTCATGATCATACCTCACAGTCTCGGAAGAATATACTTAAAAGCATGAAAGCATAATATTTGGTTGCATAAGTCAAAACACCATGTAAATAGTATCTGATATCTTAGGCACAGTGGTTCCGATCAAAACTTTGGCTGCCGACACCCTCAAAAATTAAAGGTATTATAAACGTTTCTTGGGGTTCCAGAATTCAAAAGGAAGAATGTTTACAGCAACTAATTCCGTTAATGGATAGCTTATATGGTGATTATGTCAACATGGACAGGATCGACAAAACAAGCGTGAATATTTTCACTGGATGGAAATAAATTGAAAAGCTATTGGAACGCAAGCAACAGGACCCAATAGCGCTTTCTTGAAGAGAGAGAGAGAGAGAGAATTGCTCGATAAACCTTTATAATGTGTGTGGAATTTGGCGAAGGAACCTTTTTTCATGACCATGCCAAAGCTTATATGTTATCATATGCCAAAGCTCGCTCATACTTTGAAGCGAATGCTTAGCTATGGCAGCAGGGATACCCATATGGGAGAAGCCGATTTTAATAATTCCATTATTTACCTAAGTGCCACACTTTTTTCTTATTTTCTGGAGCGCTGAGCTTATACCTAGCCACCGCCAAAACTATGATGTGACACTTAATTGATGTCGCGCTGGTATTATGCTCAGTCGCCGACTTTTAAGACGAACAAGTACAAACATGAGCCTATGGCGGGATTTGAACCCGCGGTCAGTAGATCGCTGCTTCGGACTGGCACCTTAGCGAACAGAGATATCAACCTCTATGTGAAAGTGCCGACCACTCTCTGAAAGCATTTTCACATTTCCCCTTCAAACCAATAGATTTCCTTTAGAGTGTTACTCGATTCATAGCAATTTCAATATTTTTCTGCCAGGGGTACATTTTTGATCACAAGAAAAAATGCTATACGCCAAAAGTTATTTTTTGGGAGAATACTACCTATAAACATGTAGGACTTGGGGCATACAAACACAGAAGTTGAATTACGCTTGAATTTGTGAAGAATTTCCTTGAATTTGGAAAGAGGTACACTGAGAAAAAACATGGCGCCAGACGCCATAATTTATAGACTTCTGGCGCCATGTACATAGTATACCTGGAGGTAGGAGCAGTTGATGTTAGGTAATGGAATTCTATCGACGAAATTCCCGAGGGATAAATGACATCAAAGCCCATACTCTCTCTTATACTCAAGAAGCTTGCTGTCATTTATACATTTCCACAGTATGGCTGCGAGTTATAATTGTAGTGCCTTGAACCATATTACATGGCTCATGGTACTATGTAATATGGCGTGTGGGACTATAATTTTTGCGCCATGCAATTGTGGCGCTGGGAGCCATACTGCATGGCTCAGGGTACTATGTACATAGCGTGTGGGACCATAAATCCTACGCCATGCTACATGGGACCACGCGCTATGTAGATTCTGACATTATGGCGCTGGGAGCCATATTGCATGGCTCAGAGTACTATGTACATGGCGTATGGGACTATAAATAATGCGCTATGTTACATGGCTCTGGGCGCTATGTGGATTTTTTTCAGTGTAGAACTTTCGAGCTATCAAATACAAGAACTTGTTCCGATACAAATTACTGACAAGTGCAATACAGGGCTCATGGTTGAAAATAAGGTATGCATCACTATGACAACAAGGCCTTCAATGCTTTGGCTGCCAACACATTATCTCAGTATTGTTACTTATGAAGTCATACTCTTTCCATCTCTATCTAAAGTGGAGCAGTTCCTCCTGAGATTCCCAACCTTGCATACGTAAATGTAAACTGTAAGAGAGTGGAAATGTTGCAAAATAATAAGCCTCAATTAGAAGCAGAGAAAAGTGTCGGCCAAGAAAAATTCTAATTTCAAATGGGTCTTTTATTGCATATGCTAAAACAAGGATATTTAACGACAAATGGTGGCAATTCATAAACCCCTTTTTTTTAAAAAAAAAAACCCTTCTCTAAGTGCAATTATCACATCATTACGTAAGGACCTAATTCACAGATGCAGTGCCATACTGATAATCCTCTAATGTGGGTATGCCGTACATACTACTGCACTTTTTGATTAACATATCCACGGTATTTATTGTTTATATAGGGGCAGATGATGTCATTTCAGTATCTTTTAAGTTAGAAATAAGGATTTTAGAAGATTTCGAAAACATCATGCTCGAAAGGCCAACAGGAAAGACACGAATCAATGCCATTATGCTTTTGTCAGAAAATCGCGTCCAAGAAAACATGGAGTACTCAGCAGCGATATTATTATATTTTTTATATATCTAATCCGCTATTTTTGAAAAAGTTGTGTTGTTTATGAGTTCGTTTAAATATATCTGTCGGCCACATAAGACATTTTTATGTATGTTTTCCTGTCAAAATTCTCAAATCAACATTTTGAAAATGATTTCGATTCGATAAAAACAAGAAATCAGCACGTACAATACGTATAACATGTAAACCGACTCTTGCATTATATTAAAAATAAACAAGTTTTACACTATTTCATTGTGATCATGGTTCCCTTCTTGTCTATAAATCAGCATAGACAACGTATATCGTCTCTAAAGCTTATCAAAGCAGAGAATATTGATATGGGAAACTCGATCGTTTTGCGGAATAAGCCTCCGAAGCCGAATCAAATTGGAATTGTTTTTGTGGGATGCAAAAACAATTCCAAGTTTTAGACGTTGAATCGTTTGATTATAGCTTATCCTTTTCGAAAATGAAAGCTTGGTTGCCTCTGTGATCGAAAAATGTAAAAAAGAAACAGACAATAATAGAGAATACAAAGAATATTAAAAAAAAATGCATGGAAACATGTGCCAGATATGAAAGGGTAAACACAACTTTGCTCAAAATCGCTCAGATTGTAAATGTAGAAAACTTTAAGCCCAAAACTTCATGACTCATTCGACAGCAGAAAAATTAGTTATGAATTCCCATAGCAGAAAAATAGCTTCAAAGCACTGCTTATTGATTCCAAGAATTAACAATTGAATGATTCACAAAAACTTGCATATTTTATGGATTTCAATCAAGACCTGTTCTATTCTGCTTTTTACACCAAGACCCTAAAAAACTTGAAACAACACATTCTCGTTTCACTTCATTTAATAACCAGGGTATTTATTTTAAAAAAAAATTTGGTTTCCCGCATGCTGGACACATCATTACCATTATAATAAAGTATCTCTGGCGTGTATCTTTCGACTATAGAGCTACTGGACTTTCTTCTTATCTTCCACTTATATTCGATCTAGCCCAAAACATAACGCAATCGATCACAGCCACTCGACTTAATGGTTTTCAAATTTCGACATTGATTAGTTGTTCACTCCGGACGAGTGTATATTACCATACCATGAAAGAAACTTTTTTAAAAAAAAGTTGTGGGTAACTCTACGATACTCTATGATATGAGTGATACGGTTTTTTTTTTATCATTGAACACTGATATTATCATGCATAAATTGTAGATCATCATTGGATCCGAATAATCAGCACAATCATCATGAACACATTATTCGTATGGAATTCGAGCTACGGACAAGCAAGGAATTGGCAGACGAAAAGGAAATGTGAACGTGGACTTTATAAATTATGCATGATTTTTCGAGGCATTTTCAAGTTCAAATTTGTTAGTAGTTCGCAACCATGAGAAAATGCTGTCAATCGAAATTTAGAAGTTCGAATTCGTTTAATTATCGCAAATTTAAATTTAACTATTTAAATTCACTGTGAAAGTATGCATTCGATCATTTAGATTATATGGCCGCTGTTATTGATGTTCAATTGGCCCAGCGTTCTGCACATGCAACGTATGAAATCGAGAGACCTCGATCTGGCTTGCCAAGTTCGCAGATATTTGCTTTATTGACTTTTCTCGAGCATCCACTGGAACCTGTATTTACTGACTCAACTTAGTTTACTTCTACCCAAGGTAGTTCAAATCATTTTTTAAATCAAACAAATTAAATTTTCTGAATGCATGATCAATCATCGAAATTCATATTTAAAGTCGAATTAACGATTAGGAAGCCACCCCAAATGCACCAACTATGACAAAAACAACCCAATTGTAGACTAATGACAATATCTAGTCTATACTTTTAAGCCGAAATAAGTGCGATACGAGCCAATAGATCAACTGTAAGCTATTCAATGTATCGATTAAAGTCTCCATAACGTAACTTATTATGGTTCCTATTGCGGTACACAAACAACTAATTAGTTCTTCGTGCAATGCAATCCTACTCTCTAAACATGTTAATTGACATCATTAAAACGATCAGTGATAACATACACTCAACACAAAAGCCTACTTTAGTCGATACTAAACTATGCTATTACCCTACAAATCGTCGTCATTCAACGATGATGAAAACGTACAGAAAACACACAATAGTCGTAAAACATAGTATGCATCTGGTAACCTTCAGTTGGATATCACGATCGCCATGCGTTTCAAACTACGTTAAAACCAGTAGTGCCGTATTTTTTTTGCATTCTTCTTTGCTATGAAGTTTGCACATCAGTGCCCCCTGCTTTCTCTTTACAAAGCACTAGAGCTTCGTCTCACCTATCCACTTACGGTCGGCAGATACAATCTACTTTATCAGTATTTATTTACTTGTATGACAATCACGATTACACCAGCATTTGATTTTGGTAACAGTGACAAACACCTAAGTTTGGGAAAAATTCAAATAATGCAGCTAGCCGATGTTGCGTGAGTTGAAATAAAATACAGCTCAGAGATAAAATTCCTATCTTTCGTATTACGGGGTTTCGCAAGAAACTTTCTTAGCTATACACAATATAGTGACAGAGGAACTTTGGCGTATTCAAATCTTTGAAATTCATTATTCAATGAATGACTAACCTAAATGTCTTGGAAGAACAGCAGTAGTAGTACTAAGATCTCTATAGTAATCTCTATAGTATTTGCAGAAACTTTTTTCTTTCAACAATGGATTTAATGTATGCATAATTGTGATGTCATTGGATCTTTTATCATAGTAAGCAAATTGTTAGAATGTTTCGATGATTTGGCCGAGTGAATGAGTAAACATGAATTTCTCAGAGTGTTGAGTTAACGAGGACGATGTTTTTTCCGGAATTTGTTCAGAAGTTTGATTTGAATGTGAACAAGATATAATTAATATACGATTGGTGTTGATTACTAATCGGAAAGGCAATTGGTCAGATAGATAGTTTGTAGGAATCTGAAAAACTTCCGTAGGAATTGATTGTTCGGTCATATTTGTTGATGATTAAAAGTGAAGAAACACGTTTAATTTGTAATTGATTTATTTGAAATTGTAGCGAATATTTTGAGTATGAGTGTGTAAAAAGTTGTAGGGATGCTTTCAGAAATCTGAATAAACTAAGTTGATATTTTATGAATCAGCTTTTATTTTTTAATTTTTAGAATTTCAACTATAGCAGATCGCCTATATTAAATCAGGATTCTGGAAAATGTCAAATTAATGGTATGATTAATTATTCTTTCGACAGTTGTCCTTATTCTTAACCCAGAAGAAATCGTTGCCCTATCGATTACCATTGACTTCAGTAGCTATAAGGCGATCTGATAAGAAGGTGTACAATATCGTAAGTCATATACCACCTACTCTGCCAAGTGGAGATATGGAAACCACGCGAGGAATGGCTCAACGCCAAAACTGCCAACGAATCGGGCACTCGTCTCCGAGTCCTGCAATGCGGTGAGCTTCATCACTTTCGATCGCACGAAGTTGCGTGAAGAAACGCAAAATATTTCAATTGTAGGGGTGCTGTTAGAGCTGTCCCCAAAATCCGAAGAATCTAAGAAAATCATTTGCAGACGTGGGGAACGGAACGTTCAGCACTAAGCTTAGCCACGAGTTAATGTTACCAACTCGACTGCTAGACCGAAATCCCAGAAACCTACTTTCATTCCTACTGAAAAGTAAAACTCTCTTATTCGCCCTCAAACCTACACTCACAAAAATATGTTTCCGAGAATCAAAGAAAATATTTACTGGTTTACGAGATGTTAAATTTTCCACAAATCAAATAAACTTTTATTTGATGTCAGTAATTTGTGTAAATATTGGGTTAAAATGTCTTACATTCAATGGAATACAATTTTTACTTGAACTTATTTCAAACAAGTAATTTTCCTCAAATTTAGTAAATTATGTCTACGAATTTAGTAAATTATGTCTACAACGCGAACATGTTTTTACATGTTTCAACATCAACCGCGCTTCAATATTCGACGAAAAAAATGGATGGTTTTTATGTCTTCTATCAACATTTCCTTTACACAAATGAGGGGTCGGTAGCTTAGCTCGCTAACGCGCCAGCCCGATGCAGCGATCTACTGCTCGCGGGTTCGAATTCCATCGGGTTCATGGTTGACTTTGTTCGTATTCAGTTGTCCTAACTCCATTGATTAAGTGTCACATTATAGCTTTAAGTGGCGACTATACAATAAATAACACTAGCCCTTCAGATAATCAGAAAAAAATTAGACACTTAAGGGGTCAGGTATACTTGGGACGTCCAGAAAAAAAATTAAATTAATTAATAACAAATGTCTTTTTTTACTTGAAAGAAGTATATTTGAAGAAGCTATTGTAATTTTTTTTAAGGCAAAACGTTGAAAATTAATAGAAATAGAGTAAATTTTCGAGGGGTTCAAAATAAAAAAAGTGTTTTGCCGTGATCACTGTAGATTGTCACTGGATCATCCGAAATAAAAAAAAATCGGTGATTATTAGTGAACGAAAGACTTTGGCAGATTTTGATTTTTGGAAAAATGGCAGTTGTTGAAACTCGAAATTGTATTTTCGACCAAAATTTCACTCACATCTTATCACTATTAAAAATATCGTCCAATCGAAAAATCCTTCGTTCATCCGGAGAATAATTATATATAAAATAAGTCAGGAAAATTTCATGCTGATCGATAAAGCCGTTTTCAAGTTACGGTGATCACCGACTTCGAAAATATACTTTCGAGAAAAATGCTTTTAAAGCATGCAAAACACGCTTTATGCATTAGAGACGACTTCATTCAAAGTTATGTATCTTCATAAAGAATTGTCCGATTCGTCTGAAATTTGCAGAGAATGCTTTTGAAATATGCTACTTTTAGAAAATGCAAAGAAAATAAAATCGATTTTCTCAAAATTCTAAGTGTACCTGCCCCCTTAAAAAAGAATAATAGAAAAATTGATATCGGCTTCTCCCAATTTTTTTTTTACTTATTTTTAATTTTTTTTCACTCCCTTCGAAGTAAGCCGTGCTTTTGATATGAAAGGAGGAAGAGTTTTTGCGTGCCAAAAACATGCGATTTGCTCAAGTGGTCCCCCATCTAAGTAGGACCGCAAACCAGCATTGCTTAACTTCGGTGATCGTAGGAGAACCGATTGATGCCAGATTTATGGTAAAATTTCCTTGAAACTGTACCAAATTTTAGTCAGGCCAAGTTCAATATCAGTTCTTTGAAATGAATAAATTCCTCTCTTTCGACTGAGTAAATATTTCTTTGGCGCAAAATTGTTACCAATTTTATTTGATGTGTTCATTTTTCCTCAAAAAATTGAAGTATATTTCTGAGCGTAGAACATATTGGCCAGTTTTTGGCTATTATACAAGGACATCTTTATGTTATGATGAAAGACATGATGGCCAGTATGCTCCAAGGCACGGGAAACATGGCATATTTCAAGTCGAAGTCGAATCCGCTAGCTAAATTTTTATGCAATTTTTGATTGACTTTAAACTCGATATATTGAAATCTCTTTGAAACCTGACAGCCATCTTCGGATCTCCAACTACATCTTATACAGGAATGATACGATGACTACTAAGAGACCTCCACGTAAAAAAGAACGTCAAACGTAACCTTCTTCCAAGTCCCACTCTCAAGGGGTCAGAAGCCACCCTCACAAAAATCGAAAATAATTTTTTTTGAGTTCATTGTAGTTTTGGCATACAGTGCTTCTAGTTCCAAAAACTTCACAGTACTGTTTGCTCACGAATGGGCAGTATTCATTGCTTGCAACCTTAATATTTACAGCCACCATTGCGGAGCTGTGAGAAACAATCGCGCTAAAGAAGCTCATCACAGATAAAGATTACAGACTCCACATCAACCTGCAATGAGTTAAAGCATTTCAAACTTGGGTCTTCGATGAACTGTCCTTCGACTATAAGCTGGTACTCTTTCGCATTGACAACATTTTTATAGACAACCCGCCTGTGCGACAGTGATGCACGTGGTGCAGTGTATCGAATCTGATGAAAACACTCTGTGTTTTCTCGAATATCGATTTTAGGTCAAGGAACAAACATATTTCTCGGGGCCTATTCTCACTGATGGAAACCAAAGGCCTCAAAATTATAAATCGACTACGAATCTACAAGTAGACACGAAGGCCAGCACCATAAGAAGGAATCATAGTTTTTAGCCAGACCTCGAAAACGAACAGAAAATAAATTATTAAATCTGGCTCTGAAAAGATTTTTTTCGAATTCCATGTAACGTTCAGAACGCAGGCATATGCAAAAACTTAGGGGTAAAAACAGCTGGCAAAATCATACGCAAAAAAAACACTTAACCTCTTCGACAAAACTGACAGACATACGAATCATGACATGGATATTCCTGAACAACAGCGGACGTCAAACTAGTGCCGATTAAATGCACTGCGATAGGCAAACGTTAGTGATTCAAGTATAGAAGGGCCTAAGAGTGAAAAAATGCAGTGAGGGTTCAAACGCATCAGCTCTAAACAAACACAGTTTCACGTTGTCAAATTCGGTTACATCTTTCAGTCCCGCACAAGATTTTGCTGCATGTGTTTATGGATCAATTCATTTTACGTAACCTTGAAAACATTTACCATCAAAACCAGCATTATTTGGTTCGATACTCCAACCGAAAAAATCCAGGAAGCAAACAACGAAAATTCCCCTCCGTTTGATCTTTCAACATTTAATTCGATGAAAAATTATAGACAAGACAACAACCAAATTAGCGAATGGTTGTAAAAATATGTCCTACAAAAATCAACAGAGAACAAATGATTGATTTATCTCTTTGCCATATATTAACCAAGTCTGGCTATATGTGCCTGAATTTATATTGTTATTTTAACGGCTTTGATGTTTTAGTAACATGAAGATGACTACCTTACAGAATCGATTGGCAGTGACTTAGTGAAATTTAATTAGTTTGGGAACAGAATTGTCTACAGTCTACAGTGATGAGGAACTTGAACTGGTTACCCTCAAGATATTTTATATGTTGTTGTGTCCTATTAGTTGTCAAGCCATAAAAAATATTATATTATTGAGCTAGCTCTAAGCTCCACTTGTATTAGAGCAATTTTTTGAACGGAAAGTGCATCCGTAGCGGATAATACGAGTAATAATTAAATTCGTCATTTCATGACAAAAAATTAACGACTGAAGAAGATAATTTTTCAATCAATACTTAAATTGAAGATCTACATTACGTTCTTCAGTCATCGCATATGCAATCTTATCGAGCATTTATGGGTCTTTTTTAAGGTAACATTTTTTTTAGGTAACATACAATATGGTGAAGAAGAAACTCTCAAGAGCGATTCATACAGAATTTCAATTTTGAAAAACTGATTCAACTGTATGATAGACATCCTGTGTTCGTAAGATACACATCAATTGTCATGAATATGAATATGTCCTCCGGACAGACTGAGACGAAGGCTCACTTACGCTCATACATGTCTATTGAGATACCGATTGCTTAACCACAACAATTATTAAGTCGACAACCACCTCGAGTCTTGGATAAATAGCATGATTCTCTTTAAGTCCACCGATGCAACTTCGATTAGGCTTAGAGCCGTTTCACACGCGACACTCGGTGTCCGGTCACTGAATCCTCAGCCAGTGTTTTTGTATAGAATTGTGGCCCGGACACTGTGGCTCTGTGTGTATGCTCTCATTAATTTCTATGCCCCGGCAGTGGCTAAAGACACAGTGGCCGGACACCGAGTGTCTCGTGTGAAACGGGCCTTACGAAGAAGTATGAGCAAAATGACTGCATCTTCCTTCCAGTAATGATCGGGCATTCGCATATATTTGACCCGCATATTTGACAAACATAAAATATTCGGTTAAAATAGCCACTGCTACGCGGGGGGATTCTCTACCAGTTTTCAATATTCCTTTGGTGCGATCGCCTCACGTTTTCTACATTTGTCTGACGATCACAAAGGAAGATTCGATAATTCGAACTTCATAGCAGTGTGTAAGTTTTTTTCCCTATGATCAATCCGACCGAGGCTATCTGAGTACCAATGTGGAATCTTCAAAACATCTTCAAAAAAAGTGTACCTGCTTTCATCAGTTAGTTCACTTCGCAGATTCTCACAGTTTCCCTATGTCCTAGCACCCAAAATCTTGCTAAGAAATGTGCCGCATTTGAGGACTAGCTTTGAGGGGGTGTAACCTTCAGTAAGAGTCTGTAAAGTTGCTTGAATGTCAGTAAAAATGTAAATATTCATTCCGAATATCTTATTGTATAAGCGCGAATTGGCCATTTCGAAAGCCGCCAATACTTCCGCTTTGAAGACACTGCAGTAGTCCGGTAGCGGAAGCAAAGCTTCAAATTTAGATCAGTATAAAATATACCACAGCCAACTCTATCGTTCAGTTTAGAGCTATCGGTATATTTCTATGTCCAGGCATATTCCACTTGCCCATTCCTCTCTGGTTGAGAGACGGGTTTTCAAGTCCTTGAATCGAAGGTGGTTGGCCAGTAGCATAATCACTTATCGCAGGAACGGGCACCCTCTGCACTTATCATAGTTTAAGTCCGTCCTAGTACAGGGATCACCACAATGCAGTCTTACTGCTGCACCCTGCGAAGAGAGCTTTTGTTTGAGTAGCGTGGAGGGTGTATCATTAAGGTTGCTGACCTGGTCGTCATTTTTGGTTGGATAGGGCTGCCAGCTATGATATATTTGTTGGTTTTTTACTACGCGATTTTACCATCAAATTTTCAATTGTCAGTTGTAAATTATCTTGTAGCGACAATAAACAGCAAATGTTTCGAATTCGAAAATTTTTAAATTTTCGCTGGCGGTAACCCTTAAAATTTTTCTGCTCCTATAACTTGCAACGCAGCCAGTGACTTGAAACTCACAAGGTAGAATAACCGCAATCTTAAGATTTGGTATAGTGTACAATAAGAGCAAAGAGTGTGCAGCACGAAGTACTTTTATAACTTTCCTACCCAAAAATGCTACCATCAAATTTTCACACGAAAGACATTTTGCCATGAAGGTAACATAAATTTACATTTTCCAAGACTTTAAAATTTTCCGGATGGTAAACCCAAAAATTTTCCCCTATGAATTCCTATGTAATCATCGAACAATAATGAAATTTGCAAGGTAAGTTGGTTTTGAAGTGAATCATTTGTGGTAGGCTTTTGGTTGCATCATTTTCATCATTTCTGTATTCATTTTTCACCAAATAGTGAAAAATCTAATATATATTTTCTTTTCTAACATTTCTACCCTACGGCTTCAGTTGCAGCTATTGGATCAAAATGTTAAATTTTCTTCGACACTAGTAAGTCTTGTTAAGGAGCACGTTTAGCAGAACAGGCGTACAAAATCTACACAATTCCTCTACTTTTCTTCTAAAATCAATTTCTTTCCGCTAGAGATTTTTGACAAAATATCGATTGGTATTACTAAAAACTAGTATTTCCATTTGTTGATCATCCTTATGCTTCAAACTTAGTAGCACCGAACAGAAGGATAGATATATAAGAAATTTTGATATGAAAAATACCAAGCCTGTAAAGATAAACCCAGCACCTTTTTGATATTTCAGGACACTTATTTCTGTATTGACTGTGACCGTAGAAACACAAAAAAACACTCCCGTACAAAGTCATTATATAGCACAAAAAATATAACGACCACTTTCATAAATAATTGAACCTGTGCATCATATTGTTTCAGCCGTGCTAATGATGTTGTAAAATCAAAATATTTACCAAACATAAAAAAATTCAAATCAAATACAGTGATGGTCCTTAATTTTTATCTTTTAAAAATTACAGTCTTAAAATGAACGCTATCCGCACACGCAATTTTTAAATGGGTCAACAGTCTATGTGTTCGAGGTTAGGGAACACTTTGTAGCAAAAGGATTCTTGAAATTAGCATTAATTTGGAAACGAAATGCCAAATATCGAAATACGAAGAAAATACAACTGAACAATGTCAGCCGGATGAAGTATTACTACTAGCTTAGAAAAAAACCATCCCTATATAATTGAAAATTCGACTGTCAAAACTACTGAGTAATTATATGCAAAGCAGTCCTGATAATTCGGAATATGCATGATCACAATATTTTAACATGCGATCCCAAGTTGAATGTTACAATTTTGAAGAAACTATTACACATATAAACTATTTATTTCTTGCCAGCATTGTAGATAAGTATTAGTTGTTAACGTTTCTTAACAGGTGGGGAAAAAGTCAAATACGGCCGAACTTACGAATAGTTATAAAATCACATTTTCATTACATTTTTTAATACAATCATACTAGGGACAATCTATCCAATCAATTCATAAAATAATATTCAAGAACATTCGATTACTTCCTCTCTGCTAACGAAATATGACCTAACCTAACACCTTCTGAGGCCCTATTAAGTCATACGCTAATCCTTTTGTTGTCGAATAAATTATTTCAAATCGACAAGTATAAACGATTTATTCCAAAGATTACACAACAAAATATTCTCGCGAGGTAGACGACTCGCAGCAGGCGTCGCTTTTGTCGCGGCCGCATCGATTCAATAAACGCCGCCAAGTCGATAATTGTGCAATAACCCTTACGCGATTACGATCAATCACTACTACCGGGGTAGGACAGTCGATACATTCGATTAACCTAAATATATCAGTTAAAAGCAAGTCATAATCAAAAACACAATTGCTAGCCAATAGATACGCTTTTGTTTGATTTCAACCGGAACTCAGCATTATCCATTTCAGACAAATATTTTATCACATAGATATAAGATACAATTCATTCGACTGATAATAAAGTAAGTTTCATAGCACTTGGAGCAATAATAATACAAGTGGTATGACGAGTTTACAGCGCTATGCTATGCTATAACTGGAACACAGTTCAATAACATGCAATTTGAAATTAATCCACAACTGGTTCTCGCGGAGACGTTTTTTGGCACTAATGTGATCAGATCAGTCAGTACATGCTAAGTGTGGCGGTCGTTGGATGATGCACGACGAAAATTCAGTTGATCTGGACATTGTGTGGAATTTCAGAGATTCGGAAAATATTATAACAAACACTTTCTTGTGACACATGCGACGCGTCCGCCAGACATACGAAGTAATATGCACTATTCATTCCCAAAGATAAAGTGAGTTTTGACGCGTTAGATTTTCACTAGGACACTGTTATTAACAAATAATTTAATTTTCTTCATTACGGGCGTCTTTATTTTTCTTATTCAAATCAACACACGCACATTTATTTCTCTTCATCAAGTTGTATCACACAACAAGCAACATCTGAGGGAGGCGATATGGTGAATGGAAGCCTATGCCCGGCACTTTGATACGGAAGCACAGCGCGTGCAACATGTAACTAACATGCAATAAACTCGCGCGAATTCACAGCGATGATCGCTTTTTTTTTAAATAATACTCTCGAATTTCACGAACAACTGGCTAGGCGGCTCTTCAACATGATTTGCAGCAAAACAATCAGATTAGAGGCGCAGAGCGTAATTCGTCAATCGATCGAGTGTTCACAACACGCTGTATCTTTTTATCTTTTCGAAATGAACGAACGTACGGACTTTCAACGGTTGTTATGTACTGCGTTTTATTACATGAAGTACAAAATTTCACTTTTTTGCTTCCATTCACATTAGAGTAATCGTAAAGACTGACTCGTTAAGCGAGTCAGCAGAAGCCAGAGACCCTGCGTTTACTGAACTGTAGTCTGGTGTGGCGGTCTGCCTCTGGTGGTGTTCTTGTTTCAAGCCTACTTGGCTTCGGTTGCTTGCTAGCTTGCTTTGCTGGCTAACAGCTGGTTCAGGCGAGCTAGCCGGGCTCTAGCTCGATGCTTGCGTCTAGCTTTGGGCTGCAAGCTGAGCTTCCTCAGTCAACCAGCTAGCTCTCCACTCAGCTGACAATGACTTAGCCCCACTTTTCTTCTTCTTCGTCGGTACTTTCTTGCCGTGTTCGTTTTCTTCGATTTTCTTGTTTTGCTGTGCTCTTTCTTGGCTGATTGGCTTGGCTTGGCAGCAAGCTAAGAAATAGACGAGTATGCAGCGTACAAAACGCAACGACATACGTCTTGGAAGTTAAGCACATCACGATGGCGGTAAAAAGCGTGGCACATAAGTCGCATCGCCATCTCGTTGCGTTCGTGCTCCGTTGCATCTTGCAACAAAAGATCGAAGATTGATGCTTGGAGAAGATCAACTACTCGAAAAAATATTTAACCAGACACTGGGGCCTCCAGAAGGTCTTGGCTGGCCTGGCTGTTACAAGTACTCGTAGGCTCGATTTGTGAAGATTAGGAAAGCGAAAACTAAGACAGTACCAATTGTCAGCGTTGTGGAGGTCGTCGGGGCCGCAGCCGACAGGGAAAAGCTACAACTTTGTATATGTAGGCATAGCTCTGTTTCGCCTTTTGTGGAATCGAATGTCACCAGACAAAGATTTCCTCCAGCGGTAGATTTAACTGGCTAGCGAGCGAGTGTTTATAGGAAATTAGTCATTGTACGGCAGGCAAACTTCTCGAGGTTATTAGGCGGTGGCGACAATACGTTGAGAACATATGGTCAACATTGAACAACTGTTCGATTTGATATATGGTGTGAATAGCGAGGATATTATCTATGATTAACTAACAAGTAACCCTTCGACTTGTGGCTAAATAAATAGGTACTTCGGTAAAGGATAATTTTGTACGTAATCTTAGAAATTTCAATTTCACTGTATAGACAAAGCAGAAAACTTATCAAACGTTTGCACGCTGCAAATCAAAATTCTCCAAATATTCTTCGGTTACTACTTTTCAAAATATTATCATTATCAAGCTGAAAACACGATAACTTGTAATTTTCTTTATATATACTCGTACATGTGCTCAAAAAAATTCAGTGGCTATATCACACGATTGCATCATCCAATCGAACCGAAATTTTCAGGATGCATTGATGCATATGTGAAACAGGCCCAAGTCTCATCAAAATTCAGACGCATTCGTGCGGGTGACCATTTTAGACATATTTTAGGTACCCTTACAATTCTGCCAAGAAATAACTTTCGTAACAACCAAATGCACATGTATATGAAATCCGAACGTGATTCAAACTTGGATATGATATTGTTTTGGAATTTTCTAACACTATGTGAGCACTTAGTGCCTAAAAGTAGGCAATTTTTTAAAATTGCGAATTGGTATAGCTTCGTAGATTGCCATCTAATCATTACGAAATTGTAAGGACACATTGAAACTTATAAGCATTGACCAGCGTAGTTTTTAATGAATGTGCTGGCAACCCTGATGCTACGGTAAGCATGTAAGACAAATCCTTAAAATCGTCAAATCCCTTGAAAAATTTTCGCTTTCCAAGAAAATAAAGCAAACTATACATAAAATTTCTTGTTCGGTTCTCGGTTGAAATTTTTAAAATTTCGAGTGTCGAAAGAATGGTAGCCCGCAAATTACCTATTTTTTGACCACCTGAAATTTATATTTGCTAGAGCTTACGACCTGATTTTCAGATCCATGTCAAATTCACAGAATGTACACATTATTTATTTATTTATTTATTGTCTAAATCAACAGATATAAATCCAATTAAAGTTTAGACAAGGAATAAGCTTATATATAAAAAGAAAAGAGACTATAAATTGACACTAAACAAAGTATAATGAGGCGGTGAAATTTAATCATAATTCAACACAGATATGACATTAAAAATTCAAAGAGTTACTTCATTTCATACGATAAAACGCATCCTCTTAACATAGTTTTAAAAATGCGTAACGAAGGCGGAAGAGGATCAATATTCAAAGAATTATGTTGCCTAGGCAAGCGTAAAAGAGGAGAGTAAAAATATGTATGAGTACGAGCAAATGGTACGTTGGTACGATAAATGAAGACCTGGTAGAATGTACCGGGTCACGAACAGAAAACTTCGCTCTGGGGATATAAGTAATAGAACCAGTAATCATTTTATATGGGAGACATTCGTCGAAATACACTCTGCGTGAAATAAGGGTAGGGATTTCAAGGATGGAAAGACGTATACTATACTCACAGTAGGGAATACGGAACTTGAGGAATAGTGAGCGAGTAAATTTAAGTTGTACAGACTCAACAGCATCAATTAAGAAACGATAATGAGGACACCAAATTTGACAACAATATTCAAGGACACTACGCACGAAGGAGATGTACAGGCGTACACACGAGGAAATATCAGTAAAAGGTCTGGACGCTCTTAGAATGAAGCCGCACAAGCGCGAGGCCTTGGATGTGACACGCAAAATGTGGACATCAAATTTTAATTTAGTGTCAAACACAACTCCAAGGTCCATGAAATTATCAATTGGTTGGAGGGAAGAGCCAAGGATAGAATAGGGAAACGTGATCTGGGATAATTTACATGTGAAGGACATCTGGAAACATTTAGCAACGTTAAGGGAAATACAGTTGACAGAGCACCAGTTACCCAGAGCAGATAGGTCATCCTGCAGCTGGGAGCAGTCATCCACTGACTCAACCACCCTGAAAATTTGCAGATCATCAGCGTACACGAGACACGGGGAATTGAAGAGAGAAGATCATTAATAAACAGGAGGAAAAGGAGAGGACCAAGAATTGACCCTTGCGGGACACCACAAGTAGGATAAAAGGTAGAAGAACAACAAGAGTGAAACGTTACAAAACAAGCACGATCACGAAGGTATGAGGAAAACCAGCAACGGAGCTGACCCGAAATACTGAAACCATCAAGCTTTGAAAGGAGGATTTCGTGGTTCACGGAGTCAAAAGCCCTGGCAAAGTCTGTATATAATACATATGGATATGGGACGATAATTGGAGACGCAGGATGAATTTCCGGTTTTAAGGATGGGATAAATATTTGCTGACTTCCAGGAAGAAGGAAACGTACAGGAAGCAATACTAAGGTTAAAGAGGACAGATTAAGGAACACACAAGGATGATGACAATCACTTTGCAAATATGTTAGGTAAGCCGTCGGGTCCGCAGCTGGTGCTAACATCTAGGTTAGCAAGCAAACCTTCGACCTCCAACGGGTTCGTTAAAAACAAACAACAATTATTAACATCTGGAGAGGGAATATTAGCAGAGAAAGATGGATTAGGTTGAGAGGTAGCAGAAGAAAAGAGCAACCAGCTCACATATTTCTTTAGGCGAGGAAGCAGACAAATCATTAAGGTGCATCAGAGAAGGGATAGAGGGAGACTTTTTAAGGGAATGGATATAGGACCAGAAGGGTTTCTGTTGACAGGATGATATGGAGCGGGACTGCTAGAAGTTTGATGACTAGGCTGGCAACCCTTTGGCAGTGTTGCCGCCTTAGAAAACTCTAAACAAAATAAAAGCCTTCTGCCGACAAATTCTGATGCAGATATTGAATCAACCAGAAACTCAAATGGCAAGTTGACTCTAATGTGAAGCAAAATTTGGTAGATTCTTGGCTGCGAAATCAGGAAAACTTTTGAATTTTTAAAATATACCTTTCCTCAAAATCCTTCAACCTCTTTCCTTTCTAGCAAACTGTTGCCAGAACTAGGCATTTTTATCATTTTGATCAATTAATCAATCAATTGGTATAATTAAATTTTTCAATGATAAAAATCCTATAATGAAAACTTAAAAAACTCGAACGACTTCCAACATTTCCAACTCCACCGTCTTTTTCAGCCATTTCTTACTCGGAGCACACATCCAGGATATTCGTTTCAAGTTTTTCCAATAGTTCCGAAATACCAAGTACATACCGAATATTTCCTATGCCTTTGAAAAGTATACCTTACTGATAGGTCGCTCGTTGATGATGAATCAGTTTCTGTGATCGAAAGGACTCGATCAGTTTGAATTATAATTGAATTTTAAAAAAGGATGCGCTCAAATTACCAGGCCGACCCGACTTAGTGACTTGAGATGAGCGACTTGATGGTGCCTTTTTCGAGGTTTGTAGGAGCCTCTAGAATAATGTCCCAAAGGACACCTGTGCCGGTAATTCCTGTGGTAGTCAAAATAATGCAATGTCGCAGTTCCTGATATACAAGAGGTCTCTAGTACAGCTCATGAGTAGAATTAAGTTAATTTCTATGTTTCAAGAACCAATGAAGGGACATTTGAAAATGAAGTTAGCTGTGTTTAATGACTCTGAAAAAGAGCAGAGCATCTCAAAGCCAGTTGGAATAGTGCAGCTATCAAAAAAGTTCGAGCAAGCTAGAACAATTGAGAGGCATAAAATGTCGAGTAAATTAGAGCAGTTGAGAGGCAATTCTCAAAATTGTCAGAAGTTCAACTGTCAATTTACTAACAAAAAACACTACTTTAGTCACAATTTTTTGTTGAAAGTCGATTCTGTGACAGTTGACCGAACTTGCTCTACCAAAAAAGGTACAGCAGAAATCGTGCTCTAAATTGCTCTAGTTAAACTTAGAGCTGGCTCATCAAACACAAATCAGACCAACTTCGGGCAAATTAGAACAACCGAATTGCTGATTAAACTCATTTTCTTGAGATATCTAAACCTAAAGCAGCTCATTAAACACAGCTATTATATAATAGTATGCCAAAAAAGTTGATACTTAATACTCGTAGTATGAAAAATAGATCAACCTTTTCCGTCCGTAGAAAATACGTGTGCGAACGGTTAGAGTTAGAAAATGGAGCTTATTGACTCAAAAGCCCGTAACTTTTTAATAGACCAATTTATTCAAGCGACTCGTTTATATTGAGTTATCGAAACGACTGAAACTTCGCATTGCTGATAGACGTTATTTTGTCAGCATGACATTAAATCGCGCAAAATAAAGTAAAGCAGTTTTATACTTAATGTGGAAGAATTATATCGAAGGTGATTTGATAAATAAAATTGATAATTTGGGATGAGGTTGTTTTTTTTTTGCAGATGCCGCATTTTGAAATTCACCTCTGTCACATAAGCTGATGACAGCTATCAATGTCACTGTCATTTTACTCAGTAAGGTTTGAAAAATGGTCATGGAAAGATTTTCACCGCAGCAACGTGTACAAATCCTGGAAATTGATTCCTGAAATCAGTATTCACCATGTCAGTACAAATTTTCGCAACCACTTCACGTTGTTGGACTGTAGGCTAACCGACAAGATTGATAGCAGTCGCTTCGAAGAGAATATCGCAGCCGCTGAAACCAATGTTGCTGAAAACCTAGATTTGTTGATTCGACTTCGAAAATCAACTGGAAGTTGACGCGCGGTTTTGCGGGAACATTTTTTCCAGCGACGATGCTCATTTCTGGTTCGATGGTCAATAACCAAAATTGCCGCATCTGGAGCGAGGAACATATTCGTCAAATCATGGAGACAACCAGCACACAGCGACCGCAACCATCGACTTAGAAATCGACCCGTCGATTGGCCACCGGGATCATGGGATTTGGCTCTGTTGGATTACTTCTTGTGGAGATACGTGAAGTCGTTGGCCTACGTTGACAAACTAGCGACAATCGACGCTTTAGGATCCAATAAAATTCGCATCATTCGCGCATTCGAGTTGCGTCAATATAACAGTCATGACCTCAGTAGCGTCAAAAAGTGGTCGAATCGGCTTCTTGGCAGACAGTCGCGGCGGTCATTTTCCCGAGATTATCTTCAAAAATTAAGAATAAAGAGCCGAATTTTTCAATAAAAAAAATTAAATTTGAAATTGAAAACCTCTAAAAATAAACCAAAAACAAAAAACGCGTGGAAAAATCCTCTTTTTTCTTTCGCAGCTGTACAATCTTTTTGTGAATAGAATTCAAGAGTTTTCTTCTCCTAAAAATCATATTCTCATTATGATATTCATATGAATTCATTATCAATCGGTAAGTACTTTTGTCAATCATAAATTCGACTCTCCAGACAAAAAAAAACTATTGGTTCGATCACAATGGTGTTTCTGATTAGGTGGCAGATTCTGTAGAAAAATGATAAAGCAGTCCATCGGGAAATTGTTCGAAATGAAAATATTTTTGAATGTCAAATCAAGTCCTGCTAGTGATTCGAATACAGAGATAAGAAGTCAAAACCGAATGCTTCAAAATATTTTCCAAACAAGCATATGATCGGCGAAAAGATTGTGAGTTGGCACAAGTGATGCAAGTAAAAGAAGGCTAAGGCCAAGTATTCCTCGTCGTTGAAAAATGGTTCTGGTCAATAGAGTGACTATGGCTGGTAATTTAGGAATTTTCGAAGCATCCACATGTGATGTTTATTTATGGGGGATGACTCAAAAAGTTGTCGAACTTCATTTGAAGTAACTTGTCGGTAGCGTTTGAAGAGCACGATATTTATTTTAGAATTGTAAAAAAAATATGCTTGCCTGGATTTGAGCACAATCTACCAGTGATGTCAAAGGATGGTGCCTAAGTAATTTTGGGTTCTCAAGTGTCGATGAGTCGATAGCACTGAGCTCTCACAGTATCTACAGTATTTTTTCCTATGCACTGAGCTATCTCTTGGAGTTCTAATGTACACACTTCGCTGGATTGTCTGTCTTCTTTGACACGCTAGAGGTGCCATAATTTGCAATAACAAATTTAACGCCGAAAGTATAGGTTCGCATGCCAAACTAAATGCTTATTAAAATTTCTACATAAGCCGAAAAATATTCAAGGGTTAACAATCCTTTACAGTCCCACTTCACCACACCGACTATTCATCAGACTGCAAATCAAACATTAACCACTTAGCTGACATTGCACTAGCAATCATTTTGTCCACTTATTTCCATTTCAAAAAGTGCATCGCAATCATACCACAGCCACCGTGCGCCGAGAAAACTAGTAGCAATAATAGCTGTTGCGATCGTCAACTTACTTATCCGCTTCATTTCTACTCTCTGTCTAGCACATGTTCAATTCACAGTGGAAATTGACCATATTTAAAAAGAAAGACGCTTATTTCAAGTTTTTGCTAGCATCGTTCGCAATACCGCAACGCGAAACAAGTCGCATCATTTCAAACTGCAAATTGTTGCGCTGTGGTGTTCAATCGTCTCGCAAATAACCGAACAAACGAGGCATACGTAGAAATGGATTATGGCCTCGCTGCAAGTTCAATGCGGTTATCTTTCGAAATATGCCAATAAGGAAATTGTCGCGATAAAAAAATCACTGAAAAGATAGTTGTTGTTGAAATGCCCCCGAAACAATGTTGGAGAGGGGTGAAAATTACTGCGCCATTTATACAGTAGCTCACAGCAAATTTCGACCAGCACATAATGAAAAAAAAAACTATAGCGCAGCTGAACCGCTAAGAATACTAATGTCTGATGAACAATAGAAGAATCGTGCAGATTTTGAGTGCATACTCTACCACACGTGCAGCAACACGTGCTCCAACCTGTTTTAAACTCATAGTGTGGAAAGGATTTGAGGGTAGTGCATGAATTTTCAGATTTAGGAACGCCCAACACTGCAAAACTGTGAGAGCAGCATAACATAACCAAAGAAAATGCTTAGTGCTTGCAGCACTTTACCAACACTGCAACTAAAAGTATCCCACAATTGCCTCACGACAAAATCAAATAACTCTATCGATCTCGATTTTATTCGATGATTTCATCGAAAGTTACATGGATAGAAAGATGTTTGGGATCAAAAAACGAAAGAAAAAAATTTAAACATTGGTAACTTATTTTCATTGTAAATGTTTGCGATATGAATACCTAATGTATGGTCAGCATTTATTGATACGAAAATAGCAAAAAATGCGTCGCGCTGGCAACGCTTCGCTAGCATCAAAGCTAAAAATATATCACACCTCCCTCACATTGAAATCAACCTACTCTGCGAATTTCGTGTTGATCCGATGACTGCATTGGAAGTTATAGGGGTCAAGAAACTTTAGGGTTACCAGTCGCAAAAGTTTTCAAATTTTCAAAAACTTAATATTTGTTGTTTATTGTCACTACAAGATCATAACCGTTTAAAAATTTTACGATAAAATCGCTTAGTAAAAATATTGCAAATAAATACAAAACGAACAATAGCTGGCAATCCTAACTTGACTTTTTAACCAGATTCCGTGTTAATAATGCCTATATGGGCCAAAAGCTTTATTTTCCTGAGCGAATTTTCAACACCGAAGACACCAAAATTACCTTAGCAGGCAGCACCAGCCGAATTTTTCAACCAAATTTTTACCAAACACAGCTTAGAGTAAGCTTCAGCTACTGTGAAAATCTGGTAACTGAATCTGAATTCATAGGCAAAAGCAGTTTATTTTTCTTTATAATTTTTCAAGACGGCACCACTGGCACAGAGTTGCCCACATTCCCTAACCGCTTCTATCAGACCTGGTCCTACTTAATACCAATAAATTCTGTGAATTTCAACTGTATCTGATAATTATGTCGTGAGTTCTCGTGAACGAAGTTTTTGATGCTTAAAATATAGGTAAATTGGAGGAGGGTTACCGTTCTTGTGCGATGTGAAATTTCAAAAGTTTTTCTTTTGCTGTATAAACAAAGCATAAGATTTCTATATGAGTTGGTTTTCACTTTAAAAGACGAAAATTTTTCAGGAGAGTCGATGGTTTGAAGATTTTCACTTTCAATACCTGCCGTATATGTATGTATGTATTGTATATGTACATTAGTAAAAACCATAGATATAAGAAGAATGGATACGCCTAAAACCACCCCGTAGATTGGATGGATTGAAATGAATGTTTACATAGAGAATCTACAGCGCTGAGGGGTGGTGCGTGCGGCATTGAGGGGAAAGCTGTTTTACAGAGAGTAAAATTGCATGTGTAGTAAAATAGCTTCATTCACGTACGGGTTCATGCATTGTGATTGCGTGTCCATTCTTTATATGTCTATGGTAAAAACTTTAACTGCCTATAAATACTAAACTTGAGTAGATATCAATATTATTTGAATACAGGCTATTAGGCTAATGTTTAAACTAATCAAATATGACTTCATTTATTTTTCTTTATTTTTCTAAAAATCTAAAACAATTAAAAACGAAAAACTGAAACAAAAACACTGCCGCAGCTTATTTCAACCAAATGCTTTGCAGGTGTGCAATGATTCGTTATCTTGCAATGCTGCGGGTATTTTTCTATGTTTTAATCGTTATATTCGTAATGTGTTCAATTTCAGTCTTGCTGAATTCTTGGAGAAGATCGTACAGAAAAATTAGTTTTGTCAAATGGGACCACGTACGACAATCGATCAGCGAGAGCTTGTTCTCAGTAATTTTAAAAGTGGCCATTCGCGCAGGAACACTGGTTAGATGGTTCGACTAAGTGATTCTACAATGCAGAGCATCATATACCGATTTGTCCGCGAAAATAGAACGCATGATAAAGGGAGAATGCCCCCACCAACAAAATTTTCAATCATATGGACGAGCGCCATATTGTCGGGAAAATCCGGCAAAACCAAAAACTATCGGCTCCGAAAATTGCCAGTAAAGTGGAAGGTGAGTTGGGCCACCTGGAAACTATTGGCCGTGTGCTGCAAGAGCATGAGTGCAACGGTAGAACAGCGCATATGAAGTCGTTTATAAGCGCTAAAAATCAGAAGGAACATTTGGATAAGGACTCTGGATTTTGGAATACCGTTATATTCGCTGATGAGTCGAAATCTAATATTTTTGGCTCTGATCGAGAATCATAAGTCTGGCGTAAGTTAAATATGGAATTGCAAAACAAAAATTTGAAAGCTACAGTCAAACACGGAAGTGGTAGCGTTATAGTGTGGGCCTGTATGTCCGCAGCGGGAGTAGAAAATTTGCAATTTATTTTAGACGACAGTGAATAAACCTCATTATCTCGCAATTTTGAAGTTCAATTTGATTGAAAGTTCGGAGAAACTGGGCATTTGCGATGACTTCAGGTTTTATCAAAACTATGACCCGAAGCATAAGTCGAGTATTGTACAGACATGGCCGGTTTGGAACTGATCGCATGTTATGCATGAAAATTTGTGGGCCATTTTGGATACAAACATCCGAAAACGGAAAATATCCCACAAAAGCGATCTCAAAACTGCATTGGTTGAGGAATGGGCCAAACTTACCCCAAAAGTCACACAAAAACTGGTCGATTCAATGCCCAGGAGGCTAAAAATGGTTGTTGACGAAAGTGGTGGTCATACTAAATATTGACATTTTTTTTGTGCCTATCAACTTATTTAAACATTGAATCTGTTACTTGGTTGAAATAAGCTGTGACATTGCTTTCAGTTACTTTTTTCACTATTATCTTTTATGAGATTTTGAAAAAATATAAAAAAAATAATAAACTGAATAAATGAAAGTTTTGAACACTGGACTAATAATTTGCGCTCAAATAATTTTGATATTTTTTTTAGTTTAGTTGTTATTGTTCGTTAAGGCGACATAGCACCTTCAAATTGAAAAAAAAATGTTATTTTCAAAGGCTTGTTTTTAATTGAATAAAAAGACATACCTTAATGAAACTTGTTACAATTTTTTGAAAAATACACCAAAAAAACCTGGCGTGCATGATAACTGCCCTCAGGAAAGTCTGACAAATAAAACAAAAACGGGGTTTTGACCAACATCAAAGCGGCCTTAGAATGAACTAAAAAAAAACAAATTTGGTTGAAAAATAACAAAATGGCGGCGTTTTTTCGAAAATCGAGGTTTTTTTCCCCAAAAATCGGCTATAACTAAAAAAGTTTAATGCCGATTTTTTCATCCGTAGTTCATTCTGAGCATTAACATGTGCAGATTAACGTGTTAAAATTTCAAAACGATTGGATAATATTGTTTTTCTTAATCATGCACGCCAACTTGAAAAACGTTGTTTCGAGAAAATCGCGTTTCAAGTTAAAATTCAATATTTTTTGCAATAAATCTTATCGAAAATTAATCTGCGATGCTTGGACCGTACAATACACCTTCTTCTTGCTCATACTCCTCCTCTTCTAAAGATTTTTGCTCCCTTCGAGCAGTTCTGGCCTCTTTAGATGCCTCAGCCGAGTGTTTTTCCGCCTGGTTAGTTCTTGCAGCATCTCTATGCTCTGCATGTTCCAGCGCACATTGGCCAATTGTAATTCCCATGACTTGCATTATTTTCAAGATAGCCATAAATCCTTCATTAAATGTACATACAGAAATATTTGCAGCCATATTTAGTACGTTTTTCCCACAAAAAGTATGTTTGGGGGCCGAACTCCAAACACAAGAATTATAGCTTTCGTTATTATTCTGCGCAAAACTGCCCAAGCAACGCTTTAATAAATCTTCTGATGATAAGTCATCATAAATAGGCTTTAAAATTTCTTGTACCTCATCATCTAAAGGTGGAGGATGCTTCAAATTGTTTAATGCATTATCACCCGCTGCCTCCGCCTTGCGCCAGTTACACCAAGTCGTTTCTCCAACAGGACAATAACAGTGTTGAGGGTTCTCATCAGTTGAAATTTTGTGGTAATATGCTGCCCAAATTTCCTTGCGCATATTTTCAACTGAATCAGGATTTCGTCGTATAGTTAGGCCATAATACGTGGCTAAATTTTTCATTAATTTTAGTGGCAGGTGAACTTTTTTCGGACCTTTTTTTGGAGATTCTACACTTTTTTTAGAAACATTTTTTACAGCTATTTTTTTGTTTTTTTCCAAGGCTAGCTTATTTTTTGCTTCTTTTAAAGGAGATGACTCACTTATCTTTGTCTACACTTTGGCTTAAGTCGATGTAACGATATAGCGAAGTGAACGAAAATCATAGAAAAAATGATCTTGGGGCGCTTCGCTATATATACTCATAAAATTTTTTTGTTTTAGAATTTCAATTTTATATTATTAAAATCATGTTTTAAAACCTTCATTCTAACATATTCAATCAAAAAACAAAAATCAATTTTTTAAAAATTTGGAGGTGCTACGTTGCCTTAAAGTTTTGATAGGTGCTGGGCGAACTAAATTGTGAGCGACTGTACGTAATCGCCGCATAATATTCAATGTGACGTTTCAAAGGACGTATTTGATTGTAGTATTGATAAGTTACGATTAATATTATCATGAAAATAATAGTAGCAAGTACTGATACAAGAAATTGTGTCATAGAATTAGCTCTTCGTACCTCTGTTTTACCCGTCGATAAGATTAGTCCAAGTCCAGGGTATTATACTGAACATTGAACGATTTCGGTTAATGCGATCAATATGGTTTTGGATATTTTGCGCAAATGTACTTTAAGCTTAGCGCTTCATTAAGCGCCGCATTGAACCAATGACTCTGATGCGTACGGTGCCGGTGATTCATTGGCACACTTGTCTAGATACAACCGTGTAAATACAACAACGAGGAAGCCGGAAACACGATGGATTAATTTTTATTGATAGGCTAGTGTGATCGGCGTTGTTAATCATCGATATTAATTTATGATTTTATTGTGTGAACAGGTGAATGAATTTGGTTGGAATGACCGCATTGGTAAATTTAGTCAGACAATAGCATGAATAATTCATGAGTATGATCAATTGTGGGTAAAAAGTTTGAAAACGGTTGGGAGAGTGTTAGGATGTTCAGGAAGAAAAATATGCAGATCTACTCATACAGCCTAGAACTAAGGGCAGATTAATCGTTTTGTGGTTGATCGACCCAATTTGGAGGTGCTACCTTAAAACTGTGGTATCTTCACAAGTAACCATAATTTAAACAAAAAAAAATTATTTTGATCTACGTTGATTGTCCGAAAAATTGGCTGCATATTTGTTTGAATTCGCTACGTATTAATGTTGCAGCAACACGCTAGATTTTAGCGCTTGTAATTGATACGTTTTTGATCCAAGGAACATTTTTCCCGCCTCTATAGCTTCAACTGCAATTTTCTCTTTTTTTGCCAGTTTATAATTTCTTACTGTCAATACCGGAAGAGCGGTTTTTTTTTAGTTTTGAGTTTTTAAAATGTTTGTGAGAAAAAAGGCCGGAAAAGAAACACATTTATTAAAATTCCTGTGTATTATACATCCAATATTTCATCCTTATACATCCAATATTTCAGCAAGCAGCTCGTTCGACAGATTTAGTTTCAAAAATCATTGCAATATTATGAATACGAAATTATGTTCCCCCAAAATTATTTTTCTTGAATACTTAACTAAAATTTAATGAGTAGTAAATCATTAATACGTAATTTATTCAATTATGTCTATTTTTTGACAATCAATGTAGAGCAGCAAAAAAAATTGTTTTTTATATCAAGGGTACCTACTTTTGAAGGTATCAAAATTTAAGATAACATCTCCAATATGGTGCGGCCAATCGCACAAACGGCTAGTCCTCCCTGAAGCGAATATATTAGCTAAATAGATATATTTGCCAATAGCACAATCATGTACAATATGCATTCAATACATTTATCGAGATGTTTCAATTTATAGATGAAAAATATTATTATTTTACTGAGATGAAACTATTCATGCTTGGGTAAAAAATCGGTGGTCATAAAGATATAACAATTCAATTTGTTTGAGCAATAGTTTTTTCCCCCGAGTTCAAATTGAATCAATTCAAATTGGTAAATATTTTTCTTGAACGGATTTTAGCATATACAAAATTAAATCATCAACATTATGTTTTAGTGATTGATTTTGAGTGTACAGTGTTAAATAAAAACTGCTTTAATACTACCTTTTCAAAGTATTTACACAATATTGCTCCCAAAAGCTTCCTTACATACCTGAAAAAGACAGAAAAAACACCTATTAATTTAGGATATAAACAGCATTAAAATAGCGTTCAAATGCAAAGCAAGTTTTCTACGTTATATGTCATAACAATTTAGTCTATCCGTTACACGAATGCAACAAGCAATTAACTATTGAACAATTGTTGAACTTCAAAATACCGAGTAGAGAGTGTATTGTATACAGAATTTAAACGATTTCACTTTTTAGCCACTTCCAACTTCTCATCAAAATTCACAGATCGTACTCTAACAAAATGCGCATAAGTGATTTAATGTAATTTTCGTTTTGACAGATAACCGTCTGCTGAAATGAAATTTTCTGCAAAGTTAAATAAGCGCGCGGCTCGTTCAAATGGCCGAAAATATTTGCAGGAGACTCTTTTTCAAATCTCACTTATACTACTCGCTGAATTAATTTTCTTCAGTTAGAAAATAAACAGATACAATACGTTAAAAGCTCGATCTCATTGGAATTTCTATCTTTAAAATGTCTGAATCAACTTTTAAATATTCTTCGCACATGACATCAAGATAAATCGATCTAAACATCTCTGGACAGTGAAGCACGTGCACAGCTTTAGGTAATTGATTATTGTCATGGTTCTTACGTGGAACGACGAAAGAAACATGATTGATTAGAACTTGTCCATGCCCATTTTTTTGGAACTAACATATTCAATGAATGTATGTGTCTCGTTGTGAAGAGAATTTAGCTTGTGTGACGACTAAAAAGTTATTAAGCCGATAGTCTAGTTAAAGGTAAAATTTTGGTTTGCTGATGCATTTGGACACCTACGTTGAGCATTTTATGTTGGTATGTTGGTACGTTGCACATGGGATTTGGATGTTATCTTTTATGCATTAATTACGTTATGCATATATTAAGTACAGTAGAACACGGATAAGTACACATCGATGATCCACGTGATTTTTGTGCACTTATCCGTGTTGTACACTTATCCGTGTTGTGCACTTATCAGTGTTATGATTAATTTGGAATCATTATATTCTAAAAGTCAATAGTACAAAAATAATTAAGTTTTTATTCATATGAAAAACAGTAAAATAAAATTAAATCCTTTCATGAGTAAATCACTGAATAAATTACACAAAAAATTAATACTTTTTCAAAATTTTAGCGTAGTGTACATCTGTAATTTATTTTTAATTGTTAAAGAAGTCAGATATTTCGTTTTGAATAAGTTTTTTACTCCAACAACTGATTAGAACACCATTCACTTCGTCTAGAGATCGGTCCCTTTATTCACCAAATATCGCCTGATTGTAGAAAGATAAATCAATGCGTCCGGAAATGTAGCTATAGTTGTCTTTCTGGCGATTTGCTCGATAATCTATTCATTAACAGAATCTTTTACATTTTTTGAACGCACTTCATTGATTATTTCATCTTCGTTTAACTCTCCATAACAATTCAAATTATAGTCACAAGCTAAAAGTTCATTGAACTGATCCTCCGGTATTGGTAATTCAATGATTTCCTCCTGGTCTTCATCCACTTGCTGCGAAGATTGCTGATCAAATCCAGCCTTACGAAAGCAGTTTTGGATGGTTTTCGGTGTTAATAAATACCAAAATTTCTTTATCAAGTTAATTACTTGTGAGACAACATCTAAGAATTTTCCACAACTTTGAATACTCTGAATACTGAACTTCTTCGTCAAATTTATGACAAGCAGCATTGTCTATAAAAGGACAACTTTCCTATGATTTCTGATTACATCCTCGTCAGTTTTTCGGTTTGAATAATACGGAAGAGGAATTTGTTTTCTACGGAAGCATCGTGGTTGTTTTGAATGACCAATGACTTGAATTTATTTTTTCGATCCATTCATATTTGTCACAAATAACAGCTTTACGCGTTATTTTTGGTTGTTTCCGCCTTCCACAGAGTCTCTTCCAGAAGCAAAAGTGTCATTGGGTAGGGCCTTATAGAATAAGCCAGATTCGTCCGCATTAAAAATATCTTCAGCGTCGTAGTCCTTGATGATACATGGCAGTACTTTTTATTCCAATAATCGGTTGTCGTTTCTTCAGAGGCTGATTTTTCTCCATGAAACCTGAAATATTTAATATAATCCGTCAGCAGCCTGAGAGACGGGAAAAATTAGTGGCCTCTGACTGACAATATTTTGAATAAAATATATTTGACTATTCTTTCACATTAGTCGTCCGAAATTTGGTAAAAATTCCGCATTTTTAATTTTCCCTCCTAGCGGGCTGAAACGCACAGCTTTTTGTACCTGTCATAAGCTAGTGCAACCTCAAAATAAAGAAAGACTGGAGACTTGAATGTCTTCTAGTTCGATTGTAAAGCAAGTAGAATAATAGTTACTCATCAATCATTTCTCTTTTGACCGAGTGAGTAGGATACCGGGCGCTAACTAAAATCCAGCCGTGGACGATCAACCATGATCAAACAGCGGGCTTCGAGTTAAACTAACTGTGAGTAGATACCGAAATTAAGCCAAAGGCGAAGTGAGCCGTTGAACTCATTACACCAAATTTGTACACATTCTAGCAACTTCAACCTCCAGACCAGCAACGGCTCGTACAGAAACAACTTTAGGTTGGGTTCTAAAAGAGGGTTGCCGTCTACGCAGCTTGCGTCAGGCTGCCAATTCGGGAACATTTGCCCACTCTCGGCTGACTAGTTAGGGCTACTAAGTGAACACTCTACTAAATTGAATCAGCTGAATCAACGTAACGGTATTAGCCACCTCTGCAGCTCTTAAGAATTGTAAAAACCGAAAATCGTGATGCTTTTATTATTTAGGGCCGGGCAACTACAGAGAGTATGCTCGATAGTGTCCTCTTCCATTCCAAACCTCTTGCATAAATTTGCTGGATGTCAGTCTTATTCTATCCGGTTGAGATATAGTAAGGCAGTGATCTGCGAGCAAGCTAACCGTCGGTTTCAAGCAGTTTCTGCTGACCTTTAGTAGTTTCCTGCTTTTGCTTATTAAATTGGGTGATTATCATAATGTTCTGGCTACCCTACAGTCTGTCCTTGTTTCCCATTCGGACTTTAGTTTGTCCACATCAATTAGGTTTAACAGCTGTAACTTTTTATAAAGACAATTTATTTAATCAAAATAGGTACCAATAGATGCAACGCACTTTTCTCAACGAGATACAAGTACATTTATTCCAGTTTTGTAGAAGTCCGAGTTTCTGGTTCGAAGAAATTCCTCGAAGGCATTTTTGACAGCAGCTTCATTATTAAATCTTTTTCCTGTCAAAAAGTGATCCAAATGTTTAAAGAAATGGTGATCTGTTGGTGAGAGGTCTGGTGAATATGGAGGGTGAGGAAGAGTCTCATAGCACAGCTCGTTTCATTTTGGGACCGTTGTTCTCGATACATGAGGTCGTGCTTTATCATAAAGCAGTATCACTCCATCCCTGTTGACAAGCCTAGGTCGTGGACTATCAATTTCTGATGCATTTCACCCAGTATTTCTCAGCATTGATGGTTTAGCCAGGTTGCAGGAACGAATAGTGGATAACTCCAGCTACAGACCACCAAACAGTTACCATTATTTTCTTTGGATGAAGGCTTGGTTTCGGCATGTCTTGGCGCTTCATCGGCATCTAGCCATTGGGCCGATCGGCAACGATTATCGTATAAAATCCACTTTTCATCGCAGGTCACAATTCGGTGCAAGAACGGTTCTTTTTTGTTGCGGGAGAGAAGAGAACTTGAAATCTCCATTCGACACGCCATGTTTTGCTCGGTAAGATCACGCGGAACCCATTTGTCAAGCTTTTTCACTTTTCCAAGTTGTTGCAAGTGGCGGCACACTGTGGAATTGTTAACGTCTAATTTCTCGACAAGATCCCTAATGATTTGGCGGGGGTCAGACTTCACTAATGCACGCAGCTCGTCGTTATCGATCGATAGTCTTGGGTGTCCACGTGGCTTACTTCCAAGGTCCATATCCGCCGAGTGGTTCGTTCGCTAACTGTATCTGGCCCAAATGCGCTGTTGATATTCCTCGTTGCTTCGGTTGCGTTGTTCTCTAATTTAAATTCGTATAGTAAAAGTAGCCGTTTTTGATTCACTTCCATGTTCACTTTCTCTTTTTGTTTTTACGATCACTATGAAGTGCAAAACAGAAATGAAATGACTCCATCAACCAAAGTAGCAGTATTTATACTTCAATATTTCATAATTCTTATTCGTTTGTAACATAATACACTAAAATTGCAGCCAACTTTATGTCATTGCTAAATCGGCCATTTCATCTGCAGCAACCTAATAGTTTGATAGTTCATGATCGGCCATTTCATCTGCAGCAACCTAATAGTTTGATAGTTCATAGTTCGCAGAATTAATTTTTTGATGTTTGACTTGCTTAGTTACGCACTCGGTGAGGTCAACGTATGAGTTTGGTCGAAATTTTGAAAAATACTTGGACGAAGAGACAAAGAGCCATTTTTCTTGTACTCTGCCAATAACATTGTATTAGCATATGCATTCTTATTCGGCGATCTTTGGATTGCCTTATGTATGTATCTGGCTGACTAAAATTTGTCAGTACATTTTATGATAATTTTCGGTCGAAACGAATATGAAATATTTCCGAAACTGCTGTTCATATATTCGAATATCGTATTCTAAGATATTACCAAAACTTATATTACTAATATCTGGACATTTTTAAAATATTACTAGCATCAATATCTTAATAATATTTTGACAATGTCCAAATATTAGTAAGATTTTGACGAATACTTTTGACAAACTGAGTAGTAGAAGACGAATGATTTCGACGCAGCCTCATCGAGTTTTGCGAGAAATTTAATAACAGCTCTTTGCTCCATGATTTTATTCCAACATAAAATGTTTTTGACTTGTCAACATAGCGTCATAGAACCAACAATTTTCAGCTGATCCCAGTAAAGTTGGTTGCGTTTTGTTTGGGAATGTTCAAACTTTGAAATGACGCCTCCTCTCAATACATGGCGTGACTGGTTGCTGAGAATAACTTAAGTATTGATACTTGATTGTTGCGCTGTGTACTTTCGTTTCATACTATTTTAAGCAGCCTTAGGTTTTCACGTTTCCGTACCATGCTTTATACTCCGAATAAAGCACTATGGTCTTTTTCGCTTTTCCATTCCACTTGTTAGTTTTATTTTCACTAGACCAAAAAATCTTCATTGCATCCTAATCCTAATGAGTCAATTTGCACATTGCAGAACAATTGCCTTTAGGCTTTTAATATTTTAATATTTATATCAAGCGGTGGCTTTTTAACGATATCATATAACGGTTAATATTATGATATTGGTGTGTTGAGTGTTTCTAAAAGTCACGGTTTTGCCTACCTTATAGCGGAGCGGACACTTCCTTACAGAAAAACTTAAATTCTTCATGATTGCACTGAAAAAACACATAGCGCTACACGCCATAATTTATAGACTTCTAGTGCCATGTACATAGTCGATTTGGGGATTGTGATAAAATATAGCGCTACACGCCATAGTACATGGCGAAAAGTAAATGAGCTATGCTTATAGCCCTCCACGCCATGTAATATAGTCCTCCACGCCATGTACATGGCATGGAGGACTATAATACACGGCGTGGAGGACCATAGTACATGGCGTGGACGACTATGGTACATGGCGTAGAGGACTATAGCATGGCGTCTGGCGCTAAGTGTTTTTTCAGTGCAGAGTTAATTTTCTTCAAGAAATTGTATGTAAGGTATTTTTATAATTCGATTATTCAGGTGGTTTGATGTGTCCCGATTAAAGGTTTTACTGTATAGCCCAAATAAAGTTTTCATCAACAACATATAGTCCAAATATAGTTTTTCAAAACAATATACAGCCCAAATATAGTTTTTCAAAACAATATACAGCCCAAATATAGTTTTTCAAAACAATATACGAACCAAATATAATTTCAGTTTTCCAAATACATTAAATAACCCTAAATCCATCAACCCGCGAAATCAAAAATTATCTCCTGCCAATTAGGTAGCACAATTCGCGGGAATTAGCCAAATCTGGCTACAGTGCTTCTATCGTTGATACTCACATTTATACGTCCTCTCACACAGTATGACTGCAAGTTATAATTGGAGTCATCTTCTTCAACTGAAGCCATATTACATGGCTCATGGCACTATGTAATATAGCGTGTGGGGTCATAATTTCTGCGCCATGTAATTATGGCGCTGGGAGCCATACTGCATAGCTCAGGGCACTATATACATAGCGTGTGGTACCATAAATGCTGCGCCATGTTACATAGGACCACGCGCTATGTAGATTCTGACATTATGGCGCTGGGAGCCAAATTGCATAGCTCAGAGTACTATATACATAGCGTATGGGGCCATAAATAATGCGCTATGTTACATGGCTCTGGGCGCCATGTGTATTTTTTTCAGTGTTATCACTAAAGAGAAGTTACACTGTATCGTACCTTGCCCAAAACCGACTGGGAAATAAACGTCAAAGCTGAGTTATGTGGTTTAAAGCTTCTGAGTGTCCCCATCGTTATAATATACCAATAACACTCCGTTCATTGCATCTTATAATGTTACCAGAATGTTCAGAAACAGTGAACGTTCACTAGAATGAATCGTCCTCTGTTTTCACCTCTCACATATATTTCAAACCAAATGTCTGATGAGTGTTTACTTTTCAGTTCGAAACACCTTTCATTTTTTATTTCAAAATAAAACAAACAATTTTTAATTATGCGTTCATTTCATTACAAAGAACTTCCACTTCGCCACTTGAAGGTAAGCATTTAATTGGACTCTTTGGTATTATTTGTTGTTTTTCGCTGTTTATTTAATTTTTCTTGCAAATCTTCATCGCTTACTCGCTCCAGACTATCTGCCAAATGGATCATACAACAAGATATTTTACATTCCAGCAACATGTGCATGAGTTTGCATTAAATTTTTGATTTACGAAATAATCAAAGCAATCTGAACTGATTTTACACATGAAACAGACTAACTTACTGTATGCTTACCTACCAGTGGCCTGTCTACCTTCCTGGCGGACATACTGACTCACTGAACATAATGATCTCTGTGCCACAGTTTTAACAGAAATGCTTACTAGTTGCCAGTCTGCTTACTCGCCACGGAAAAAATAACGATATTCTGCTTGCTACTTGTCGCTGTTGACTTGCATAAATAAATTATGCACATTTTGCATTCCCCGCTAGGTCCGACAAAAAGTAAACGCACGCAAAATGCCACTTAATGATGCATTCGGCGTGTGTGAGCAGAAGCGGTCTCGGTTTAATTGAATGAGACGAAGGAAAGGAAAAACGAATGACTACCTTAATATAATCAGTGAGTTTAGCAGCCATAAAGGCGAAACGTATTGCACTTAGTGTACAACTTAATCTTTCGAGGGACTTTTGAAGAGGAATACTAATGTAAAAAGTTTAGCTGGTTCTGCAAACAGTGGATATGTAGACCAGAGGTTTTGATTTGACTTTAATTTCTAGCGAGAGTATGACTGAGTTTGCTGGCACTTTTTACTTAATTAGATCTTCTTTTTCAAAAAGTTACTCGCAATTTAATTTCTTACTTGTAACTTTCAGTTCCGCTGGCCCTATGGAAAAATCCGCAAACCTAACAAGGAAAAACTGTTAGCCATCGCTACTAGCTAGCAAAGTAATGCCACCGATCTTGACCGGTTAACCAACTACATATTCACGAGTAGAATGAATAAGGAATTTGCAAAGGGTCACACTGTTTGTAGTGTCATAAACGTCTTGTGTAGTCTGTTTTAAACCCAACTTTCCACCTAAGTTTGCTAGCGTACAACATATGTGGTGGAGTCACCACACTCATGACTGGGCACCATACACATTTTTTTGCCACAATGCAAACACTTCTCAAGATCCCGTACGGTTACAATTAGGGTGCTAATTTTAAAATTAGACGGTTTTTTGCTAGCGTAATGTCTAACGGCTTTCGGTGACACAACATGTTGTTAAAATGTCGACAAACATTAACAATGATGGATTCGGGTTTGCTTTTCAAGTGCGGTCTGTTTGTATGGTTCAAAGTTGTGAGGAAATTAGGCCATATATGATGTCGGTTCCGAGCTTTTTTCCTCTAGCATTCTAGGTGGATGGACGATGTCGCGGTGTTCTCTCCGCACCGCCACTCCATCCGTATAACCAGAGGTTAGATAGTTCTTGAACTGTGTGTGTACACTGACCGAAAATAATGAGTGCATATGATTTTTTCTTCAGTTAATGATGCATTATAGTTGTGGGGATTGAGTGCGTGTTTTGCAAAGTTGATGATTCCGATTTATGAAACGGCATTTGAAGGTGGTAATTTCGACAATTTTTGTGTTTTGATAATGGATATGTGTTTCACTCATTTGTTTTAGAATAAAACGAAATTAACACAACCTGGAAACCGAGAAAGTAGGAAAATTGATGATTGGGTGAAGTGTGTAATATAGTACCGGAGATGGGATCATTATGAATGTGCGCATGCAAAAAAATAGATTAAGGCATTCACAGGCAAAGTAAGTTCCATACATTACAGGCTTGTGGAACTCTATCAGATCTACTTCTATTAATATCATAGCCTTAAGAAATAAAATTTGAAAACGTTCTTGGACCTACGGAGGAGTCTGCTGACTAGAGATGAGGCGTATATACTGGATCAGGTATATGGAACATGTATTTTTTTGGAACAGCCAGTACCTAGTACGCAATTCAAAAATACTAGGTACGAGTATTTTTGTGGACTATACATGTAATCAAGAATTTACACAATAAATTTCGTCCATTTAATTCGTTGCAATCAAACAGTGACGTAATAGTATCCTAATATTAATACAAACTCGTATTTCATACTTGCAAGTGCTTTCATACTCACGAGTATCTCGTACACGAGACGAAAATATTTGCAAGTACGAAAATACTCGATACGAGTATATACTCATATCGTTCCAAAATATTCGAATACGAAAATAACGTATCGTTCCAAAATATTCGAATACGAAAATAACGTTTCGTTCCAAATTACTTGCAAGTATTTTGGAACAGGTATTTTTAAATACTTGCAAGTATTTTGGAACTATACGAGTATATACTCGTATCGAGTATTTTGGAACTTGCAAGTATTTTCGTGCTTGCGAGTATTTTGGGACTTTAGGTTTAGGTTTTTAGGGCAAAAGTAGCTGAAATCGGACAAAATCGGCCAAGTTTGAGTTAGAGTTGTTTGGGACATAACGGGCCAAGACCTATTGCTGTGTTACAAAAATTTACGTTTTGTAGGGGAGTAAGGGTTTTTTTGGCCATAGTTTGGCAAAAACTGCCTTTAAAGCGCTTTCGATGATTGAAAGTGGTCGGGAAGTACATTAGTGATATTTTAAGGACGAAAAAATTTTTGATAGGAGAAATTGGGAAAGTATTTTATTCAATTATTCAAAAAGGTTTTAGGGCAAAAGGAGCTGAAATCGGACAAAATCGGCCAAGTTTGGGTTAGAGTTATTTGGGGCATAACGGACCAAGACCTATTGCTGTGATACAAAAATTTAGGTTTTGTAAGGGAGAAAGGGGTTTTTTGGCCATAGTTTGGCAAAAACTGCCTTTACAGCGCTTTCGATGATTGAAAGTGGTCGGGAAGTACATTAGTGATATTTTAAGGACGAAAAAAGTTTTGATAGGAGAAATCGGGAAAGTATTTTATTCAATTATTCAAAAAGGTTTTAGGGCAAAAGGAGCTGAAATCGGACAAAATCGGCCAAGTTTGGGTTAGAGTTATTTGGGGCATAACGGACCAAGACCTATTGCTGTGATACAAAAATTTAGGTTTTGTAAGGGAGAAAGGGGTTTTTTGGCCATAGTTTGGCAAAAACTGCCTTTACAGCGCTTTCGATGATTGAAAGTGGTCGGGAAGTACATTAGTGATATTTTAAGGACGAAAAAAGTTTTGATAGGAGAAATCGGGAAAGTATTTTATTCAATTATTCAAAAAGGTTTTAGGGCAAAAGTAGCTGAAATCGGACAAAATCGGCCAAGTTTGGGTTAGAGTTATTTGGGGCATAACGGACCAAGACCTATTGCTGTGATACAAAAATTTAGGTTTTGTAAGGGAGGAAGGGTTTTTTTGGCCATAGTTTGTCAAAAACTGCCTTTACAGCCCTTTCGATGATTGAAAGTGGTCGGGGAATATAATAGTGATATTTTAAGGGCGAAAAAATTTTTGATAGGGGAAATTGGGAAAAAATGTTCGTATTTTACAAAAAAATCTTTTTATCTAGCATGAATTCGGGGACCTTTCTGAGTTGTTTTGGGCGAAATTTCCATACAAATCTGGGAAAAAGCGGCCTAGTTTCTAAGATACGGCAAAATGAAATCCGCCGGAAAAACTGAAAGTAGCACTGAAAATGTTGAGATCCTTTTTGGTTCGCCAGTTTACTTCTCAGGCTGTGCTGAAGCCCCCCTCGTGACTGCACTCCAACCCTACCGGGTTTGTGACTCATGTCCAGCCTTATCGAAGAGGTTGGCCCCCAGTGGGTGCATGTTTAATAAACGTAACATTTTATTTTATAATATCTTAATAAAATTTTCGACAAACTTCATGCTTCAGTGAGGCGTAGTGGAAAACCGACTGTTTTATATTAGCCAGAAAAAGTTTCGTATCAGAGATCGGTCGATGAAAAGTTATTTAGATGGCAACAGGATGAGTTGGTCCTATCTTAGTAAATTTTTTGACATTGGTCATTTGAACGAATACATGAGGTGTTTTATGCATATATTAAAATGAAAATCAAATTAAATTGATTGAATTTGCTTGTTTTCCCTTAGATGGCTCCTAGATTGGAGAAAGACTTGCCAAATAAATGACCGACCATTGGAAAGTTACGGACAAGCTGCACGGATTAATGACTCAGTATCCTTTCTCAGTATCCTATCCTCTCACCATTTTAGCCTGGGAACTTTGTGTCTGGTGGGTGGGGGAGGGCATATCATACCGTTTCATTACATCACTGTAAATCGCATGTACAAAAAATACTAGCTAGTATTTTTGGAACAGGTATTTGGAACAGGTATTTTTTTGTACTCGTACTAGGAATACCTAGTATGTGAAAATGCGAGTACGACCCAACTCTACTGCTGACGACGAAAAAGAAGCATAATACGAGCAAGCCGGGATCTCGTCGCAAAAATAGGTCGACAATGCGCACACACCCAAAGTTTGCATGCGAACACTAATGGACAATGGATTTCGAATTATAGAGCTAGCAGTATTGGAGAACTTTGTCGTTCCGAGTACCAGGTTCCAGTGTAAATATATTCCAAATGCCACCTGGATATCACCTGTTGGGGCCACTCGTAATTGGATAGACCACATGTTGAGGCCGAATACTCGAGCCTGATGAGTACCGAGGTGGAGATGAATCTCGTTGGTACAGTTTTCCGAGTGCGGATTGCTTTACAGAGACTTACAGCATCCGGAAAGCCGGCTCAAATGAACATGGCTGTAGAGAGAGGGAGAGTGGCGGCAACTAGTAGCGTCGGCTTTGATATACGAGGGGCGTTCAATGTATTCTCGGTATGTGTATATTAGAAAAATGATAAAATCTTGAAAACAATTTATTTTTCAATATAGTCTCCCATGATATCAATACATTTGTTTGATCGGGAAACACGTTTTTCTATTCCCTTAAAAAAAATAATTTTTTTCTTGGCCTGGAAAATGCTCATTTACAGCGGACGTGAGCTGATTATCGTCAGTAAATCGCTTTCCCCGGAGGTCTTTTTTTAAATTTGGGAATAAAAAGTAGTCACTAGGGGCCAGGTCTGGGCTGTAGGGTGGGAGGTTAATTTCCTCGAACCCGCACTTTCGTACAGCAGCCTTGGAGAGCCGCGCAGTGTGAACCGGTGCGTTGTCGTGAAGAAGCAGCACTTTCTTTGCCAGCTTTCCTCTTTTTTTTTCTTTTATTGCTTCTCTCAAACGCCGTTAAGTGGTTGAGTATTTTTCTGTGTATTCCTTTAGAATCCCAGAAAACTGTGGCCATGATTTTGCCAGCCGATGGAGTGACTTTGAACTTCTTCGGAGGGTCTGATTCCTTTTTATGCCACTGCATAGACTCCTGTTTACTCTCGGGGTCATAGTGATGAACTTACGTTTCATCACCTGTAACTATCCTTTCGAAAACACTTGCTGGATCGTCGCCACACAGCTCTAAAAACTCCTTACAAGTGTCAACCCGCGCCTGGTTTTGAAGCGCAGTGAGCATGGGCGGCACCCATCTTGCACTGACTTTTGTCAGGTTGAGATAATCATGTAGTATAATGTGATAGTACCAACGGATAGCTTAGTTATTTCTGCCAACATCTTGGTTTTTACACGTGAATCTTGTAATACAAGTTTTTCGATAATTTTCACATATTCTCGGTAGCCGCCATGATTGGCCCACCTGGGCGGGGGTTATGTTATTGTCAGACTTTTTAATTTAATGTCATTAGTAGTCTCGATACTTTCCCTGCCTCTTTCAAATTCACTGGACCACTTCTGTACAGTCGATAATGAAGGAGCAGGCTACCATTTCTTCATGGGTAGTTTTTTGAGGTTTTCCTTGTTTAGTGAGGAATTTAATACCGCACTGCTCGATTTTCTTCAACATTGTCGCGTCAGTCATTTTCGTCATCTTTGACTGGAGGTCGCAAACAAACTAATGAACATGAAATTTTATATAAATACCCTCAGAAAATGTTGTTAACTAATGATATATTTTAATTACCCACAATAATATCAAATCATCCCAAAACCGAGAATACATTGAACGCCCCTCGTATGTTGGTTTTGCTTATTGACCAACATATATCAAAGTCGATGCTACTAGCTGGCGCCAACACAGAAGCTGAAGGACCTGGTCCAGTACGCTGAATCGGAGAGGCTGGAAGTTCTGATGGGCTTTAATGCTAGCTTCCAGTGCATCAGCTGGGGCAGCAAAAAATATAATGCCAGAGAAGTTGATTTTATAATTCTTGTTTAATTTTATAGCTTCTGCGGGGCTAATAGCTTTACCACCTTTGTCACGCCTAACAGGAGGTCGATTGTTGGTGTAATCTGGAATAGTTAGATCAATAATTGGATGGCACGTATCGAACGATGTCTCACTCTCTAATCACCGCTACTTCTCTTTAGCTACTTTCTCTTTCCACACTCGCGTTGGAGAGAAGGAATCCAAAAAACACTGTTAAGTTCAATCTACTTCTTGCAGACAGTGTGTGTCCTAGTGGAAAGGTAAAAGTCACCTAAGTCAATAGAATCCTGGTTGAGCTCCAATCAGTAAGATTAGATGCGGCAAGACTATTCCATGGTGGAACCTGGAGCTGCATAAGCTCAGGAAAAATAGCAGCAAACTTTTCAATCGAGCTTTTAAGAGCAACACTGAAGATGACTGCATTGCCTTCAGAGCCTCGCAGAGAGTCTATAAGAATTTAATGAGGACCTCCAAGAGGGAATCATTCAGATCGTTCTGTGCGGGACTGGAAAGTGTCCGAGAGAGGTCGAGAGAAGGTCCAATCAAATAAGCTGGACGCTCTAAAACGCTCGTATATGGTGATTTTACCAATACTAAAAAGGATTCTCTACATACTTTAGCTCTTTGCAGCAGAAGGCAATCTCATACACAGCTATATCTGTGACCGCTAGCGAAAAGGCCAGGGTTGCAGTCATTTTCTTTAAAAATTTCAAATCGCTGGGCCTGGATGGCATCCATCTAGTTATTCTAAGGGAGGGAAATGATAATCTGGAGATAAATATAAAAGCAATATTTTAGGCATACCTAGCTCTGTAGCATGTTTTGTTTAAGGTAGTCTTTATACCTAAATGGGGTAGAGAGGACTATTCTTTAGGTCGATCAGCTATATTTCGCTTATGTTGAAATGCCTGGAAAGACTTGATGAACGATATATTACCTATGAACTAGGGCGCCCTTTTGAATGATGACCAGTATGTGTACAAGCCAAAGAAAATAATGCAAGACGGCCTTCATTCTGCGGTTTTCAGTCCTATCACTGTTCATAGAAAAAATATGTTACAAAAACGGTTGCACGTGTAGGTTTATGCTGATGTCGTGACCATTTTAGCAGTCTGTAAGGATCTGAGTGGAATATGTAGAAATACACAACTTGTATTGGATTTAATTGCTAGTTAGTGCTCGAAGCACAGCCTAGTAGTGGGAAAACGAAACTTGTTTTGTACACCAGGAAAAAGACTGGAACGACTAGTGCTTCCTTATATGAAGGGTTCATTTTTTCAACTTTCAGATGAAGCCAAATATGTAGGAGTAATCTTGGACAAAAAACTTCTCTGGATAAAGCATGTGGAATTAAAGCTTAATCGAGCTTTAACTGCTCTGGGGCAGTGCAAGAGAATTTTTGCCACTTCATAAGGTCCTGAAGCTTCATGAAGTTATGTGGATCTACGAAATAATCATAAGACCAATGATCACATATATATCTGTGCTGTGGTGAACTATTGAGAGTTTAGGTGAACTTGAATTCAATGACCCTAAGAAAGAAGTAATAGTGGCGAAAAATCCCATAGTTAAAAGCTTCTTCAAGAAGTAGGACTTCTTCAATCGCCATCGAAATAGCCCATAAAGTTTATTTTCATGCAGTTAAAATTCGCAGATGTTAAATAACATAATTTTAACCTTGGCTTAATCTACGGTTAGGAAGCAAACTTATGAGATTAAATTTCTTTATGGACATATAAGGCAAAATAAAATTTCTTGATCATCAATGGCTCTAATAATAGCTGCTGGACAGTATAACGTGATCAGCACCCGGTGTGGAAGAATTAACGTAGCAAATACTGTACCACAAGAATAATGAAACAATATGGTTTTTTTCATTTCTATTATAGGGTCTAAGCACTAAGAAGGTAATTTAATTCATTTTTCATAAGATAATTGACTTACAAACGAACTTTTTAAGTGATCTTTCCTTCTTTTGGCGAAAATTCAAAGTAATAGGGAGTTTCTTTGTTTTTGTTTTTTGCTTTTATGCTTTGTTTTTGATTTTTTACGTTAAATCGTAGGGAACAAAATTTGAATTAGACGGTGTTACAGGCTTTCAGAAATTGCACTCCTTATAACTCAATTATTTCAAATAAAAAATGAAAATAAAGTAGTTTTCTTACGTATTTTGTGTTCTAAGCATATTTGGGGACATTATATGCAACTTGTTTTTCGGCACACCATATTTTTTAGAATCTAAGAAGTTTTACCGACACGCTAAGTGTTTTATTCTGAAATCTACAAACACTCTTGATAAATAAAATTATCTAGACTATTTCAATAATCTCGCTTTGATTGCATACTAACAGCCCAAGCAAGATTTCATGATATGTCAGTCCACCTACAAACTTCCAACTAATCCTTAGCTACTTAGCTTTCAATCTCCATTCGACATCTTTGAAAATTAAATTTCACTTTTCATTAAGGAATTTCATATCCGCAAGTCATAAATTTCTCTTCGCCAATTCAAGAATGAAATAATTTCTAATATTTATGCACACGATTAGATACACATCTCAAAAAAGTATCTATGTACCTTCGAATGAATGCAAAAACATCTGGCTCGCAAATACTCAAGTATCATTCAGAGACTTCGATGATTGGAATTCTCTACACTCATGGTCATTAAAATGAAAAATGAATTTAAGAGAAAATCTTACGTAGCAAAAGCAACTTTGAACGTAGACAGTATGCTTTGTTAGGGAAATAAGTGTCCTCCCTACACTTTGTTCGATATTTCAGCAAATGTCATCATGTATGCATGTTTGCTTGTTTTTTTTTTTAAACAAAAACTCACCTAGATATTTTCATTTTCATTTGCGTACCGTTATCCCGCACGATCCAAACGCCAACTCGTTCATTCATCTATTTTTTGCCGAATTTCAATTGTTGTTTGCAAATCAAATCGGTGATTGACAAACAAACTCAACAGTGACACTGAGCGACAACGACGATGGCGACGAAAACTAATGATTTTATGTACGGTGTCAAAACTGACACGTCATCTAATGATGAAATTTTGATTGTTGTTAGCATTTTTACTTTCACTTATTATTTCCATCATTACAGCGAGATTTGCCCAGTAATTTCTCACTTGCGATTATTCAGCGAAGCCACTAATTGCTAGACGCTTAGCGTTTTTGGCTTTTGGAAATCCTTGGTCTGTGTTTGGGTGTTGGTATGGTGGATGGTTGGATGCCAAGAAGCATACGAGTATTTTCTTTGTTTGGCGAAGACGTGGTACGACGTCGTACTTGTAAGCGAATATGGACACACCATTCGTACTTATTGTGCTCTGGAATAATTGTCGGTGAGATGTCTGCACAGATCTCATTATGAATTTACCGTTCTCATTCTAAATACGGTTCGATGGATATGTTGAAATTTTCAGTGTATGGATGTAATACTGTTAGTTTTCTTTGTGATGGATTTACGCAATTCATCGATATTTACTTTTCGTTTCGATTGAAAGCAGTGATTTTTGGGTAGAAGCGAAAGTTGTAAAAGTGGAATGAGTCATAGAATCGTTTATGTTATTGGATAGGAGGGTGTTATTAAGAACTTAATTTCACCACTTGACGGAATTGTCGGTTATGGTGGTGAATCAGGTCAGTGTTCGCATGATTCGGGAGAAACCGTTACTCGTCTTTCGATCGAGTCATCCCTTGTTGTTGACATGATTTTGCATAGGCGAAAATGAATCACGTATGAATATTGGAAACTCTAAGAAGTTCGTTTAATATTACGAAATATGATGAAAACTTCATAATATTGCTGTAAGCTGCTGAGAATATCGATCATGGACTTTCGCAGCAGCAACATATAAGGCGTAGGTAGCTGAAAAAAGTAGAGTAATATTTCACCATAGGCGTGCCGTGGCCTAAAATCTGGCAGGGGCCAGGGACCGAAAGGTTCAAAACATGCGATGATTTTGCTTCCGTAAGGTACACGTACTGTTCATACAACTTATATAATTTACTAATACATTATATGTTTATTAATTTATTCTGTGTTATTTGCTAATGCATAATGCATTATCAAATAAACTCCGTGTCTGTGAATACGTATAAGCTACTGCCACATGCATATAATGTGAATGGTAGGTATGAACTGCACAAGAATTATCTATAACCGCTAAGAAAAAACGCTTGTATCAATTATACGGGAATAGAATGGAAATAATTAGAATTAAAGACTATTTTTTCGTTTAGAAGCTAAATATTTTTCAATTTGTACTTGAAAAAGAGGTTAGCTTAGTTGCAAAATATAATTGAAGAAATTGGAATATATTAAGCTTAGAAGGAAGAAATTTATCTTCAAACTTTTGTTACCTAGAAAACCTAGAAAAAGCAAAAACAATTTGCCAAGATGAAGAGTGCTGTAACTTACTCTTTTCGAGCCATTTGGTTTGCAGGGATATCTTTGTAGCCCTAACTGCGTGTCCGAGGCTAGATGAAACAGCAAAACCTTTGAAACTAGTGCTTTTTGCTGTTTTTCGTTTTCATGATCCTCTGGGAAATGTGAGATCCAGACAGTGCTTCTCTGCGAATGATTTAATTTTTTCCCAAACTACATACAAGTTTTCTCGCTCACTTAGTAGTGTTTTAACTGTTCCATTCAGAAGATTTATCCCATCCCTAGGAGTTGCATTTTTAGTTTGGAAACATATGCTAACATGTTCGATATAGAAAGAACATTCTGGTTGATGAAAATATTTACTACAAACTTAGGATAACTGATTGAATGAAAGATCCCCAATGAATAAACGGAGTCGTTGTATTTTCTCTCATTTATTTCTTTTTCTAAAGCCCCTTTCATAGTCCCATAGCTATCGATCACATATTTGCAATTGTGAAATCTCGTTGACTAACGAGTCGAACTTAAACTTCTCATTCCATGCCTTGTGTTTAGACCAACTGCCTCTTCAAGCTGCTTCAACAATTCGTGTTGTGATGGCTTCGAAAAGTGTAGGTAAAGGGATTCGATGGCATTGAAAAAGGATGTAACGTTTCGATTGTGAAAAATGTGTCCAACACAACAAGGATAATTTTATGAGCTACAAATGTGGCTGCAGAGTGTTTCATCTTAATTTAGATTTGTACAGCACTTTTTTGTCCTGACATGACACTAGCACCATCATAAGACTGTCCAACAACAGGCAATTCGCTAAGTCCGTAGTTATCTAACAGGCTCAAAATTATATCTGCTAATACGAGGCATTTCTAGCTCCTGAACAATCTACAAAGCTTAAGAACCTTTCTTCGACTGCTAGCTCTTTACCAAATCTGACAGCCACGGAGAGTTGTTCCTTTTTGTGGGTCCTTGCTTGTTCTGCCATAATGGATATCAGTCCGCACTCTTTTATTTCAGTTGTATTGTCCTCGCGAACGATTTCAGCAATTATTTTTATAAATTCATTTTGTGTTTTGCCGCTACAGTAGCTCACAACCTTGCTTTTAAAATTATTTTCAAAAGTTGAATCATGCTTCGCGAATAATGCACAAAATTCCAAAAAAAAATTCAGGGTTCTCACTGGCACCACTTTCATCATCACACGTCGTAAGGTCGATAACCTTTTCCAAATAATTTCGGTTCAAATTTACAAGACTCATCAATGGGCATAAAAAATAAGTTTCTGTCATTTCTAAATAATGTCTGGGCAACCTTGTAGCTACCATAAGTACGTAAACACAAATCTTTCACACCATTGACTCTTTAGTATTTTTTTCGGCTTTTAGAATAAAATGCCAATGACTGATGAAGTTACTATATTTATACAGTCAAATCTAAACCTGTAAAATTCCCAACCGCACAAAAATCGCACCGAATTATTTATATTTTTAGCACCTGGAACTTGCGACCGGATACAATTCATAGGATATACTGGTCTTGAGTAGATACAGGTCTGACAAAAGTTTAATGAATATGATAACAACCATGTGGCGGTTGTGTCCCTATGAAAAAACGCTCGGTGCAATTGAAGTGCTATGCCTTTTAAATTCTGATGCAGTGATTAAAATATAATGAAAAGTATGTCATGTACAGTATAAAAGTGGTAGGGATGCCATTTTGATTCTCCAAATGACTTCGAAAATTGTATTCTATGTTAATTACCTTATTGCCTACCATTTTAATACTCAGACTTTGTTTTGTGAAAAACATAATTGCATAAAACACCAGTTTATAAAAGTGTTTTTATCTAAATACATGTATATTGCTTAGTAAATAGAAATGAATAAATAATCTTAATAAAAAAAGGATGATTGGCGAGACGCTTTTCGTCTTTTTCTTAACGTATAACTCGTCGAAATTAAATATTGCCGTCCATTTCTCGAGGTAAGTCCCATGACATTGTAATTAGTACCACAAATAACATAGTCTCTATGTTATAAGTAGTGTGTATGCTTTGGTATAGGCTGATACTACTGCACTACACAGTTCTCGCTGTAAACACAAAAACCTAAGAGGCGAAAACTTAAGTGTTGGAAATATTTATTTTTCTGGGAGGGGCCAACCCAGGGTCTGGGGGGGTCCCGGCCCCCCCTGGCCCCCCCTACGGCGCGCCTATGTATTTCACTATTATGTACGTGAAGGGGTCAATGATTACGTTCTAATTTTAATTTTTAAAATTCCAGCGGTTGATTGAGGTAACATTTTTGGAAGCTTTTAAAGTAGCAGAAATAAGATTTAGGACAAATTTTTATTTTTGAATTCAAACGTGACTTTGTAGAACTTATTTTGAGAAATAATATGGAGACATTTATTATTTCAGTTGAATTTACTGTTCAATTCTGTTTGCCATATTTAACTTTACATCTAATTACAAATATTATAAATATATTACGCATTGAATTGAATAAATTGAATATATTTGAAATTGGTTTATCAACAGAATACTTGTCCTCAACATACAAGGTATAGTGTGGTTTATAAAATATAAACCACACTAAGCTCTACCTTTAACCTAGCCTTTAACAATTTCGATTCGTTAAGGCAGTCGTCTAGTGTGTCAGAAAATATAAATCGATTTTTTTTTGTTTTTTCATAAATAGCATCTAAAACATGTCTATAAGACGTGGGTAAAAGAATCATTCGAAATTTGAAGCCGTTGAAAAGTTACAGCCGTAAACCGTAGGAAGTATACAGTGTCACCGTAGGAGGTTTTCGTAAACCGTAGGAGTTATCCGCTTACTTTCGCAGCGAATATTTTCGAGCCCAGCTCCTTACCTGGCTATTTTGTGTAACTAAATTGTACTTATTGTACACAGTACTAATTGTCAACTAACGGGTACCTAGAACTGTTCACAAACTCAATAATCTGGATTTTCGCCCCGAAGCATCTTGATTCTGGTGCAAAAGTCCTCGAAATCGCCACATTTCTTGCTGTGCTAATCTTCAACGAAGGATTCAAACCTATCTTAAAAGTGGTGGAAGTCATGGGAGTAAATATTGGCTTAAATGCCCAAGCTTTCGTTCATCAACGTAACGATTCTCGCATCGACCGCTCAGAGATACGCTTGAGCGATTTCGCCAAGAAGCCCGGATATCCAACAGAGAAGAGAAAACGGCCTTACATGACTTCTATGAAGAAGAAGAAGAAGGTGTACTCTATGGTGCAGGCATAGCAGATTGATCGTGAGACGAACTTTTTATCATGAATTATATACAAAAAATTTCAAACGCGTTTTCCTCAAAACATGATTTTTTCAAACTGCTGCCATGATATCTCAAAAACTATTTGATTGATTCTGCTCAAATTCATACATAATTTTAAGTACATAAATAACTACAAAATGAACTAAAATAATTAAGATTACTTTTCATTTTACAAGCTAAATAGGCCCAAAAAAATCACGAAAAATTGATTTTATTATTCTAAAGCGGTAAAAATATATTAGTTTTTGGAATTCTAACTTAATTTTACTTCACTTTGGAGTCTTAAGTCTCACAATCAAAACTGCGTTTGGTTTTTTGATTTCAGATAAGCAGAGCGGCCGGAATCATGGCAGAAGTGGAGCACCTCTTTTTATATATGTGTTTTTCTTGGGCGGCATATTTCCGACAATTTTGTATAAATTTACTTCAAAAAAATGCACAAAGTTTGTCTAAATAGTAATAAAAATGATATGTAATTTATGAACTATTTTATTTCAATAGTTTGTCAAAAACAAATTCCCCAAAGAGCATTAAAAACGACCTTTATACTAGACGACCGCCTTAACTTGAGCAGCGATTGGAAACGTTCGAAGGATTTGCTTCACACAGAGGTGGATTGACGTACCTAATATAATTGTTGATTCTATAGACAGTTTTTCTTGCACATTCAATTTTTCAACGCGAAACTTGAAGATTGGTTTGTATATTTTAATTATGTAAAAATTCTGAAGAAATTTGAGTGGACAGGAAGCAGTTTAAGCGGTAGAATGCTGACGAATTACTTGGGCAATTGATAATAATTCTACAGTAAGTAGGGTGCTGCACCGCCTGCGTGAGGCGGGGTCAAATTCAAAAGAGATCCGAACAACCTGGGTTTATCCCATCCGAATCTTGGTCTAATTCAAGAAGATCTGACATACGAACGCAAGTGATGGCACCCTCTCTCCTCCGGTTAACAGCGGAGAACTTAGGAAAACACAAACAGGGAGCTTCAACAACAGGCTCGTGATCTACTTGCACAGTGCGTGATAGGATAATGGAAATAAAGTTACTCAGTCGAAAGCTTGCGACTGGGCTTCTTCACTTCAGGCGATACCGACAGGCAGATTTATATCCACGCAAGATCTGAATTGGTTTTATGAAAAGTGGAAACCCCTGTTCCTCTAGGGCAGGGTTGCATCTGAGCTAATCTTGATCCAGGAACCATGGGTTGCTAAAAATCGCGTTTTCGAGTTACGCACCAATGAATACAGACTGATAATACCTGACGGCTCCTTCATAATTTGTGTGACAAAGATAACAGAGCTATTGTAGTAGAAATCGATTAAGGAACTTACTGGTTTGCTTCTTGCTACATGGCACAAAAGTATGCCACTAGCCCTCCCTGAGACACTGTCACGGATGTTGTGGATGAAGCCAAAAGAATTGGTGTGCATCTTATTCTAGGAGCGGACTTTAATGCTCATAGCGGTCGAATGGTCGAGGTGAGGCGCTTTTTGACTTCACCCTTGCCCACGACTAATTCATGGCCAATACTGGCAGCGAACCTTCCAAATTGTATTGAAGGTCTTGACGTTACCCTAGTCAGTGAACGACACTCGCATTTCCTCCGTGACTGGAGGGTTATACGGGACTGCTCATATCTTGAACAAGTAACTTTTACTAACAGAAAGAGGACGGACTGTAAGTTATTCCAATTCCTGGTCTGGCTCTCACTGGGAATTGTTCCGAGGAACATCGACTGCTACCATAAATTGGATCAGACAACTAGTAAGAGCTAGTAACACGAAGCTAGTAAAGGTTAGTACTCGCAACTCTACATCTAATACTGCCTCCTCACTGTGGGCCACCATCGGTCACTGCAATGGTCGCAATGATGGCCACCATCACAAAGTTGCCAGTCGTGATTTTTCGGTTGCGCATGATGGCCCGCTTTGCTGTGTGACCTGCTCGGCGATCGCCATTTCTATGCTTCGCCACTGTCGGCCAATGCAAGCCACATGATGGCCCACAGTGTGGGGGCGACATAAGGCAGCGTGCAATCTACACACAAGGAGAGGGATTTACAAGATAGTCGAGGGAGGACTTCAATAGCTGCAATGAATGGTCGCTGTATAAAAGGAAACTGAGGGCAAATATTTCTACCAAAACGTGGAGAATCTCCGGCAGGCAAGCCGCCTTTGTGAGATTTAAAGCTCGACGCCGAAGGCTGTGGGGTGCATCATTAACCCCGCTGTCATTTGGGCTAGTTCGAGCGCAGACACTCCAGACGTTCTCCTGAACTCAAATTTGTCAATGAAACCCAATTTATCATGAATTTTTAGATATAATACTTTTCCCTTTTTAGAATTCTTGGATATAATTTATTTTCTTTTTTACTTTTTGTTTTATTCTTAGATATATTCCCTTAGGTAAGTTTTTTATCTGATTCAATGGCTATTGAGGCAAATGGTTAGGCGATGCAACCTCCAGGAAGACGACGCAACCTCCAGGAAGACGACAGGGCAGTATAATCCTAGTAAACCAAACACTTCGAGCGGACATGTAATTAGAAACACTGTGCTTTACCATCTGTTTGAAAAAAAAACAGTTACATTCGTTGCATTTTAAACATGATTTTCAAAGACTAAGAGTTGAATTCTTCCTAGTTAGACAAAAGAATGTCGACTTGAGAGAATAAGCCTTCTCATATCGACAATTTGCCAGTCGCTTACTGTGTTGTTTTTAAAATAGTTAACAGAGCATTGAAATACGTTGAAAGCCAAGACTGTCCAGGATACACCCCGGGCTAAAAGAGCCTGAAAGACAGCTCATAGTATGGTTAGACAAATTGTCCGCACATCGATGCGGAGTTCAAAAGCATTAGCTGGCGAAATCCATCGCCTACTTTTCGGGGAAAGTAGGAAGATTTCGGTGAGAACAGTCGGAGACGTCTTTTGAAAGCCGGACTATTTTGCAGAATAGCCAAGAAGAAGCCCCTGATAAGAGCTGTTAATTGTAATATTTAGCCTGGAAGAGTGAGTGGAAATTCGTCCTTTGGAGCGGCGAAACAAATATTACATTGCCCCTGGTGGCAGGAGATTTGTAAGTTTAACTGTTGTTAACCAAGGAAAAGTACGTGATCTTAGAGAAAATATCCGGTTACCATGGGCTGAGGAGAATCTGCCTACCTGCCCACGGCAACGATTTCAAGCATACGGCAAGATACTCATCAACGGGTCTGGACTTAAATTCAATTGAGCACTTGTGGAGTGACATTAAACAAGCCATAGCAGTAAGAAATTTTACAAATCTAGACCAATTGTTCGAAGCGGAAGACGCAAGACCATACTTAACTGTAGCGAAATGCAGGGGACTTACGAGTACAACAGCAATTCCGAATCGCCTCCAAGAGGTTGTGAAGCACAAATCATTGCCGACACGTCATTGCAATTTTTTTTGTAACTTATTGTTTTTATTTGAGAAGCATTTGCTTAAATGAATGTATTTAAAAATAATTTTTGTTTTTCTATTTACATGTCCACTCGAAGGCTGGGGTTTTCCGGGACGTTATTGTTCTACCGCCTTTTTGAAGATAGCATCGGCTAGCCCTTTATCTATCTTATTTGCCCCTGAATTAGATAAAAAAAAACTAGCCTAAAAGGAATGAGTTAGATCGAAGGAATCATTAACAGATTCGGTTTTTGTTACTAAGCTACAAGTGTTTCTAATTATATATCCGCACCTGTAGTTTAGGTACCTATTCAAAGTTAGGCTATAGCATTCGATAATTTTCAATCGAAAGTTACCGGTTCTTCACTTTTGGTACGACCTGTATTTAAATCCATGATTGCCAACTTGGCCTGGGAACTGGCGAATCAGAATCGAGTAACTGACAGCCGCAAATCTGAAGGTCTGGTGGCAGAAGAAGTGCGTGGTTCCTCTTTTTGGATTGAAGTGCGGAGCTGGACGGCGAGACAACTAATGCTTCTTGGTAAGCTGATTTACGACGATTATCCAGCTACATGCAAATGGCCGACAGAAGTATTAATTTGTGAAGTTTGGCACTACAGCAGTCGATCAAAGTGATTCACTCACATCCTGGGGATCGAGAGCCAATGCACCTTCAAGTCAAACCTGCCGATTATTTATCCATCGTCAAGGGACCGCGTTATCGAATCAGTCCATTTCCTCAAATAAATCAACAATCGTTTCATTGTCTGGGATGGGAAGAATCATATGATCCACACATCGGACGATATTAAGACCCGCGTCAAGAAGCGGTATAATTTGCTCGAAGCTCATTAACATCAGAAAATGCTGCTATCGTCCGAATACTGTGGTTGCTTTCAGTGAGTAAAAAACAGGTAGGCCATGATTTGAAGTTACGTGGAGACAGTTTCGGAGACGTGCGATTAACTGTATTTACTGCACAATGCTTAATTTTGTACACAGAAACGAAAAACTATTGATGCTTGTTTGGAGGAGAAAAGAGTGCATACTTGCCATGAACAAGCATTATGAATAATATTAGGTCACACAAAACAAATTTTGACTACTCGTCGTTGAAAACTTCGGTAAAAGTAGTGTTTACTTTTCAACCCACTGTTATCCATTCTAACGTTATCCTCTTGGAGATATTTCTCCGAACATTGGAGGTACGTATGCGTGTCATTTACCGATCTATAGTGATGGTGACGGGCAGTCATCTTTATCCATTCACTGAATATAGTGTTGTGATACCCTTTTAGTGACCTCGCAAAAACTGGCGTCGTGGCCCCAAAAACAGCATGGGCATGGCGCCGTCTGCTTCTCCTCAGACCTGCTCAATGAAGGCACATTTCCCCGTTTAGGTTTCTTTTTCTTTATTTATTTTCAGCCCCCTTTTTACAGATGCTAGTAACGTGCTTTGATACGTCTCGGCTGAGTCTGGATTGCCAGCCCATGTCGGAGAGCTGCTTCTGGTCCTTTACGGACAAAAAACTCTTTTCCTTATGTTATATTGCGGCTAATATATTTTCATGACGGATGAAACATACGTAGCGTCCTACAATTTCTGGGAGCGAATCCGCCCATTATTAAAGACGCACTCCAGCCACGTAGAGCTAGCTAGTTTCTCTATCACTAACTCTGCTTGGAAGCCTCTCTATAGGACTTTGGTTCAATTGAGGCGCCTCCAAGCATCCCCCATTACTAATAAACCGCTACAATGTGAACTCAAAGATCAATCTGCAATCCATTGTCCGAACCTGGATTCGATCTGGCGAAGCCATATTTTTCTGACCGTTTTTCATAATTTTGATCGAGTAAAGAACCTCAAATAAAGACAAATAATGAAATGGTCTTGCCCCATTAATCCTCGGCACATAACATGAAAATAATATATATTTATTTTATTGAAAAAAACAACTTTTGCAGTACTTTTTCAGCAATAAATAAATAAGTTTTAAAAATAATTTATAAAAATTCAAAAAAAGTAATTTTTGAGAAAAAATTCACTTTTTTGTATAAATTTCGCTACTTAAAAGGTTAAGAGATAAAAAATTGAAGAGAAAAAAAAATTGTTGAGAAAAAAGGCAATTGAAAATGTATTTTACTGACTTACACAAACATAACATTTGTTTCTGCGCTCGGTAGTAGATAACAATGAAGCAACAGAAAACGAAAACAGTCTGTACGCTATAAATTTTCATAGGCCGAAACAAATCCAATCAGATTCGGTTTTGCATTCATTCAAAGCATTCGCTCAAGCCCAAGGTAGTATGCAGGGTCGTAGCTATGCTTAAAAGCTAACGACGCCGCCGACAAACCCACTAACATAGCAAATATTTGTCTAAGACAAATCATTTTTCAGTCAACCATCAAAAACTATTTTACGTATGCGAGTTCGCATTTCCCAAACACAAAACCGCATCATTACTATTACCACAGTACAGCGTTGAAAGCGAAGGTGTTTTTAAAGAAATTAGCGTGAAATGCAAAACATCCGAAACGGCAAAATTGTTTTGAGACGACGGGTGCGACAATGACGGCAAAATGCAAAATAAACGTACCGAACCGACGAAATCCCAAAAAAAAACATCAAATTGACAACTTTCCATTTCAATGTTTTTAAGTAGGTTAAACATTGTGTACCGTTGCGACACAATCATGAGTGGTTAAGCAAATACAATACGAAATTCACTGATAATGAATCAAGTATTTCGCACACAAAATATTCGTGATATCTACGCTCATATTACCATGTGCACATGTGTGATGAGTTTAGCGCACGGAAATGATGTTCAAGTATTTACAATTTTTCCTTCATGGCATTACGGGGGTTTATGATTTGGTTGTTTTTTTTCGATTTCTTCTTTTGAATATGTTTCAAGATTGTCACGCTGTGCTTTCCTTGACGTTAACATCAATGTCGCGAAGAAAGTTATTTTGTCTGTGGACGTGATTTTTTATGCTCAGTTTAAATTATCCGGAGGCAGGGGTTTTGTTTTGTTTAGTATTTAAATTGCCAGATATTTCTGTAGATAAGCGGTGGACATTTTATTACATCGCCGGCGGTAAGGATTTGAGCAAACCAAGGTAATTGCTTGAAGCAGATTTGACATTATTTTGAGAGAATGAATATTTTTCTACTTAGGGGGTGAAGTTTTGATGATGATGCGATAAGGAAACCGGATGCAAGCCAACAATTTAATTTTTTTGAATTATCGGCATGCTTGATAAGGAAGCATTACTGATGTGAAAATGTTCAGTCAATGTGACCTCCTCCACCCTCAATCTTTAAATTAAATATTGAGTGCATTGTGTATTTTGTAGTTCTAAGCCCAAAGCTAATAAGCTAATTACATATAAAGACTGTTCTTTTACAAGCGCCGCATTTTGAAACTCACCATTGACCTAGTTTATGCGAGATCCCAATGTAATCCCGATTTGGGATTATACCAGTCAGAACGTCGTATAAACGGTCAAATTCGGATTTCAGCTTAAACCCGAAAAGTTGGGTGTACGCCCGATGACTATGTGGGAGTGTGCATATGAAATGTGTCAGTAAAAAATATTCTTCAACATGACGGGTCTTGTTTTGAGCAAATTTACTTACTCACATTACACATATGAAATATGTGATGGCGCTTGTTTTGTGCATCTGGATAAAACAAATGTCGTTTCGTTTATTTTCGCAAAAGAAGACTTTAATCATAAATAAGTGCCGCAAATTACTACCGCCTGCTGTATTTTCCACAACATTGTGGAACGCCGAATGGGACATTTCAAAATTTTCAGATATCGCTAAATGTCTCTCCATAGTCATTGCCTTCTTCGTACATTAACTGAAATGTTTAACGTAAGCTAAACATCCTATCTTGTCACATTTATACAATGCACTTTAAATGTGAGTGTAGCCTATTCCGCAAAACAAGTTTCTATGGTTATCCGTAATTCGAATTTCATAAAATCCCAATTCCAATTTTGCCCGTTTATACGACGCGGGATTAAATTGGGATCTCGCATAAACTAAGTCATTGTTAAATGAGCTGCTGACAACTGTCAATGTCACTGTCATTTTTACTCAGTAAGGTTTAAGAACTGCCACAGCCTCTACAAGCTGTGAAATATTTTTCCCGAAATCAGCTCATTTCCGAAAGTGTGCAAACTCGAAGATAAGCTTCGTGAATTTTATGGACCACATGATCGTCCATCACCACGTTAATTCGCTGGGTGATCGTAAATTTTCGGACAACGACAAGATTGAGACTAGTGCGTTTTGAAGAGAATATTGCAGCCGTGGAAGTCGGTGTTTCTGACAACCCAGATTCGTCGATTGTAAGTGAGCGAAAGAAGTTACGAGTTGTCCGTCCGTTTGCGGGAAATTTTTGCGCAACGATTTCGGTGTTAAGGCTTACAAAACCCAATGGGTGCAAGAATTAAACCAGTATGACCATCGGATGCGTCGCACATTCGGAAAATGGTCCGAAAATCAACTGAAAGTTGGCCCTCTGTTTTATAGGAAAATTTGGTTTATTTCTGACTCGATCAATAAGCAAAATTGCCGCATATAGAGCGAGAAAAATCCCCGTCATGTTATGGAGACATCGTTGCGTCCACAAAAATGCACTATATGATGTGCAGTGCATGCTAGTGCCATCAAAGAGCCGTAAGACGAGCACGTCGAGCGCTTTACTACCAATCGAATCTGGTATTTAGCGATGAAACCCCAATTTTTTTCACTGAATTGGCGTCGCATGGATGTGAGAGAGATGTGGTTTCAACAAGACGCGACACAGCGGACTCGCGTCATTGACGAAATACGGTTCCAGTTGCTTCAAAAAGCGATCGAAAATTGCGCCTCTTGAATTGGCTTCTTGAGAGGTAGTCGCGACGGTCATTTGCAAGTAATCATTTTCATACTTAAATATAAAGAGCCAATTTTGGCATGGAAAAAATAAGGCGATACGACTGATACTTTTTGCTTTATTCAAATTTGAAATCAGAACCCTCTAAAAAACATCCTACGATTTTTCTGTTACTGAGTATGGGTGGTGGAAGAAAAGGAGATGACATATTTTTACAATCTAATATTTATTTAACCCTCCGTGAATACAGAGAATACACAAATTGACCCCAGTGACCTTTTTGGCCGATCGCAGCGCTTAGACATACTACATCCTAAGTGTATTTCTGTGTCTTGACTATCAGTTTACACCGTTCGCATACAGTCCCAAGTCGTCAGTCGTCGTTGAGAAGCCTTTGAAGCAGATTAACGGGTGAAATAGACCAAATATGTACTCGACGTAAATTTTGAGGTAAAAATTCAATTTTTTTACTTAATAAATCGATAGATTAATTTAAAAAAGCCAAAAAATAAGTTTGCAAGTGCTTTTATTTTTTGTTTTTAGCAATATGACGTATAATCTGCGTTCTAGTGTACACAATAATTTGTTAGCTAAAGACAATGATAACAATTTTGGCGACAGTGATTCCTCCGAAGACGACCATGTCTCGGAGCAACCAGAATCTGATTATTCAGAAGATTACACCTTTTTTGCAACCCTTTATATAGGGTTAATTTTTTTTTTAGTATTTTACTATGTCTTGAGAGTGTCCATATACATTTTTAGCTCAAAATATTAAAAACTGACAAAGTTGTGATTTTTTTAAATGTGCAAATTCTAAAATCCTCACAATCGCCACCGTAAATATGCAAAATTAATACTTTTTTTTTCAAGGGTCACTATAGGGCTAATTTTTTTTATGATTTTGTCATACCTTGACTGTATCCCCCTAAATTTTTAGCCAAAAATATTGAAAATTGACAAAGTTACGATGTTTTTTTTTTTTTTTGATAAAACTGTTTTTTTCGCGAATTTTTTTTAGGTATGTTAAGGACATTTAGCCCACTTTTAATACCTGAGAACTACTAAAAGAGACCTCAGTCTACATCTACAAATTTTTTCAAATGAAAATCTTCAGTGGCGGCGATTCTATAGACGTTCAAAAGTGGTTGGGGTCAAATTGATCCCAATTGTTTTCGATGATCGAAAAAATAGGTGTGTTCGGAGGGTTAATACAAATATTTAGAACACGTTCAACCTATGCAGACATTACTGAGCGTTATCTGAATAAAAAAATATCTTACATGAGATGTAATGATGTAATGCAGCGAGAAAAACTTTCATCTTTTCTTCTTCTGTTTTGTAGCATCATCTATTTTTAAAAACGTTTTTTGTGAAAGAATTGTGAATTATGTGGAATGTTGTTGAATTGTTGCGCCACACTGGGCGCATTTTTGAAAATATTGGATTTCTTCATTGCACTTTTAATGCGCATTTTATTCGTTAAAATTAAATAGAATAAGAATAAGTTATAACTTCAGATCAATTTTTTATAGACAAAGAGCTACTCGAATGTGTTAGATAATTCGTACCATATTATTTTACTTTTACAGTAGTCGGAATAGTCAAATAGTCGCCCAACTTAGATCTATTCTAGTGTCTCTGGTATCTTATTTCCAGCGTCCTAATATCTTGGTGAAGCCTTTTTTCTTGTTCGTCGTATAACTGCACCCACATTTTGCGGCATATTTAATGTTTGAGTACCAGATACAAAATAGGTTCGATGGTACCAATCTTTTGTTTCCTTACTGTCTAACAGACACAATAAACAGCAATATTTTCTAAAAAGCTCCTTGAAGTCGAAACAATATGCCTATAATTAAAAATTTCCACAAAGATGCCCCTGATACTGTTCATATTTAATGAAGCCTTAGATGGACATAACTTTAGCACGGTTGCTAGGTTGTCATTTGTTTTTCTTTCATTGTCACAGAATGAATGGGCTAGATGAATAAATCGTTCTTTGTCTCCCTTACGAAGCAAGATAGTATTTAGGCTGTGAGGCGACGATTATAAGCCTCTCGGAACGTACATGTTCCATATTAACTCCATCAGACACATAGCAATGCTTCCATTTTAAAAAAATCTTGAATATGTTGCACTTCGTTTTTCATGAACTGAAAAAACCCATATTTTTATGTCACTAAGAAGTTCTAATATTTGTTTTGACAATACCAGGTCAGTTAGAAAATTATTTATTTAATTTTGAGTTATTAAGTGAGGTTAGCAGCCGTTTTAGGAGGCAACAAAATTTATTGGAATCTGTTAAATTAGCTTGACACTCTGTGCTACTCTAATGTCCTTTTATGGGGCTGTTGATTATTTGTAGCCTTAACTCGAGTAATATTTTATTCTTTATGTAAGTTGTGAAAAAATGCTGGTCAATTTTCTACATAGGACGGTTGTCCTCAAGAAATGATTGTTAATCGTGAGTATTAGCCCTAGTTTCATCTACTAAATGAGTAGAGGATTTTGCAGAGAGAAAGAGAAAAAAATTTTGCATTTACAAATGGATTTTATTTCAACTCCGCAGTCGAAAATGTCTTTCAGGAATTAGTTAACTCTATTAGATTTGGGAATATGAATTTAAAAGAAACCAGCAGCATTCTTAATAATTCGTGGTATAACTTCTAATTTGAATATAGTCTTTAGATTATTAGCTGCGTTTTTTTTTTCATCCAATGTAGTAGGTATCCAGCATGCATAAAAAAAGAATCCGGAGTAGCACGGGAGTTTATTTCATTCCTACGGGATTGGTCAGATATTTGTCAGTTCAAAATACAAAATTCAAATTTCGAAGTAACAAATGTCTAAATAGAAAATTAGAATCATGTAAATTTCTTTTTAAAACGCAATGGAAGAATATTCCGACTCGTAGGATGAGAATTCTCTTGACAGCATTGATTTTTGAATCATATTCATCCGTTTCAATGTTTCCTGGCTGCTAGATTGACAGGGAAATTGTGGGGAATTTATCACTGCAGCCAACTGTTTCAGCTGACATGAATTATTAAAATACGTTCCACACTGTCCACGAATACGAACTCCACTGAATTGACAAGTGTTCGTACTCCGGATGTTGTTGTTGGTTCGCGTGCAAACCGCTATCCTGCACTACTCCGGATGCAAAAAAAACGCACCTATTGTTGCATCAACTCAAGTTAAAGTACACTGAAAAAAATCCACATGGCGCCCAGAGCCATGTAACATAGCGCATTATTTATGGCGCCATACGCTATGTACATAGTACTCTGAGCTATGCAATATGGCTCCCAGCGCCATAATGTCAGAATCTACATAGCGTGTGGTCCTATATAACATGGCGCAGCATTTATGGTTCCACACGCTATGTACATAGTGCCCTGAGCTAAGCAGTATGGCTCCCAGCGCCATAATTACATGGCACAGAAATTATGGCCCCACACGCTATATTACATAGTGCCATGAGCCATGTAATATGGCTCATGGCACTCCAATTATAACTCGCAGCCATGCTGTGTGAGGGAAGGTATAAATGTCAGCAAGTGACATTAGAGCTTGGGTCTACATAATTGACTCATTTTGTACTGAAGTACTGGCTCGATATTTTCGATACTTCGACCGGTGAATTTTCACACTGGAGCAGGAACATTCAATAGTGAGTATGTTGACTCGAATTTATCGAATTTATGTTTGGTGGAATTGATATTTGGTGCACTAAAAAAACACATAGCGCCAGACGCCATAGTTTATAGATTTCTGGCACCATGTACATAGTCGATTTCAGTCGATTTGTCATAAAATATAGCGCCACATGCCATAGTACATAGGAGCAGATGCTATGCTTATAGCCCTCCACGCCATGTACTATAGTCCTCCAGGCCATGTACTATAGTCCTCCACGCCTTGTAATATAGTCCTCAAAGCCATATACATGGCGTGGAGGACTATAGTACATGGCGTGAAGGACTATAGTGTATGGCGTGGAGGGCTATAAGCATAGCGTCTGCTCCTATGTACTTTTCGCCATGTATTATGGCGTGTGGCGCTATATTTTATCACTATCCCTAAATCGACTACGTACATGGCGCCAGAAGTCTATAAATTATGGCGCTTGGCGCGATGTGTTTTTTCAGTGTAAGCTGATCTTGTTACTCTAGCATGCTCTATGATTGATCGTGTGGTTAGTCTTGCAGTTGATGCATAGGAAGATGGGGACATGAAGGTTGTTGTACATTTTTTTACTGTGCAAACGCAATTAACCGCGGATTCTAAGTTGATGTTGGTTTTCCATAGAAAATCATTGGCCGCAATATTGATTTAAGGGGTTAGTCCACTGTTAAACTGCTCCAAATGAACTTTTTTTTGAAACAGCTACCAAAGAAAAACTATTCAAGATATCGATTTGAAATTTTACACGCATCTTTATTAAAGTTAGGAGTTAACATTTTCATTGGAAAAAATTAGTAGAAAACAAAATGGCGGCCACCCCAATGGATCGCCGCAGCACCGCCGAAAAAAAAGGCAAATTGCGCCTCGTAAATTCCTGGACAAAATAAGCATCTGTGAACAAATTATCAAAAATATTTCATTAGTGTTGAGTATGAAGGACTGCACGGGCCTAAATTTAGAGCCCTAAAGCGATTAAAAAAAATGTGGTATACTTTTGAATCAAAAAAATGTTTAAAAAAAAATTTTTTTATCAAAAAAATGTTTCCCAGATCGTAAAAAATTTTTTTTTGTTCTAAATTTAGGCCCGTGCAGTCCTTTATACTCAAAACTAATGAAATCTTTTTGGTAATTTGTTCACAGACGCTTATTTTGTCCAGGAATTTACGAGGCGCAATTTGCTTTTTTTTTTCGGCGGTGCTGCGGCGATCCATTGGGGCGGCCGCCATTTTGTTTTCTAATAATTTTTTCTAATGAAAATGTTAACTCCTAACTTTAATAAAGATGCATGTAAAATTTCAAATCGATATCTTGAATAGTTTTTCTTTGGTAGCTGTTTCAAAAAAAAGTTCATTTGGAGCAGTTTAACAGTGGACTAACCCCTTAAGTGAAATATAAATTTTTATCTTGGCTCCGATTATTATTTTACACATATAAAGATACGGAGAAATAGACGATCATTTCTTCAATTATTGACAAGAATCTCAAGCAATTTTTAGCAGCAACTGTGCCATTTATGCTGAAAACACAGCTTTAGAAAACATTTAAATGAAATGTACTATTAGTTATAATTAGTCTGCTTACGAACCGCTTCGACTGAAGAATCACAATGCGATTTTCAGCTCTGGATTTAGTATGCACCACAAATATTTGGAAACATTCGATTGATCCCAATTGCAGAAATTTCTAAGCAAAAGCGCAAATATCTGTCCAACACCTTTGAAAAATGATTATTGATACCATCCGGTTGAAAAGAAAATCAATTTACTCCATGACCCGAAGTATTTAACATTTTATGCCAAGAGTTAATCCTAGCCTTTTGGCAAGATTAGCAACACCAAATTAAAATTAATCAATGAAACCCTATATAGAGCCTACTATAAAAAGCAAATAAATTGAGTTTTGTGCAAAAACTAAAAGTATTCCAAGTGAATCTAAGACTTCCGCTCAGAATTCGTCACGGGCAGTTCAGATTTTATCATACGGGACTTCTTTTACAACCAAAACAATATTGCCTCCATTCACAAAAAAATTCAAATACACACGGCGTTATACACAATGGAAAGGTCAAATCATAATCATTTTGGAGTGACATCATGCTTTTCCTGTCTCACGCCTCATTGTTACTTGAATATTGTCTGATCAAATCGGACTGACCGAACAAAACCTTCAACAACCAATACACCAAACAAGCAAAGATATAACGAAAAAAAATATCAAATCAATTACCCGATCATCGATTGACTGACCCGCCCGACAGATACAACATCGATAAACCAAATTTGATCGAGATATCATCTGTAGCGTGCTGTGGAGAAGATAATCCACAATCAATGATAATTTCGGTAAAATCAATGCTAGGAAATATTTCGATTGGGCGTAGAAGTTCGAGAGTCTCTGTGTCGCCAAAGCACTGGATATGATGGAAAGAGTGAAATAAAATAATTTGATTATTCCGAAAATTGTGATCTTGACAAATTTTGAGTGCTTGGCGGTGTTTCAAAGACTTGGTCGGAGATTCGCAACATCTGTGATCACATCTGCAGACATATTAACAGACAGTTGTTGGCTGGCAAGGTTAGATTTGTTATGGGAGATAATACATGTATCGCTGTTTTGATTCCATCCGATAAATTACGAATTTGAATAAATTATGTTAGTAGAGTGAGAAATGGGGCTGCCAAATAAGTCATTTGACAGTATAAAAATATGAAGCTGATTTAATAGTCCTTGTGTGATATTATCCTTGAGCTTTTGCCAGTGCAACCATACTTTACCACAGAATTTTCAACCTAAATTCGTTTTTATCTTTCTAAGCTCCCTTCAAATTTCCAACAAAAAAAAACGACAATACACTAATCAACCAAGAGTACCGCATTTGCCCGATTTGGCAGCACTTCTCACAATTCGCAAATCTCGTCGCATTGCCCGTTGAATTGGAAAAACGTCAAACTAATATTGCATTTGGTCAAATTCCTATGAAGTTTTTGTGATTGCTGTTGCTGAGATTTTTTACGCTAATCAATTTACCGGCCGGTCGCACATTTTCGCTAACGAGTTATTTTTCAGAACCGCATGTGACCAGTTTCATATGGGAAAAGAATCGTACTGTTAAGGTCATACACCTATTATTTCCTTTTGTATATTTTCGTGTTCGAAGTTCTTCTTAGTTCCCAAGCAGTTCATGTGCCTCTATCTACCGTTTTGAGTATGTTTGTTACGTTATTTATAAATTAGGGATGTGATTGAACTGAAGATATTAATGAACCAATGAAGCCTTAGATGGGCATAACTGTGACTGTTTGGCCTAAGGTAATTCGCATTTCTTCTTCGATGGTTCGATAACTGGAGATGGTTTTGTTGTTATTTAAAAAAAAAAATACAGTTAGAATTGGAGCAAGGAATCTATGAGCAACATGTGTTTAATAAGTATTGGAGATGGTGTAATAGTGTATTTATCTCTATCTATATATATATATATATATATATATATATATATATATATATATATATATATATATATATATATATATATATATATATATATATATATATATATATATATATATATATATATATATATATATATATATATATATATATATATATATACTAGGTGGGGTGAAAAGTAACCTCCTTGACCACCAGAATGCGCTGCAATCGCAAAAAAGATTATTGTGCCTTGTAGTCCATTTATATTTAGGCAGACATGTTAAATTTCAGAGCGATACAGTCATTTGTTTTGTTTTTACAGCCGATTTTTGTTGACGTGTTTGGCATCATGTTGAGTATGGAAATAAACCATTTTCATTCTCTCATAAAACATTATTTTTTGAAAAACGGCGAAGGAAACAAAAGAAAAGTTGGATAAATATTATGGGGCTAGTGCTCTTTCAGACAATACCGTGAAATATTGGTTTCGAGAGTTTCGTGGTGGCCGAAACTCTACTGCCGATGAAGTCCGCAGCGGCAGGCCCTGCGATGCGGTTACACAGGACAATGTCAAAAAAATTCATGAAATGGTGTTGGCCGACCGGAAAATGAAGATGCGCGAGCTAGCAGATCCCACAAGGATTAGTACCAAGCGCACACGCCATATTTTGGGTGAGATTCTGCAGATAAAAAAATTATCCTGCCGCTGGGTGCCGCGCATGCTGACTCCGGACCAAAAACATGAACGCGAGCGCACTTCGGAAGCGTGTTTGGCCATGCTGATGCGGAATCGGGTGGACTTTTGGCTTCGATTGGTGACTTGATGAAACCTGGATCCACTATTTAACGCCAGAGAACAGAATTAGTGCCCGGCAATGGACTGAAGCCGGCACGAGTGCTCAGAAGCGGCCAAGGGAGGCTCAATGGGTCGGAAAGGTCATGGCGTCGGTTTTCTGGGATTGTCATCGCATACTCCTCGTGGACTACCTCAAAAAAGAAAAAACCATCACCAGCGAGTATTACTGCGGATTATTGGAGCGATTGAAAGCCGGAACCAATGCGAAACGGCCTCACATGAAGCCAAAAAAATTTTGTTTTTACAAGACAACGCGCCGTCACACAAGAGCATCGCAACAATGCCTAAAATCAACGATTTAGGGCTCGAATTGTTTCCCCATCCACCTTATTCGCCCGACTTGGCTCTCTTGGACTATTATCTGTTCCCAAACCTCAAAAGATGGCTCATGAATAAAAAATTCAGCTCGTGCGATGAGATCATCGACGCCGCGGATGAGTATTTTGTAGGTCTTCCGGAAAATTACTTTTCGGACGGGATCAAAAAGTTGGAAAATCGCTGGAATAAGTGTATCGACCTAAAAGAGGACAACATTGAATAAAATTAAAAAATAAATTAAAAAAAACATTTTTTGCATTCCCAAGGAGGTTACTTTTCACCCCACCTAGTATATATATATATATATATATATATATATATATATATATATATATATATATATATATATATATATATATATATATATCTTTTATATTAATAAAAAAAGTTTTGGAAATTTGGTCGGATTATATTTTTATTTTTCTCTTATAGTAGTCACATAAACGTACGAAATCCGACGTGTATATATATATATACATGTATATATGTATGTTTGTATGTATATATATATATATATATATATATATATATATATATATATATATATGTATATGTATATATATATATATATATATATATATATATATATATATATATATATATATATATATATATATATATATTTATATATATATTTATATATATATATATATATATATATGTATATATATATATATATATATATATATATATATATATATATATATACATATATATACATATATATACATGTATATATATGTACTGCGACTGTGAACTTTTATTGATTTTCGCACGGCTTTAGTACATACGTCCAGTAAAATGTACAATTTCAAATCGTAAATGGTCTGGGGGTTGGTGAGCGAAGCCCCCTAGTTTGATTTAAAATATTTTTTTAGCCAAATTTATAACTGCGATTGGGGAACAAACGCAAATTTTTTGCGGATCGAATTCAGAATTTTCTGTAGTCATATTTATTCATGACTCACATAATTCATAATTTAAGGTGGCAACGCTTAACCTGTTAACTGCATAATTAACTGTTGCTCAACTTGTTTCACAAAGGGGGTTTATTTTCTTCGCAGTGCGAAGTAATTAAATACACACCTGGACAAAATAATAGGTGTGAACAATTTTTTTTAAAAACAAGCTTGGTTTTTTTATATTTCATTATCATCCCTCAAGAATTAAGTTAGTTTTCAACATAAACACAGTTCATCGTCATAACAAAAAACAAAAGGCTTCATAAACTCTTCAAAAAAACTTAAAATTTAGTTAATTCATAAAATACGCCAATTTTCATATGGCCAGAATAATAGGTGTGCTCAACAAACTTAGTAGTTAACATTGAAATTTCGATAGTTAGGGTCCCTTTTTATACTGAATTCGTTAGAACGCATCTAATACCCTGAATATCCGCCATTCTTCTTGATGACTTTTTCAATTCTTCCGCGCATAGACGATATCAACTTCCGACAAGTTTCAACAGGAATATTGTAGCAAACTTTTTGAATTTTCTCCCATAACTGCGCTTTGTTTTGGCAAACCGTCTTTGAAACTTCTCGTTTAAGTTCACCCCAGAGGTTCTCAATAGGATTGAGGCCTGGGGATTGACTTGGCCACTCAACGACGTCCACCATATGCTCTTGAAACCATGCTTCCACCAATCGAGATGAATGTTTAGGATCATTGTCCTGCTGAAATGTCCACAACAGTGGCATATTATCAGCGGCATTTGGCAGCATTACCGTATCCAACAAATCTCTGTACACGAATCTATTCATTATGTCATCAATTCGATGTATCGGGCCTACACCTTGCCATGAAAAACAGCCCCATACCATTATGCTGCCACCTCCGTGCTTCAACGTTTTTTTTGTAAACCTAACATTAAATTGTTCGCCTTCCGGTCAACGAACGTTTCTTGCCGCATCACTACCAAACAAATTTATCTTTGTTTCATCGCTCCAGAGGACATTGCGCGTTTTTTTTTCACCCTGCGATCCGCACCAAGTTTTATGAATCAACGCAACATTTTTCTTCGTCTTCAAATTTGCAGCTCTAAGCAGCGGAACTTTCCGGGCAATCCTACTTTGCACTTACTGATCGCCGCCAAACGGTTCGTGATCATACCAAATTCCCAATTTCGCTGGCCACTGTCCTGGATGATTTGAAAGGGTCCCGTTTAGCTAATGTAACTATACGATTGTCGGTCACTGATGAAGTTTTTTTTAGGTGCTCCACTTATTTCAATGGATTTTTCCTGTTTCAGAGCATTCGTAACAAAATTTTCAGACCGTCCAACTGATGTAGCAATGAATTTGTAGGTTTTCGCCTCATTTCAGAGCTGACGAACAAGTCTTCTCTCCTCTACCCTGCAGTGAGGTCCACGGCCCATCTAATATTATTACAATGTTATAATTGTACCTTCATTTAGTTAAATATCCTCAAAATCTCACCTTTTGCAACTATGTAACTATTTAACTTTATTCACTTTAAATTTTTACCAGCACGCACCTATTATATTGTCCAGCTCACTTTTGAATACCGAACAAAGAAACAACCTGCAATATTTTCCAAGAGGTAGTTTTACTGTGGGGATTCCCCCATTTCATTCAAAAAGAGTGCTACTCACTTGCCGTAGTGGTTTTTTGATTGCAGAACATATTGTCTAATTTTTTCTCGACATTTTACATATTTTGGGGGTTCACACCTATTATTTTGTCCGGGTGTGTATATCAACACAAAGATTCAGTGAGTATCACTCATGATTGCGTTACTCGTTCGAGCTGAAATTTTCAGGACATATAGATGTATAAGTACTAGAAGTTGGTTGGTTAATAGTATCAAATTAAGATACTATTAACCCTTTGGCGGCGGTGGGGATTTTAGTGATTTATAAGGTACCTCTGTATGTATTGCGAAATGTCATCCGATCCTAACGAAATTTATAGGAGACATTGATGTGTTTAAAAATTTAGCTTGGGTGGTTATGTTGTATTACTATGTGGGTAACCCTGTAGATACGGCAGGCACTTAAAATCAAATCCTTCAAATCGTCGACCCTCCTGAAAAATTTTCTTTTTTTAGAAAAAAAATACACACGATAGACAAATGTTATGCTTGGAGGATGAGCCAAATTGTAGATATAACATATATGTAAGAACAACTGTAACCCTTCACCAAACTTTTTTTTGGCACCCTAAATTTGTTTTCGCGATAACTCATCACCGGATAATTAGATCAATGTGAAACTCAGAAGATGTGTTAATCTTGATCAAAAGTAGGTCTGATAGAAGTTAAATGAGCATGTTGGCAACCCTGTGACTGTGGTGCCATCTTGAAAAAACGATCAGCCAAATAAAAGTTGTTTGCCCTATAATTTCTGATGTATATATTCAATAGATGTAAGATTCATACAGTAGGTTAACCTCAATGTAGAGCAAATCTAATAGAATTTTGGTTGCAATATTAGGTAGCTACCATAATTTTTGTCAATTTTTTACAGCCAGTTGCTACATTTTAATTATCAAATGATGATAACTTTGTTATAAAAATAAGCAGCGAATGTTTCAATTTGTAAAATATTGAAATTTTTGTGAACGGTAGCCCTAAAAATATTTCTACCCCTTTAACTGTCATTGCAGTCATTAGATCTGTTCTTTTGGTTGTGATGCTAGAAAAGGGCTGCCAGCTCTGGATACTTTTGTCATTTTTGTACCAAATTACATTACCATTACATTTTTATATCATAAGCACATTACAATGAAAATAAGTAACAAGTGCTTAAAATATCCAACTTCTGAAAATTTTGCGGACAGCACCCTTAAGAATATTCCTGTCCGTATATTTTGCAATGAAGCCATCGGCTATAAATGTAATTCATTGAGTAACGTGACGTGAGGCAGTTGTGGTAGACTTTTGGTCACGAAACTAGCAACGAGCGTTTTCATCATTTTCGAACTCAAATTTTCATACTCTTTTGTATTCAGAAACTCTTGCGAAGAGTAACACTGGAAATCTCTCTACCCTGTTACTTCCAATGCAGTCATCGCATCAAACTTCGATACGGATTGGTCATAGTAAGGAGAACGTTTAGTAGGACATGCATGTCAAATCAGTCTTACTAGCGATTTCTACGCGCTAGTTTTTTTTAGCTTACTAAAAATTCCATCATGCCCATTTACGATGGAAATTGCTCATGACAAAAATATCGTCATGCCCTTTGCAGTTGACTTTTTGGCATGATGAAATATTTCGTCATACCCAATTAAAAGGTTAAGCTACAGTGAAAAATCAATGATCCCGACCGCTACGAATCTGAGTTGGGAAAAAGAATCAATGTAAGAAAGAAAGATTTTAGCTGAACACGGGAACAGGAAAAAACACGGCCACACTGGACGAGCGAGGCCATGAAGTCAAATCAATTCAGACAAGTCCGGTACTTGGGGCTACATTTCATCTTGTTTTAGTTTTCACATTTAAATATGAATCAGAAAGATACCCCATAATGTGAACTCTCTTTTGAATATTTGCCGCAAGCTCAAGGAGGATGAGGTTCAATTATCTAGTGCATTGCGAAGATCTGGATAATTATTTTGAAAACCAAAATTCAATGAACTGTTTGAGCGACTCACACCAATGCACAAATTGCACATTTTACAGAAGTGGAGTCCAGAATTATCTAACAAAGTTGTGTACACTACAGTTGAACTCGAGGAGACACGAAAACGATCTTGTCTCGCTCCAACTTCTAGATTAGTGCAAAGCATGGATTTGATTTAGATACTACATCTACTACGTATCTAATCCGTTCATAATGGATTAAATTCCGAAAATTCGCGGCAGGAATCAAACCCCTATCTTTGCATCCAAGAGAAATATCATCCAACATTGAACCTGCAACGCAAAGAAACTTAGCATTTTGTTGTTCGGCTCAGGAGAAAAATAAGATTTGTCATGGAAGAGATCGATGGTAATTATGATCAGCCCCGAATAAAAGTGCTGGCGGAAGTGAATTGTTTGAGTAAAATCTGAAATAAATTCTACATGCAGTTACTTTGCGGAACATAGTATTGACGGCCCACTGCAAAGGAAATGTTCCTTTACTACTTTTGTTATATTACTACACATCGCATAGTCTTTCAGTGGACAATTTTCAATTTTGGAATTTGGAAAAAAATCAGGGCAAACATATGTATTTTTATAAGCTATATAAACTCGTAAGAGGCTTACGATGACCGATCCATTACTGCGCCATTCGATGCGATTACGCCACCATCGTAAACTCTACTCCAACTCATGACGGAAGGAAACAGAATAAACAATCAAATTCACTCACAGTTTTGCAGTGAAAATTCATTTATCGCGTTAATTTCGTTGAACCCGCCAGGTCTGATTTTTGATTAAGTGCCTGGCATAAAATTTCGGCATGTTTTAACTGATTATGCAATTCATCAGGTAGCAATTCAATAAAAAAATATTTTGCTGATTGCTAAGATGCATCTTAATCCTGAACGGTTTTACAGGGAATCCAATTGATGCTCTCTCATATCGACCGTTAATTACTCAAACGGAGATTATAATCGTGCGTTTGCTTATATTAATCGAATCGCAAATTAAGCCTAAGTGCTATCCATTCCATTTGAATGGATTTGAAAATTCAAATGATATATACACAGAAAACTGCTATCTAATGCACTTTTACTAATCTGTTTGTTGTATTGATTTCATTATGCTGACTTTATCGTTGGTCTCTGCGTAAGAAATTATATAAAACTGCTTGAAACAAGAGAAATCGAAAGTTCTATGCATGCTCGTATATTCAGTGCAGAAGTCAACTTCACGGTGCAGCATTTGTAAAAAAAAGTCATTAAACCAGCGATGAATGCTTATGCAGACGCCTACAACACTGCATAGTTTCGTATTCTTTCAAATGAAAGTTTCCTGCTTAAGTCTTTCCTCCGTCCAATCCGAAGTTCAGACACTAGTAGTGGCTACTCTAATAGCTATAACAAAACAGCATCATCACAATGATTATTATCATTGTCTACATCAACAGTTGTCTTACACTGCAATTTTACGGATTCGTCACCTCAGTTAAAGTCTAAGCGTAAACTCTTGAAATAATGGTAGAAAAAAATCGAAAAGATCATGATGCTTTCTTACGGTGAATTTAATGTCTGCCTCTGGCTTTGTAGTCACTATAATAAATAAGGGGCTTTGAAAGCGAGCGATGCAGTAGCAATAGAGGAATACCTATCCAGGTGCTACTTCTAGTATAATGACATTAATCGGCGGCACTTTTATTGTTCACGAAATCGCCGTATTAACCAGGTAGATAATGATCTTTGGCTAGGATGCTGCCCTGTCATCAGGCGTCATGTCGTTGAACTTGAAAACAACAGATTAATATTGAAGATCAAACTTTCATATTTTCGAAGTGATATCAAGAACCCTGAGGGCAATAAGCCATGGCGGTTAGAGAGTTTTCAGGTATGACAATTAGACGGGCTGGGCTTGAAGTGAAATTCAAATTTTTGGGTGAAATTACTCATAATGAACAAGACTGAAGCTAGATACTAAGAACATGCATTTGAGTTGTGGTTCTTTCGCGATGGAGATACACTGAGAAAAAACAACGCCAGAGACCATACATTTTATACTTTTTGCACTACGTCCATAGTTGATTTTTGGTGTAGTCATGAGACACCAAAATGCATAGCGAAAAATTTATACAAGTAGGCGCTACGAATTATAGTGTGCAAAGCTACGTAGTACAAACATAATGCCATGTATTATAGCCCTGATGAAGAGCAAAACAAAAACGAAATTGTTCCCGTTTTAGACAATATCGGGGTCTCTACAATTGTAGAAGAGAGAAATTCCTGATTTCATTCTTGAAATTTTTACTTCTGAATTTTTAGCTATTACAGACAGTTCCTTCTTGAAAGCTTGAGTAGCCTATTGGGTAGAGCACTGGTTTCTTGTGTGTGGGGTCCCTGGTTCAAGTCCAGGTTCGGATGAGGGTCCGCTCTGAATAAGTACCTGAATTAATCAGGGGTAAACACTCGTACTCACATTGATTGTAAATTTGTTATGAAGCTCTCTAGCAGCTTCAACCCCTGAACCCGTACGAGGGTTGTCGTGAGATTACTTTACTAACAAATAGTTCCTACTCAAATCCGGATTCGAGCTCCTGAGCCTATTTTTTAAGAGCTGACGCTCTATCCACTAGGTAAACGAGCTTATTGGAAAACTATTTTTATTTATCATACTTTAACATGTGCTAATATTATGTCTATAGTAGTTGGGACCATGTTATAAAGAAGTTGAGACTATATTTAATGGAAGTCCACACTATGTGCATAAAAGAAAAATTCATAATGCATAGATTTTACCCTTGTACTTGCATCCGAAAGTCGTCGCTTAGGTAAGTTATTTCAAATAAGGTATTGCAAAAAAATGTATTTTTTGCAATACCTTATTTAACAGGCAAGTATCCAGTCAGTATTACTGTTTTCAGCGATAAACAGAAAAACTAAGAGTAAAGAAATCTGATAGTCATTCTTTCTATTAAATAAATTACAGGAGGAGTTTTTCCCCATTAACTCTGTTTTTTAATAAGTAATGATAATAAGTAATGATAATGAATATAAACCAAGGTGATTAAACTTAAAAAATATATTTATTTTTCAACATAGTCTCCTAGCAAGTTAATACAGTTAGTCCATCTTTTTTCAAAACCCAGGATACCCATACAAAAAAAATTCTTTATCTTGACTCTCCCAAAATGCCTCAACAGCGGGCATCACTTCGCTATCATCTTCAAATTTCTTACTTCGAAGGTGTTCCTTGAGCCGAGGAAAGATGTAAAAGTCACTGGATGATGTAAGAACAAGTTTTCCGAGGAAAGATGTAAAAGTTCGAATCCTGGTTTTTAAATTGCAGCTATCGAAACTGCAGCCTTGTTAACCGGCGCGTTGTCCTGATGAAACAGCATTCCGGTTCGCAGTTTGCCGCATCTTTTTTCCTCAATAGGCCCACGCAATCTTCTTATTTGGTCTGCGTAGAAAGAGCCTAATATAGTGGCTTCCTTTTGCAAATATTCCACTATGATAATTCCGTCAGCGCCCCAAAAAACTCATGCATACCCTTCCCTGCTGAGCTCGACACTTTGCATCCCTTCGGCGTTGGTGGAGAGGGTTGCTTCCACGTCATCGGTTGCTGTTTGGTTTCTGGATCAGAATGGTAGATTCAAATTTCATCCATGATCACGAAACGTGACAAAAACTCTCCTGATCTGCCTGGAACTTTTCGAGATTCACTCTCGAAATGTCGACTCGTTTCTTCTTTTGCCAGTCGGTTAACATTCTCGGCCCCCAACGCGCAGAGACATTCTTCATATGTAATTCGTGGGCAACGATTCTTTGAACGCTGCCATTCGAGATCCCTGTGACCTCAGCTACTTTCCTGATGATCTACCAACATGACATCTTTGATTTTTTTACATTGTCTTCAGTGAGGGACGTGGTTGGACATCCTTCGCGGTGTTCGCCTTCATTGGATGTTCTTGCCAGCTTAAACTTTTTGGCTCAGTGTGAAACGGTGGCATATGGAGGAGCAGAGTCCCCTAATGTTTCCACCATGTCGCCGTGTATGTCTCTGGTAGACAATTTTTTCAAACAGAGCTACTTAATGACAGCTCTAATTTGGTTTTTCTCCATTTTCATGTTCTCTCTTCGACTGTTCGTATTCAAATGAATGTAACTCCTTGGAACTGTCTTATTTCTGGAGCTAGTGCTTTCGGCACTCTGACTCCCCTCCTCTGGGTGGGCGTCTTTTTCAGCCCATCTCACTCCTCACCTTAACACAAAATCATCCCCTAGTGCAGATGTTCCGCACTATGCCGGTAGCTGTCGCAGGCTAGGGTATCGATCACTAGGTCGGTTGATGATATATTTCAGTTCCTCCATGGTACTGTTGGGGTGTCCGTCTACACTGTCAAATAGTTTAAGTGTCTTGTCACGTATGTAAATGCCGATCGGGTCGATCCGCAGTTCTCTGTGAATGTCCGTGTTTCTAACATACCATGGAATTCTAAATATTTTTCTCAGAGTGAGGTTTTGACAGATTTGTACTTGGCGTCTATTTGTCTTGCAAGTCTGATAGTACGCAGTGCTTTCGTAAGTCAATATTGGTCTTATTATTTGTTTATAGAGTCGCGTCTTGTTCGTCATATTCAGTTTGTCTGGTCTGGTCAATGGTTGTAGTCTACTTAATATTCCATTAATTGTTTGTCTCTTGTTCTTTATGTGTGTGGTCCATGAGAGTCCGTTGTCAAAAGTTAGTCCCAAACATTTGGCTGTCCGTTGCCAGTCTATCGTCTGATTGTCAACTGTTAGTTGTGGTGGTTATTCTGTTTGTCGTCTCGTTATGAAAATGGCTTGTGTCTTCTCGGCGTTAGCTTGGATTTTCAATTTCTGGAAATAATGCAGCAACATATCTATGTAGGTTTGCAGGTTTGAAGATGTAGCTTCTGCGTGCTTTGAGGTATAAAATATACATGTATCATCGGCGTACAAGGCTATGAATGAAAGTCCCTGGAATCATGGCCTATATATATGTTTTTTTTATACTGACTTAGCGAGTATATGAGGTAGTAAAACAAATATTTTTTTGGAATCTGATGCGAACTGGAAATAATCGATTATCATTACTTATTGATCAGCCCTCGTATTTGGTTTTGAAAGCTTGAAAAAATTATAAATAGATTAAACAGAGAAACATTTTGGAGATGTATCATGTCTTTTCTTGGACGCTACGAATCAGCGCGGTACATACTAATTCATGTTAAGTAAGGTTTTTTTCCTAGTGTAGATGGGCAAGAAAAAATATGCTTACCAGATCCGTGGGTGACCTATCAGACCGCGAGGTATGTGAGATTTGTTTCACTAAAAAAATAATCTACAAGCCCATGAAGTTACCCGCCTAAGCACCACTTTAACCCGGTCGTGCTGACTAACCTACCTATCGGTAACCAAGCACAACAAAAACGATTAAAGCTCATAGGCCGGTAAGGCAACCTTCCTCCAGCTTTATGCCTAGTACTCTCTCAACGTATTTTGAGACTGAGCGCCAGTGGTGCGCCCCAAATTTGGGAAGCGGCCATACATAAAGAACGTGTGCGTAAATACATGCCTTGGAAATGTCATCTGAACAAGCTTAACTTACTGTTACATTGTTTTGCGAATTTGGTCGCATTGAAAGACATGTAGGTTAGGTTAGGTTTTTCTAGCTGGAAAAAGGTCACGCATAGACCTACTGGTCCATAACGATAAGAAAACCTAGAGCTTAAGGATTTAGTTCAAGTCACCATCGAAGGCTTCAGACCTTTTTGCGAGTTGGAGTATGTCTTTTAACCTCTGCTATCACACGCGCTGCTTCGGGGAGCCCCAATCGGGGCTCTTCGAAGCAGTGCTATCTGGTTTTACCAGTGCCGGACAGTGACAACGGAGATGCTGGATTGTGTCTGAGAAACCCGGCTCCTTACACTTCCTACAGGTATCACTGGTTACTCCTGCAGCTGTTTTGGGTCCGTCGGTGTAAATGCTAAGGACTGCTGTGCGCATTTGCTGATTTCATTCCTGCGCATCTCCTACGGTTGTTTAGACTCTTCGTGTGGAGTAGAGCGGGGACAAAGGAATCAGTGCGCCTTGCATGCCCCAGCCCAATACTGCTGTGAACGATCTTGTCCGATAGTGCCCGATTCCTCAAGTGTAACAACAACTTTTGCAGACGCGCTTCTAACAAATAGGTCAAGCGGGGAAAGAAGAAGCAGGGCATTCAACGCAGACGAAGGAGTCGTACTTAAGGCACCCGTAATACAGAGAGCTGCCAATCGTAGAACTCTCTTTCACGTTGGCAAAGCCGATTTTATCTGTTCTCGGTCACCAGACCAGGCAGCCGGAAGAACGAATCGCAGTTAGAGCAGGCTTTAGGCCCCCCGTTTTGTCCAACACTCTCTTGCTGACGTAAGCAGCGTTGCTTGCCTTCTGTGCACTTTTCTCTAATTTTACCTTCCAAGTGAGCATGTTCTCCGGAATAAGGTTCAAATACTTGATGTGTGTGACTCCAGACCTACTCTACCGCCGTTCAACCTGATTGAATCTATCCCAGGAATTTTGTTTTTTCTCGTGCAGAGTATACTTATTTTTTTATCGGAGTTGATGCCAAGGCCTACGGTGTTCGCCCACTCATTAACCAGCCCCAAAGCATACTCGATGAGCAGGCCAAGGGTATGCAGGAACCTACCCGACAACCGTAAGTCCATCGCTCTCTAACCTTTTTAAAATTGTATTTGTCACCAGGTTCCACAAGAGAGGAAATAAAAGTCCCCCTTGAGAAGTACCTCTGTGAACCTTCTTTGTGATTCGCTTATTCACCCATTCTATCGATGTATGTCTTTGCTTAAACATTTTGCTTATTCAGCTGTATATAACCGGATGGTTGTTGGTTGCACGGAAGCTTTTCATAAAGACAGTTGTATGTACATTATTGGAGGTGCCCCCATGATCAAAAAGGCCCCAAGCTCAGTGTTTCTTGTAATGGAGCGCCCTTACTCGTTCAAGAACTACCTTATGAAGAGCCGTGTCCACAGATTCCCCTTTTGTGTGCGCGTTTTGGGCTCTCGAGATGCTTGGAGGTCCAAAAGTTTTTCGAATATGTTAAGAAGAAAAGAAGACAGGCTAATGGGTCTGTAGTCTTTCGGGTACGCATGGTTGCTTTAACCTGCTTTGGGTATAAATACAGCCTTGGCGCTGCTCCAGGCTGCTGATACGTGACCCCATCACTAGGCAAACTTTATAAATAGGCACAAACCAGGATACGGGAAGCATACCTGGCCTCAAAAGCATGGCAGGCAGAATCTGATCACAGCTTCAGCTATACCTACTGCATCGTGATCACTAGAAACCTGCCCATCAGTGGGTGTGGAGTCAAGTAAACATCCCGGAAACGAGAATCTTCAACGAACCCCAGCTGCTGCTTGGCCATTCCCCATCTGCTTTGCATACTACGTTTGGCGTAACAGTCCCGTCGATTCCGAGTGGCTTCAATTCCGCCACACAAACTCCTTTCACGAGTATAAGAAAAAAAAAACATTATGTTAGGGAAACTAAACGTACTGGCAGCGGTGCATTTAAATAATCTGTGTTATTGCTAATATTTGTGGCAATTATAAGATGGTGCCCCTAAACCAGTACGAGGGTTGTCGTGGGATTACTTTACTTTATTAGATGTTGTTCGATGTAAGTTTTCAACATGATGCCACACGGTTCCTGATAGAGCGGTCAAAGTGCCTTTACCAGTTGACCGCTAGAATCCTTCCTTGGCTAAAAATTTTATGTTTGTACACTGTGATAGTGAGGTAGGAGTCAAAGTCCTTGTAATAACATTAAGTATTTTAAGACAAAAACATTTTTGAGTGCAATAAACAGTAATAAATTGGTAATATTAACAGAATAGAATATATGTACAAACAAAATATACTGTGTGTATGATTTGATTCGATAAGGGATTAAATACTCGTCATACGTCATATTGGATAACCAGTATAGATTCATACAGTATTTCAATTTCAGTCGAAATAGTAACATCACCACATTACGTATGAATGATTTTAAAACTCATAGGACCAAAGAATAGTTCTCTGTACATCTATACTTTTTCAAGCAAAAATTTAAAATGAATCCGAACCTAAGAAATGTTTTTTCTGAAATCAGAATGAGTATATTGTGTATGAGTATATGAGTATATTGAGAGCGAATGAATCTGATTTTTGCGTTTTATCTGATATTTACTATTATACTAAGATGTTAAGCCCAGTACAGACGCTAGGTTTTGTACAACGTTTTATCTACGCAGTCTAAAACGTTGCAGACAAAATGTTCCGTGTGGATAGGAAAACTGTACAATTTTGAGAACGGTACAGTTGCAGCGATAATTGCGTTGATAGGGCATAGTTATCCGCAACGTTTTGACTGCGCAAATAAAATGTTGTGCAAAACCTATCGTCTGGACTGGACTTTAAACAGTTTCACGAGAAAAACGATCTTCACTATCACCTCAATCTCCAGACGCATTAATTTTAATGTTCTCATTTTCTCCACCAACTCTGCCATTTGTTCCACTTTCTACGATTTCAATTAATAAAATTCAACGAAATCCAAGACACTCTTAAGTATCATTTAGCTCGTTTAACCAAAAGAACAATCGAACGTAACGCGACAGAAAACCCACAACAAAGACAATGCAATAAAATCGCACTACCCAGCCACAGTAAATCAGAAGACCCAAACATAAGTTCCGAAGACAAGACCCGAATTTTCGTTCTCGACAGCTTTTAGTTTGGCCGATAAAATAAATTGCGCAGAGAATCAAGATGAGCGTTATAATACTGACATTAACAATATTAATTAGTTTGGGTGTCGAATAAATTTTTCAATAATCGATAATAAATCACTGCGATAGGAAGCCGCATTCGGACTAAGATAATTGCAGATCTGAATTTTTAATTATGGAAGAACAGGAACAAAGCCAGGTGTCTCTTATAATATGCGACTTCGTTGGTGGTTGAATTGATTTTGTAGATCATACGATTGTATTTTTTGGAATCTGTCGCCGAAGATCGTGAGAGCAGATAAATAAATCAGCAGGAGGGCCCGCTTCGCATGTGAATGCAGTCAAGAGAATAGATTTCAATGAATTCGCAATAGCAATAACGTAAATAAGTGTAGCCAATGGACATAGTGGAAACATCTGCCACCATGAAGGTTGAAGATCAAAGACGTATCGTTTATAATTTAGGCCACAGAGATCGACAAAATACGTTAGCATTGATGAAATTTCATTGATGCTGATGCAATGAGAAATAATCTCAGGTTGCGTTTTTCCTCGTTCTATTCACATTGATTGCTGATCGAAATTTACATTGCAACTCCTTTGACCTCATTGGATTTTGTAAACAAGCTAACGAAGCAGCTGCGCCCGTTTTTGGTCTTTCTGTGATCACAAGACATTTCGAAAGTTATGTCAAATTGTCGTGCTTAGCTTGGACAACTATGGTCGGCGCACTTCCATATCGCGCAATAGCAGCTCATGGAATAATCGAATTTTGACCGAAGCTACAAAACAACATTAACTTAACCACTTTTCGAGCCCTAATTGAATGTGCCAAGTGACGAAATTGCAAGTTACAATGAGTTTATTAGTTAGATTTTGATTGAGATATTTATTGGATACGTGCGCGGGAATTAGGCTCATTCATTATGATTTAAAGTATGTACAAGTACGTCGTTGAGGAAACACCTATCAGCGCATTGAACGATGCTGGTGCAATGCGGTAATTTGGTTAGAAGAAGCAGAAAAAATAGTTATGCAATTTGTTTTGGATCGAAATTCGAGTTTCGGTCAGAGGTTCAGTCGTGATTGAGCTCATTATTGTTACTTCAGAATTGGAATTCATTGCCAAACTCGAGTCGCGATAAAGATCAGATGAATTTTGATTTAGATTTATTAATGCTTGCGATTATGAAAAAAAGTATGTATTGATTGCAACAATGCATCCCGACGAATATGGATGAAACTGTTGTAAAAAACCGTGAAATTTAAATTGCAACATGTGAGCTTCGAAGTGCAGGAATTATCTATTGATCTTCGGTATACTGGTTATTATGATAAATTCGAAAGTAACATGGGGTTAGTAAATTAAACCTGTAGTTTTTTCCGAATTAATCATCAAACAAACGTTTCATTAATGAACAGAAAGTTTATTTTAAGAAAGTTTGCTTAAGAGATCAATTACAGCGTCTGATTCAGTTACATTCGCCAAATTACGAATTTCGTGCAACTTTGACACTTTCTGTTTCCAAACTAATTAAAGTAATGTTTATATCTTTTCTATAGAGATTCAACCGCGAAATCAACAGTTTCTCCATAATTTCTAATAAACAATTTGGCGAGACAAACTAACAGCGTTCATAATCCTACTGCAAAGCACCAACAAATCCCTCAATTATTAATTACAATTGGCAAAAAATACCAATTTCATGACGAAAGAATTCGATCGTTTAACCGCTTTTAACGGTTGATTAGTGCAATTGAATGGACTTCGAGTCTACCACATATCAACATACTTATGTATGAATACCGACAAAGAGATAGATTTGAAAGTTAAATAATCCAGCAGCAGAACATCTTGCAAATATGAACAAATATCAATTTCATTCGCTGTTGTATTTGAATGTAAGTACTTTGAATTAGCAATACTTTTTGTGCTTGGTGAATTGTTTAGAGTGAATCATATTTGACATCGCTAACGTATTTTTTATCGGTTGGAATCCGTTAACGGACCGCGCGGATATCATGGCGAAGCGTTGAGAGTGCTCGTATATTTATTTGTTTGCTTGATCATTTTACAATAAAAAGCAGGCAGAGCACGCGAACTTTACATGTTTTCGTTCTAATATTCAGGTGTTAATAACAGATATTGATAAGATGATTTAACGCCTGAAGCGTGGTCTCAGTATGATGTGGGGAAAGAGAACAGGAAAATAATGAGGAAACCGCTAGTCATTCTCGATTATTTGGGAAATTGTGTATGGTTTCGATGAATGTTTAAGAATGGCATGAAATTATTAATGTTTTTCTTATAATCAAATGCATCGACTTCTTAATTCGACTTGGTAAGAAAAAATATTGATTTTTATTGAGATGGTATTATATACCTGGGAGGCACGATCGATGAAGGCAGACATAAATTATTTACAATATTTAATACGAACATTAAAAAAATATTAACTCAGCGTTTTATAAGAATTCTTTGAAACTAAACAAGTTTTTATACATCGTTTGGAAACGTATAAAAGACATAAGGAAACGTTTTTTTTTCTAATGCATTATTTATTACCTTATTCATCACTAGCGTATTGCAGCTTGAAATCTTTAACATATCTTAACTAGTTCTTTTGGACGAATATCATCGAATATTAACATTCTACGATTTTAGAGCAAAATCTGAGAGTTTTAAATTATATAATTTTTTTTTAGATAGAAACGTTTACTTAGTTTTTTATGCGTTGTAAGACTATTTGTAAAAACTTGTTTGATTTGAAATGATCCTTAAGCACATTGTATAAATAGCTATACATAACTTTTATCATTGCTTAAAATAACTTTTTATGATACTCACTATCAGAAAAATGACCAAAGCATTGAAAGCAGTAACATACCTGAAAATAAAAAAAAAGTTCATTTGTTAATTTTGATAGTAAACTAGAAAACTATTTAATTAAATAATAAATTAATTTGTGTTGAAAAGGAGGCAAAGTCATTTACTGCAATAACGAGAGTGACCAAACACGAGACAAAATAACATTTGTGTGCCGAATATGGTATCAGTCGCACTTTCATGGATATTCCAAAAGCTTAGCTAATTACTAATATATAAATCTACGTTGATATCACCTCAAAAATTTTTCCTGGCTTTCTCACCTGAATTCACTTCATTCTAATTTTATTCAACCTAGACTTTTCTTTTCTTGAATTGTAGAGTCGAGCAGTCTAAGTATATGTACGTTTGGGGCATGGAAGTAAATTGTTAAAGAGGGAAGTTATTTTTACAGCCTATTAGCATTAAATTTCGTACCTTCAGTTATGTATTGTAAGAATTTGAACGAGATATTAAATTATCAAAAAGTATCTTTTTTAAGAAAAAAATATTTCTTCCACAAATTGTTTCATAATATTCCTCTCTATCATGTTTAAGCTCGAGTGTTTAATATATTTTCTTTTTTCAGCAAGGAGAAATTTGAGAATGTCGAATAATTTTCGATTCATGGTAAATTGCAATACAAAATACTTTCCAGAAACCGCTATTTTTTCATGCAACTAAATCAAGCAGGAAAATTTCATTCAAACTAAATTCAGGAAATACCAAAAATTTATTTAGTGAAAAGTGGTTGTATAGAGACGAGAAATATTACTAAGTAATATCTCTTCCAGTCTTAATAGTGATCGGAGACACTAAATACGCCTCTGATTTATTCTTTCATTTTGATTGATTTTTTCTTGAAATTTAAGATAAAAGGCCCTCAAATATTAATGCATATTCCGAATGAATTTTCAGAAAAATAATCGAAATTTTAATTTTATGAGGTCATTTTTCAAATTCTAAAATCTATTGTTTTTATGCATTTTTGAGCATTTTCTACTAATTCTTTTAAGTTTGATAAACTATCTGTTATTTTTATAAAATCTTAGAAAAATTTCAATTTACTGATACGTCAAAACAAATGAGTAATACATAATTTGACTGATAGAGAATATATTCATATCTCGGCATTTATTTCTTTGTTATTTTGAGAAAACTTTCGATAAATATCGGTAAAATTTCTATAGTAATATAATATAAATAATACAATTGAATTTTTTGCTTCACATTATGTTTCCTTTTAATATCGGTATAGAATTGAACACATCGAAAACAATTTCGATGTGCCTCAAAATTTCGTTACATCTGGCAACACGAAGCAAAGAGGTACAAACGTAGTACGAAAATACCAAACGGTCCGTAAGGTTTTCAGTCTAACCAAATGCATACAGAATTCATAAATAAGAAAGAGCGACAACAAAAATTACGAGAAATAAAAACAAAACAATCGAAAAACCGAATGACGAGAAGTCAAGAAACACGAGAAGAAATAAAGAAGAATGAAGCAGAGAAGAAATAAAGAAGATAAGAAATAAGAAAAATTAAGAAGAAAGAGAGTAAAGAAGATATAAGAAGATAGAAAATAATTTAAGAATTCAGAGATGAAATAAAGAAAACTGAGAAGCAAAATAAGAATTCGTAAAATAAAGAAGAATGCTACAAAGAAACAAGAGACCAAATAAAGAAGATAGGCAAAAATAAAATAGAGAAAAATAAAAAAGAATGGCAAAATTACAAAGAAATACAAAATATCGAAGAAAGGCATAGTAAAGAAGAAATATAAAATAAAGAAGAAAGGTAAAATAAAGAAGACAAAATAAAGAAAACAGGCAAAATAAAGAAAAAAAAACTCTAGCGCACCTGAACCGCTAGAAACACTAATGTTCGAAGAACAGTAGAAGAATCGTGCAGGTTTTGAGTGCATATTCCACCACATGAGCTGCTTATTACGGCCAAACTGTTTCAAATGCCACGTTTTACATTGGTCTCAAGAATGCATTATAACTCATATGGTAGAAGGTTTCAGATATTACCACTGGCATGAATTTCAACGTTTATGAGAGCGAAACACGGGTTAATTATATTCGTTATCAGTTGCTTGTTTCACAAAATTTTGAAAGCAGCATCTCATGTAACATCAATGAAGAAAATGCTCAGTGCCTGCAGCACTGTAACTGAAGTTGGTGTTTGGGGCTGCGATCCGAAAAATTTGCAGAACTTTGGGAATTGAAACATCGGTTATTTATTTTCATTGTAAATGTTTCCAGCATGAATACTAACTGTTAGCATTTATTGATACAAAAGTAGAACAACCGACTCGTGCTGGCAACCTTTCGCCAGTATCAAAGCCAAGAATATATCACATCTGCTTCACGTTGTTATATTACATTCGAAGTCATAGGAGTATAAAGAAATTTAGGGTTACCTGCAGCGAGTTTTTTCAAATAATCGAAAGCTTAATATTTGCTGTTTATTGTCACTACAATATCATTACCAATTGAAAATTCTACGATAAAACCGCTTAATAAAGATATTGCAAACAAACACAAATCCAACAATAGCTGCCAACCCAATCGTGGCTTTTCAACCAAATTTGGCCTAAATAATGTTTATAATGGGTTCCATTAATTGTATGAAATTCGTATTGATTCCATGACTGCACTGGAAGTTATAGGGCAAAAAGTTTTATTTTTCTGAGCGAATTTTCAAAACCAAAGATACAAAAATTACCATAGCTGGCAGCACTAATCGAATTTTTCAATTAAATTTCTATCAAACAGAGTTTAGAGTAAGGTTCAGCTACTGTGTCAATTTCATGAAAATCTGGTAACTTATTCACATTTCATAGGGCAAAAAGCAGTTTTTTTCTTTGTAATTTTTCAAGATGGCACCACTGGCACAGAGTTGCCTACAATTCAAAATCGCTTCTATCAGACCTGGTCCTACTTAAGTCCAATGCATTTTGTAAATTTCAATTGTATCTGATTATTGATTCGTGAGCTCCCGTGAACAGAAGCTTTTGATGTTAAAAATATAGGTTAACTGGAATAGGGTGACCGTTCTTGTCCGACATGACATTTCCAAAGTTTTACTTTGAACGTGTAGATAAAGCATAAGATTTGTATACAGATTGGTTTTATTGCAAGAAACGGACATTTTTAGGATATTCGATGGTTTGAATGTTTTCACTTCTAAATTTTGATTTTTTTCAAATTTAAGACACCAAAATTATCATAGCTGGCAGCTCAAACCGAATTTTTCGATCAAATTTCTACCAAACGTGACTTGAAGTAAGGTCCAGCTAGTGTGTGAATTTCGTCAAATTCGAACGATTCAATCAGAATTTACAGGGCTAAAAGCAGGTATCTTTTTCAGTGATTTTTCAAGATGGCACAGAATCGCCCGCATTTCAAAATCACTTCTATCAGACCTGGTCCTATTTAAGACCAATACATTCTGCAAATTTCAATCAATTCTGCTTATCGGATCGTGAGTTTCCGTGAACAGAAGTTTTTGATGCTAAAAATATAGGTAAATTGGGCAAGGGTTACCAGGCGTGCTCGTTATACCATATCAAATTTTATTTTTTGTTTATGTAAATAAAGCACAAAATTTACATATGAGTGGCTTTTTTTTGAAGAAACGGCATTTTTTCAAGAGAAACGATGATTTGGAAGTTTTCACTTTCAGAACCTGATTTAGCTACAGGGTTGCCAGCACGCTCATTAAAACCTACAACTAAATAATACCAATATGTTCTGAAAATTTGGTAATGATTGAATAGCTCTGTCAAAAGTTATCGCAATTTAAACATTTTATAATTTTTCCGTTCTTTTTTTAGGCACCCAGCGCACACATAGGGTTAAAAAATTCCAAAACATTATCCGATTCACATGTAAAACACGTTCGAAATTTATTTGGTCAACTTTATTTTTGCACAAATTATTTGTGTACGGAATAATAGGTATATTAAAAATATCACTAAAATGGCCGCCGGCGCCAAAGGGTTAAAAATTATTAACTTTTTGTGAGACCTGGCACTATTCTGCATATACACCAATGTGTCCTGAAAACTTCAGTTCAATCGGATGGCGCGTTCCTGAGATTTTTTCACTGAAATTTTTTGATGATATATATATATATATATATATATATATATATATATATATATATATATATATATATATATATATATATATATATATATATATATATATATATATATATATATATATATATATATATATATATATATATATATATATATATATATATATATATATATATATATATATATATATATATATATATATATATATATATATATATATATATATATATATATATATATATATATATATATATATATATATATATATATATATATATATATATATATATATATATATATATATATATATATATATATATATATATATATATATATATATATATATATATATATATATATAGAAATATGAATTTTTCGCCAAAGTGATTTTAATACTAATGTTCTTCTTCGAACATTAGTAAAAAACAAAATAAGAATATAAGCAAAATAAAGAAGAAAGGCAAATTACAGAAGAAAGGCAAAATAAAGAAGAAAGATCAAATAAAAAAGAAAGATAAAATAAAAAAGAAAGATAAAATAAAGAAGAAAGATAAAATAAAGAAGAAAGGTAAAATAAAGAAGAAAGGTAAAATAAAGAAGAAAGGTAAAATAAAGAAGAAAGGTAAAATAAAGAAGAATGGTAAAATAAAGAAGAAAGGTAAAATAAAGAAGAAAGGGAAAATACAGAAGAAAGGTAAAATAAAGATGAAAGGTAAAATAATGAAGAGGGGCAAAATATAGAAGACAAAATAAATAAGAAAGGCAAAATAAAGAAGGAAAAATATAGATGAAACGAAAAATAAAGAAAAAAAGGAAAAATAAAGAAAGGAAAAACAAAAAAAGAAATGAAAAATAAAAAAGAAAGGAAAAATAAAAAAGAAAGGAAAAATAAGGAAAAGAAAAATAAAGAAGAGAGGAAAAATAAAGAAGAAAGGAAAAATAAAGAAGAAAGGAAAAATAAAGAAGAAAGGGAAAATAAAGAAGAAAGGGAAAATAAAGAAGAAAGGGAAAATAAAGAAGAAAGGAAAAATAAAGAAGAGAAAAAAGAAGAGGAAAGAGAAGACACAGGCGGAATGAAAAAAGAATGAGAAGTGAAATATATAAATAGGAGAGAGATGAGAAATATTTTAGAGGAGAAATATTTAAAAGAAGAAATCTAGAAGAGAAAACATTTAGGAAAAAGAGGGAAATTTAGAAAGATAAATTGAGGAGAAAGGAAAAACAAGGAAGAGGAAATAAAAGAAATATAAAAAAAAAAGATAAAAAAAAAGAAATATGAAAAAAAAAAAGAAATATATAATAGGAAAGAAATACAAAAGAGGAAATAATTATAAATGAGGAATATTTAAAAATATTAAAATTATAAAAGAGGAAAGAATTATAAAAGAGGAATATATTATAAAAAGGAAAAAATAAAAATGAGACAAAAATATGGGGAGAATAAGGGAGAAGTTCTAAAAATAAAGGGAAATGATATAGAAACTGGAAGGAATACCAATAAGGAAGAAAATCAAATCAGGGAACAACTATTAAAAGTAAAGTTATATTTATTTCAAAATTAACAGGTACAAAATATGAAAAAGGTATGAAATATAAAAGTGGTAAGAAATATGAAAGTCGTAAGAAATATGAAAGCTAAGAAATATCGGAGAGAGAAGAGCCAGAAAAGAAAGCAATAGCAAATTTGAAGAAACACAAAAAAGGAAGAAGCATTAATAGGGAACAATCATAAAAAGAGAAGAAATATAAAGAAAGGAATACAAAAAGGGATAATTAAAATCATGGCAGAAAAATAAAACCAGGGCAGAAGTATAAAACCAGGGCATATGTATAGCACCAGGGCAGAAGTATAAAATAAGCGAAGACATAAAATTAGGTACGAAACATAATATCGTAGCAGAATTATAAAATAAGGGAAGAAATACAAAAAACGAAAATTTGTAAAATAAAGGGTATGTTGAATAAGGGAAAATATATAAAATACTGTCACTATTTGAAATTTTAAGGATACTACCACTCAGTAAAGAAATGACAAAAAATATCACAGATGGCAGCCCTATCATAATTTTTCAACCAAATTCCTGCTAAACTCAGCTTACAATAAGGTCCGTCGACTGTGCTAATCTCGTTTGAATCAAGTTACAAGGCATAAAGTATTTATTTTTTGGAGTGATTTTTCTATATAGCAATTCCACAGGGTTGACCTCATTTTCAAATCACTCGTATTCTCTCCTAATCAAAATCAACACATCCTCAGCATTTCACATTGATCTGATGTTGTGATCCTGAGTTGTTGTGAACAGAAATTTAAAGTGCTCAGAAAATAGGTGATTTGGCGAAAGGTGATCGTTTTTGTGCGACGCGGAATTTCGAAAATTTCAATTCGACAGGGTGGACAGAAAAAAATTTATCAGTTGTTTGCATTTTTGCATTATAAAGTTGTTCTACATATTCGACAAATAGTTAAAGTATGCGTTTTGGCTTTTGAATAATTTGATTAGCTATCATATGTCTGCAAGCAATATAACGGAGAGCTTTACACTGAATCAATGAAATTGTGCTTCAATGGGATTTAAAGTGCGGTACCATATTCGAATTTAATTTTGGCTAATGAAAAGTTAAGTATTTTAAGTGTGTTCATTTTGTTGAAATTTCTAGAAGTCTTAATTATTAATCTTAGCATTCTACATGATCACTAAGACGTATTAATTGTGTGGTTCGCTAAATTAATTATGTTCAAAAAATATATATAAAATGCAATACTCGGAAAATTAAGATTATTCATTATTAACATACGTCAAAAATAGCAGCGGTCTCAAATGAGATTCTTGTAGAACATCTGGCAAAGGATATAATCTTTGAGAATAATGCGTCTCAACTGGTATAAATGAACATCTCGGTTTAACTTAGGCTTAGTCACGTTGACAATGGTTCATGGAGGGCAAAACTAGAGAATTTTTAATACGAATGTCGAGATCTATTTGATCGAAGATTTTTGTAATAATTTAAGTGAACTTGCAGAAAGTTTTGAAATAAATAACATACATAGTTGTGGTTGGAAATAATATTGATTTAAGCTTCACCTGGCCTCATGGGGTATGTACAAACCCCACGCTCTTTCTCGTCGATTTTCGATATCTAAATCTTCGAAATCGAAACTCGGAACGACATCTATCGGTAGTCAAGGGATACACTTTTACACCTATGCCAGTGGGATAGCGCTGTGACCGTTTGTTCGTCTGCAGCAGTCATCAAAAGCAGTTTGGGGTGTGTACGTCCCCACCGTGCCATCAAGGTCGTTTTTTCGTGAATTGGAGCATTTTTTGTGTTTTTAATTTTGGTCTTTAGGAAGAAGAGAGAGGTAAGTAATCAACGTTTCTATGCATAGCAATTTGTTTTTACGATTTTCAACGTTTTTTGTTTACGTTTAGAATGGCGTATAATTTGCGTTCTCGATATTTCCGAGAGCAGTTGCTCGAGGATGACTTGGACGAGGAACCAATGGAAGATAATAATGCCGATCATCTTTCAAGCTCGGAAAATTCTTCAGACGAAAGCTATGAAGAATCTGACGATGCTATGGATATCGACATGGAGGATCCGAGCGAAAATTAAAGGCTTAATAAAAGTCGAAGTGAGCCACAACGCGGCCGCCCGCCCAAACATCTCTATGGGGAAAGATGGCTTCAAGTGGACCAGAACAACTCGGTCTCGTAGATCAGGTAAGAAGCGCAGCTGTTCCCCTTCCCCCTCCGACAGTGTTTGTCTCTCTCACTCTTTCTTCTTTCTCGTACTTATTTTTCTTTGCTAACGCGTATCAAAGAATATCATAGCTTACAGAAGAACAGTTCTTCGATAAAATCATGCCACGATCTCGGGTAACAAAACTATCTCTGTCTCTCTCTCTCTCTCTCTCTCTCTCTGCCTACCTGACTGTTCTTCTATACACACTATAATATTCTTTGCGCGTATAGAGAATACCAACGTAAATCAGGGATTTTTTTTCTGGTACTAATTAAGTTAAGCCGCTATGATTTATTCGTTTTAACTTTTTTAACAGACATTTGGAATCGTTAGAGCCCGGTACAGCTGGTAACGCTGTAAATGCTGAAACAATAGAAGATATTTGGGAGTGTTTATTTACTGATGAGATGATAAATTTAATCGTACATAATACGAACTTGAAGATAGAAGATGAAAGTTTATCATTCGTTGTTGAAGAAAAACAACAAAGTTACCATTATCATACTGATGCTATTGAGATCAGAGCTTATATCGAAATCCTGTATTACAGTGGATTATGGAAATCTGCAGACGTCGATGTTAATCGATTATGGTCAAAAGCTAATGGCCTCACAACTTACAAATGCATATTTACAAGGCACAGGTTTACTTTCCTATCAACTTATCTTCGTTTCGATAATAAAGACGAAAGAGAAGAAATTGACAGATTTGTTCCGATCAGGAATTTATGGAACATGTTTATAGAAAATTGTAGAACTAACTACAGCTCGAGTCACGAATGTACTATTGACGAACAGCTGCTGAGTTGCAGAGGACGCTGTAAGTTCAGCGTTTACATGAAAGATAAGCCGGATAAATATGGGATCAAGGTCATTAGTTTAAACGACGCAAAGACTTCGTACATGGTAAATATATAGGTGTTTTTTTTACCATTGATTTTTATAAAATTTTTAAAGACATTTATTTAAAAACTTTTATAACAGATTAACGCGGTTCCATATTTAGGGAAGAATACTGAAGTCGTAGAAAGTGATGAAAATTTTCCCGAGTATTAGTTTAGGTTAGTAACTCAACCTATTTACAACACAAACCGATCAGTAACGTGTGACAATTGGTATACGTCAATTAGTTTGCTTCAACGAATGTACGATGAACCATATAATTTGAGAATTACCGGTACCATTCGCAAGAACAAAAGGGAAATTCCAGCGGATTTTATTGCGAAGGTTCCAAAAAAAAAGTTCTGCCATGCTGAAAACTTAACGCTTCTCAGCTATGCTCCCAAGAAAAAAAAAACTGAAAAAATTGCGCTCCTGGCCTCCTCGCTTCTTCACACAGAAGAAATGACAGAGGATAAACCTAATATTGTCCTTTATTATAATAAAAATAAAGGAGGGACGGACACTTTTGATAAGTTGTGTCACTCTTTCAGTGTGCGTAAAAAGACGTACAGGTGGCCGCAGCGATATTTTCAAGGCATCTTGGACATGACGATCGTGAATGCGAGAATTTTGAGAGCGTGCAATGCCGTCCAAAATCAAGAAGAAATAAAAATAACTGCAGATTATTGCTTAGAACAAATTTATTTACATTTAATTACGCAGCATTTGGAACGTCGTCTTACTCAATTGAGGCTCCCCAGAGATTTGAAAGTAAGAATAATAACAATTTTGAATCGATCGGTTTTGTCTGAATGCCATGTACAAAATTTGAATCTTGTCATTAAGCAAAGATGCGCCTTATGTGATCGGAAGAAAGATAAGAAGACAGATAAAGGATGTGCATCCTGCAAACGCCCTATATGCCTAGACCATAGGATTTTGATGTGCCCCGATTGTACCGGTCATTAATTTAAATTTTTTTGATAAGCCACAAAGCTCTTTTTCATCCACTCTACTTCTTTCAATGATTATTTTGTAATACATTTGTTTAAAAAAAATAAAAAACAACGACTTTTTCCTATATTTCGAAATTAATTTTTTTCGTAAAACCCATATAATTTCTCAAAATAAATACCTTTTTTTAAAGACCCATGAAAACTCTTATTACTCTTTTATAGTGATGTAACAGAAGAAGACACAGCTAAAATGTGAGCCCTTTTTATCGAAAAACAACACAGTTATTAAATTTTTTATAAAAACGCATTTTTTTTTCAAGTTTTTCAGGTTTCCGAATTTTTAATGAACGCTGATCTTAATTTTTCTCAACTCGGACTAGTTTAGAGTTTAAAGTGGTTTCTAAAGATGATCGTTGATTTTTTCTAAGACAAAATAATCAATATTTCAATTTTTACAAAGTTATTTCTCACTGGGGTTCGTACGTACCCCACAAGTCCAGGTTTGTTACTCAGGATGAGCATGCCAGGTGAAGGTTAAGTAGATTTTCTCTTTCTATGTTTTCTTGATCTTTTTGTGCACAGAAATTGCATGGCTTGCGTAGAAACGTAAAACTTCTAGGCAGCACGTGTATGTCTCTAATAGATTTGCAAATCACAATACCTGAAAATCGGCCACTGATGATATTAGGCAGCAATATAAAGGGTAGTATTTTCACTATTAGGCGACTATTTGTTTACCATCAAAACGCTTAGCTATGAAAATTATCTAGTTGTTACGTGATGACTATTATTAGACATACCCAGCCAATTGAAATACATTGAAATAGTACCTTTACTTAACATAGGACCAAGTTTATGAGAATTATATTTTTCGGTATTGTTTTGGGACTCTTTTGTTTTGGGAATCTAAAATTATAAAACTTGTTGGATCCTGTAATTAAAGCTCCATTCTTGAATCAATTTTATTTTCAATACATTCACAAAATGTAAGTCAATTGAGGCAGCTTCTATAAAAATGAACAGGGCGATCGAAGAACAGCCCCCATTGTTTAATTAATATCATCAAATTATGTCACTAATATTGAAAAAAAAATTCACAAATTTGGACCCAACACGATTACGAGCTTCCACACTTCTCGAACAAAATTCACCAGCACAAGACTTCTATCAATCGATCATGCAAATCACTATTGCCAAATCAAAATATTTTAGAATTAATCCGTGTATAAAACAAGAACACCGATAATTTCAATCAATTCACATTTGATTACTTTATTTTCCGATCAATAGTTACCGTAAAATCGAATTAAATGTATGTAAATCATGAAGAGAAGTTCCCTTTGTGACGTTGATCTTGATGTCGATCAGAGAGCATATTATTAAAAGTGCGCGTGTGCACATGTCTTGATCGTCGTTCGTTGTCATCCAAGTTGATTTTGTTGACGCCAAATATTTAAACGAAAACATATCTCCACAAAACGAAACAATTAGGAAACCCAGACGAAATGACCAATTTTATCGGATGACTGGAAAATCATAAAATCACCCGACTGCTGACTTGTATAAGAAAAAAAGTCAAATCAAAATGTCCATTTATTTCTTGAATTCCAGACGTACTATCGGCCTTTGGTAAATTCCTTAAACAGATTGTAAGGAAATTATTTAGTTTCTGTGTGATGCAAACAGTTCAACCACACGTTCAAGATCAGATCATCTCGGCAAAACAATTGTCGTTAAAGTAGGCAAACAAAGTAAATGACTAATAAAATTATTTTTACTACAACGCTCTTAAAGCTTCGTTTACGAGCCGTTGTTGTAAAAGTGCACGTCATCAAAAAAATTAGACCAAGTTCAGTTTCGTAATTCAATCAGCTCGGTTATGGTTCAATTACACGACGAAAACGCGCACTACGTAACCGATTCGTGTTAAATGATCATCGTTTCTTCTTGCTACGACCGACTGAGGAAATGCATTCAAGTGACCTACATTTGTACCACCTATGGCAGAATCATAGATACAATTACATAAATCGGGCTGGATACAAATTGGCATCGAAAATGGAATGGAATTGGACGAAAGTACGTGCACACACATTGCGAAAATGATAATATGATCGCTACTATTGTTAACTACTGTAAAACTGAACTAACTGCTTGGGGCAGAGTGGAATAGAACAATAGAACTTGTCCAATTAAAATGATAAATAAGTTGTTTGATTGTCAATTTAGGTGAATGGATATGAGTTACGGTGTTAATATATGAAATGGAATTTAGAAAAATGTCGCAATCAATGTAAGTGGTCTCGTGAATTCTTTTGTACGATGTGGTCACTGGCGGTTGTATGTAATTTTTGTAAATACGCTTCAATTTAGAACGTATGCGGAAAAATTATTGGTGCCATTCATCAAGAATATAAAAATGAGTTTGAAGTTGAATTTTAAGCACATGATAGAAAACCGTCAATAAATTAGCCATGCACTGAGAGTAGCAAATAGACATAAGCCATTATGAGAATATCCTGACAAAGAGAATGGCTAGCACCGAAAATTGATTCACACGCGAAAATCGGTAGTGCTAGTAGCAATATAATTGTCAAGAATAATGATCAGTGACTATCGTTTGAATCATGGTATATCAACTGTGCCCCTGACACACATCACTCTATTAGAATTAGTCATTAGTACGACGTGCACATAGTTCTTTTTTTCCAAACAAAATTATATTCACTGCTTACTGTTTATTAACTAGAGGGAAACATAACTTCTCATAACTTCAAACATAATTGGCCGATAATTACTAAAGATCGTCTATCTTTAAAATGAATCAGTTCCACGGGACTTGCATACTGAGTAGGGCTTTTTGTATAATTTCTTGTCACTGAACTTCAATGATTGATTACAATTTTATAATCAATCCAACATAATAGCATCATCACATCCTCATTACGTTGCTCAATTCGAGAAATTCGAGGTCTAACTCAATGACAAACACATGTTGATGCATTCATACCATACTACACCACATCATACGAGAGCAATTACGAAACTCACCAAAAACAGATGCTATTCCAATCGAATGAAAAATGATGTTAACGAGCAAATCAAAGCCCTATTGCTTCATATTTTTAACAGATATCCTCAAATGTATGGTGGATCGATAAATGCGTATGGTCATCGATATCGATAGCACCCATTTATCCATATGTCATTCGCAACGCCGTATTCTCCATACACTATCCCAGGTAATAGGCGAACAACCCGAAAATCTAGATAAACTAAAAATAGTTAGACCTGACTTGAGTCGTTTACAACAACCACGAGCCTGACTTGGCCTTACAATGTGGGCTGCAATTTATATTTATAAAATTTTCGTTATAAATTGCATCTGACTATGTTTGGGGTACGTGTTGCGTTACTCGACAACTAACTGAGAGTGCTGTACGCGAAAACATATATTTCCTAAGCCGATATCGAAAAGAACAGTTGTACGCAAGGAGTGTGCAATCGCAATGTCGTTAGATTCACTCGTAAATGTTATTGAAAATCGCAGATTTTTTGTTTGAACAGAAAACATAAGGATTTGATTATTGAATTCTAGTACTATGTACACTTTGAAAATGATTTCGAAGTCATTATGACAAGAACGGACGCAAACAAGTTGACAAAATAGTACACACTAGCTAGAGAACGATTTTTCAGTTTTTATAGAACAAGCCTTTGGTGACTGTTGTATGCAATGCATTGAATCTATGTACGGACATCTATAGATACATAATGCAGAAGACAATCATCAAAATGCAAAACTTGTCTGGTTTCGCGACGACCGTATAAGGCATTGATCAGCAGGTACGAACCTCTAAGCAAGTTGTCGCTTTGCCGATGTCTGGAATTGAATTCGAGTAGGTACATTTGAGTTACGAAGACAGTTTACAAGATATCTCGCGGATGTGGTCATAGCGGTTGCTGTGGTAATAAACTCTGTTGTGTATGAGTATTGTCAACCAATAATCGTACTTTGAGAGTTCTAAAACTTACATGGGTTTCTGGGTAAATTCAACAAAATTATAGGAGTTATAATAACGGTGCTTTGATTAGGTTTATACGTCCAAACTGAATAAAAAACAATGTGATACTTCTCGGCCGCATGTTTTAAATCGTCGCCCGTAAATATTTCAGCACGAACCATTCTCTGACTGATAGACAAGTGACAAGATTTCCAACATTTCGGACATTGCACATTCGATTACTGATAAGCGGATTTACTATTGCCCAAATATAGATACGATAGGAAAAACGAATCACGAAGAAAGAAATCATAAGTTATCTATAGCATTTACAAGACTGCGACATTTCTAAGGCAACCGTGACGCTTTCCAAACCACACGAAGTCCTTTCCAAAACAAACGTATCTTTTTCCATTTCAATTGTAACTTATTTCATTTCAAACATAGCCAAGAGCTTTCTTAAGGCACTAAAAGTATGAAGAGAATGAATTTGTTGAAGCTTCTTCTTAAACAGGATATCTAAAGTAAAATCTTGCAGAAGGATAACGAATTTGAATAAATTTTATACAAAAAAGCATAAACACTTGCGTTAAGGGGGGAGTAGGGTTTTTAGATTTTTTTCAATGTTTTTTATTTTAAATGAATGACTAATATCTCAAGAATGTTGTGTCTAAATTTCAAGTCGATCAGAGCAAAATTGACGAAGCTATGACTATTTTTATACCTGTCGGATTTTTATACCTACCTGACTCGAGCGCGCTATTGTTACCAGGCAGCTGGTTCGATTTCTATAGAATACCTTAAAAGCTACCCCTATCTTTCTTTATAGAAATTTAAAAACGAGTACAAACGTGTTAACTTTAGTCAATAATAACTTTATATTATATTATTTATAACTTTAGTCAATGTAGAGTATATAATTTAGTGTGGCAGTAAACGTTCTATTGAGCAGACGTGCACGCACTTTCTGATTTTCGCATCATTTAAGCTCCATTTTCGTTCAGTTTTGTGCTAAAATATTGCTGAAATGCCGAAAAAAGTTACAAGATCTGATAGAGCAACAACTAGTACGAGATTATATCGACCTAAGAAATTTGTATCTCCGCAAAAACGTAAAAATGAAGACATTTCGACAAGTAGCGCGTCAGCTAAAAAAGTAAAAGTGACCATTGAAGATCAAGTTACGGAGGATCTTCAAAAATACTATAGGATAATAGATTTTTTATTAGTCTCTTAACCAATTGCAACGCTAGTGAAATGCAGAAAATGTGATGGAAAAATAAATTTTCATTCGACTAAAATAGAAGGCCGACTAGAAAAGAAGCAAACAAAAGAAGGCAGGATTCATCGTAGACAGGAGCAAAAAGATGCTCTAGACATTGTGGATGACAGCAACATCCTTTATGGACCTGACACCGATGATTCAGTGTGAAGTAAGCGCATAGAACTCGCTTATGAACGTTTTATCCCAAATTTTTTAGTGTTCAAAACTTTCAAACGTTTTTCCCACAACTCACGTTTTCAAAGTCGGTGTCCATCATAAAGGTTAGTACGCTGCCGAGCCTGAATTCCTGTCCCCCTTTAAAATGCATGGGAAAAGAGTGACGGAATTCCGGACCTGAATTTTTTTTCAGGTCACTTGAGAAAATCGGTACGCTGCTCGTCCTGAAACGTTGCCTGAAAAGTGTCAGAATTTCAGAGTTTTTTCAGGCACGAGGTGCCTGAATTAAATGGTCTGCTATTTATTTGGTCACGGAAAGCAATCATTTTGGCCATTTTGACCGCGCTTTTATTTTGAATTTTGTTTGAAAATTTTAAATTTGTTCAATGGTTATGTTACGTCGGCACTTTCTGTCGACAAATTAACTAATTTTATGCGACGGATAGTTCGTACAGGACTAGAAGCAATGATTTCCCAGCAATTCAATGTTTTTTGCAGATAATTTTACTAGGATACACTTTAATTAGCTGGTTGATTAATTGGATTAGTGCGACGTTAGAAAGTTTTCAGTACCGCATGTGTACGCGATATGAAATGCATGGATGTAAATTATGTATTTGTGTAAAGGATATATATTTCAAATAAACAATTATTAAATAGATTACATAATTGTTATACTTAGAAAAACTACGCCTATTTTCTTTCAGTCTAATTGAATTTAACGTGAAACTAGTTTTGAGCATTTGCTACTACAACTTGGTTGCTTTCGTAAACTTCGATCTGCTTAATAATATAGCAGTATGATCAGGCAGGAAACTTGAATGAATTTAAAATTGAAGAGCTGAAATAAGCATTGATGGAATAGTAACATATAGTATTTCGCATACAGTTGGTACATTGTTAAGGTTATTTTAAAAGAAAGTTAATTTCTAAGTCCCATGCCGCCAAAGTTGAGCGTAGTGCGGTGTTAACGTTGTTATGCAACAACTTAAAGGTGAAGCGGGCTGGAGGCTTGTACTTTTCACGGAAAAGAAAATTACAGCGATGTTTAATATGGTCCTGTAGTCTGCCGCACAACCAATTTAAAATTTTCAATAAGTATATTATGGAGAAAATTTCCACCTACAATTTATCAAAGTTTGAGCACCAGAATGTGGCATTAACTTCGCGTCCCAAGAATATGCGCCGTACATCAACAGCAAACTCACGAAACCACTACCCATTATTCTGTTTGCTGAAAAATCAATGGCTGAAAATTCAAAATACAAGTGCCAAACATCTACACAATTAACTGTCACTTTGTAATATTCTACACTTCTCTACACGAAAATTTTTCCGTGTAGAAATAAATAGCACAACCGAGTGTCCGGAATTCAGGCTCGCCAGCGTACTAACCTTAACTCCAAAACTACTGCACCGATCCTTTTGAAGTTTTGAACACTATTTTTCTACATAAATTACGAGGTAACACTGGAGAGTTTTTTTTCGAATTTGTTTATATTTTTAATTTTACAATAACAAATTAACCGATTTTCGTTCAAAGTGCTACCAAAAAGTGAAAAATCGAAATTCCGAAAAACCCTCCCAGCGTTACCTGGGGAAAGCGATTATCTAACGAAATACGTTTGATTTTAGGATTTCACATGACCCAGCACCGAGTTATGATGGGCACTGCAATTCACCTTTTTTCCGAGACGCTTCAGAAGAATTGCTGCCATTGCCGTATTTTTTAATATTTTTTCATGAAAATTTCACAAAATATTCTTCAAATGTTATACTATAATTTACCATTGGTTTTAACATTTAAAAAATCACAAAAATGTGCCCTTTTTTATACGAATTAACCCTACTCACCCCTTAAGTCGTTAGGTTGCCAAAAAACACATGTTTGTCTGCTTAAAATTATTACTATTGAAAGCAGTGTCTGCATAATAACGAGTGGTAGTAAAGGTACATCATCGACAGGTAGACAAAGTGATTCTCCAAGAGATAGTCTTGATAGTATCGATAAAATAATAAATACCTATTTGTATGTAGATAACTATTGGTACGCAAACGTCGGCACGCTGCATTTGAATATCAAATCAATTCGAATTGCATTGGGGGTATTTTATTATATGAGAGTATAAACGAATATATATTCTTTGAAGCCGAGCAATCTGAAGGAGAATGAGCTCGTTGGATAGGCGTACGTAGCCAGTTCATTGAGAGTTCTCTTTGGAAAAAGAACCAACATAAATAACTAACCAATCACTCTACATTTGCTGATATTGTCCTTCCGCTTTTTCGATAGGGTATTTAATCAATGCAGCAGCAGATCGCTTTGTTTCAGAATGTTTTTTCTCCTCTATTCTAGCCAATCTGTAGATGATGACATATGGTCAACACATCATCACTATATTCTTCAGCAAGAAGCTCCACTAAGTTACCACTGTTGCTATTTCCATTCCCAGTGTTTTGGTTACGTAAAATCTTCAGTGCAAGTTCTGCTAAACATGAAAACAACTTGCCGACTATTTACATATGCAACGATTAATTAAAATTTTACATTTTACATTGCCTTACTCTAGATGTTGTCGGACGTCAGTAAATGGAGTGAACAAGTCGAGATGTGTGTAATTGATGCGATCGAGACTCGGGACAAACAATTGAAATAGGTACAAGTTCGCTCAGGTAAATTTAATCTAGGTAAATGTGGTTTTCGTAAATGAAATGTTGTTGGCGGTACTACTAGAATATAACTCAATCGTAAATCGTAACGTTTACGATTCGATCGCATTTCTAATATTCCTATTTGGCATCGGATATCAGCCTACCTACTACTCAATTGCTTTTGTCATTTCGTAAATTGATGCGATATCGAGCAATCATACTTTGATGGCTTTGTTATGATTTTAATTGTGTAAATCAATCAGAGAATACCGCAATTTGATGGATGTGTGGCTTTACGGCGTGGTGGTTCAGTGTTTGTTTTTAATCAGATATGTTTCGATTCTCAATCGATGTTAAGAGTAGTATTGCAAGCAGCGCGATATATAATGGCGTTGTAACGCTAACTTCAAATAGCGCTTTGTGATTAAAGGATATTGTTAATATCTTCTTTGTGTTCTGATAGGGCCACATAAAATTTGAGGTGAAAGTGAATAAAATCAAGCATGTATCCGTTTAAATGAGTTTCAATAAATGAGTCTTGATTTAAATGAGTTCAAATTAATCCGGTTAAATGAGTTCAAATAAATATCTCTTAAATGGAAAAAAACAGTACAAATTGTGTTTTTAGATAAGACAGTCAAATGAATAAGTATTTTGGGATACTTAAGTTCATCATTCAAAGTCAACATATTACACTCTGATTTTGCAATAGCCATGATGTATGTATGTATATGTTCGAGAAAACCAAATGTTCAAAACAGTCTCACATTCATTCTCAAGAAGAATAAAATATCGTGATTTCCCTATTGACTCATCTGAGAAAAACTACTAAACAATTTAATGAAAATCATAATCATTCGATTAACAAAGACCTAGCTAATCAGCGACGTATATTTTATTATTCACTTGAACACGAATCAAATATGCAGTCCGTCACGTAAATAATGAAGTCCATAAACAAATATGTCTGGTATCTTGTTTAATAGCAGCTTCTGGTGCATATACAATTGCAGCATGGATTTAAACACACTGCCTGACAGAAGTCGTCGCAACAGGCCATCGTCTTTGTTATTGCTAGCATTATTACTGTGCCGCTAGTCACATTGCCGCGTTCTACTACAAAATATTGGCAATAATTCTCCGTTATGGTATTCTCACGGTCAATTCTGTTGTCATGCAAATTACACGAGCAAGACATCAGGCACGATCTCCAATAGTTATTTGATGTGTTGACATCGACATCTTTTCTATGTATTTCGTCGTACATTCTAGTAGTGTCCCTCGCTTCTGCTGAGCCTTTAATTTTCACTAACGGTAGTGACAATGCATATAATCACAATCAACAAGTGCCGCGCGCTCTACTCAATTTAGACCTCCAGATGATTTTCAACAATTAGAAAAATAGGAGAAGTGGGTCGTAATTAGATTAAAGGCTGAGACAGATAATACAATTAGCCATGACGAGCAATGGCCGTAACATAAAAATGCCAGTGTCTTGTCAGTGCTCAAAATAGAGTTTAAACGTTTTCTCGTGTCTGCATTTTAAATGCTGTATAATTTTTTCTGCAATTTTGTGCTTGGCATTGGCTGGCTGATAGGTACAAATAGGTATGTACATACGTACCTACACATTCATTCTTACACGATGATTCGACAAGTGAAATGTCACGATAATGATCACCAGGCTGAAACGACGTTTAAGGAAAGTTGTCGATAATTGAAAGTGTTTATGGCAGCATGAATTGTTTGAAACGATTATTTTGTATCCTGGTCGGATAAGTTTTTCAAATTGTTGCAATCGTTTTAAAGCTTTTGCTAGTATATTATGAATAGCATGTGTTTTTGCAACGTGAATGAATTTCAAAGGAAGTTTAAAAGCAAATTCATAGAATAATATTGTATTATAATCTATTTGAGTTTATAGAAAGATTATAGATAGTGCTGTTGGCAGAAAACTGTTCTTGCTCGCTCGAAGTTATATGGCACTGAATTAAATAGATTCCCCCCAACATTATATTCCCTATATAGCCTCAATTTTCAAGTGCCCAGTAATCAACATCATAATGAAAAATAGACCACTGAACGTATCATCAAAGTACGTCTCAATGAATTGGTATAGTAATTATTATAATCCTATGTATTAATTTTTATGTTAAACTATGCAAAAAGCAATTTGATTTGATATAAATCAAGAGAAGTTAAAATAATGAAAATGATTAAAAAATCTATGCTGACAATAAATTAGCACTATCTTGATTTCAAATTTCATGTCAACGCAACTGTGATAATTAGCATGATAATAGTCACCACAGTTTGCGCTATTTATTTCGATGGTTACAATTAATAAAGTAATTTAATATAAAATAAGCTCGTAATTTTTATAAAGTAAGATCCTTTTATAAAACCCGATTTTCAATGATTAAGGGACCTAGCTGACACCAATCTTTACAACAATATTCAAGAGGTAGGAAGATTAACGAAGGTATTGGATGATCCCAGCGTCTATACAGGCTGAATAATATTAGCGTGTAAACAAAAACATTTCGAAAGAAAATGAATATTAAAATAAACTAGATTTTAGGTTTTTCTATTGATCATTTAGAGTATGTGCAGCTAAAAAAATAAAGTAAAAATCTTCTTCAAATCAAATTCACGAAGGCACTGAAAGATCTTATTATGAAACCAGATGATTTAGTTGCATTGGTAGTGATGTATAAATATATGCTTATCGAATTTAAGCTTCTGGGCAAATATTACGCCAATATCTTTGAAATTATCAAAAGCATTAAGCGGGGAGAACATAAAAGTGGATTCTGTATGTAAAGCACTAAGATCATTTCTTATATCTGATCTTTTTGTGACTCCATCACTCGGAGCACTTTAAAATGTTCAGAGATTGTTCATGAACAGTAGAAGAAAAAGAGGATCGAGGATTAACATTTGCGGAGCCCTTGACTAGAAACGAAAAGAGAGTTAAGTAACAAGAATTGACGGTTACATAACAAGCACGACCATGAATGTAATAGGTGAACCAGGATAGGAGAGGACCGGCTATGCTGAAATTATTTAGCGTATGGGGGAACGAGGTTATGAGTGACGGAGTCAATGGCTTATATAATACGTTGACCAGATTTTGGTAGTCAAGAGTGGATGCGACTGTATGTGTCAAGAAGATAAGCCAGAAAATAAACTTATGCAAAGTAGTAAAGTAATTTGGCCAGAATATTCGGATATCGTCAGAGCCGCAACTAATATTGGCGTCGATATCGTTCATTATATAATTTCGGAATATTAGACAGAGCAAGCTCTGGGATTTTGTTGATGCTATTAAGAATATTAGTGAATTGCGACAGTGAACAGTGATATAATGGATGACATACACTGAAAAAAATCCACATGGCGCCCAGAGCCATGTAACATAGCGCATTATTTATGGTCCCATACGCCATGTACATAGTACTCTGAGCCATGCAATATGGCTCCCAGCGCCATAATATCAGAATCTACATAGCGCGTGGTGCCATGTAATATGGCGCAGCATTTATGGTCCCACACGCTAATTACATAGTACCCTGAGCCATGCAGTATGGCTCCGAGCGCCATAATTACATGGCGCAGAAATTATGACCCCACACGCCTTATTACATAGTACCATGAGCCATGTAATATGGCTTCATTTATAGGTGCGCGAATTTAGATATTGTTCGTGATTTGAAGTATATTTGAATATACGGCCATACCACACTGGAATAACCGATTTTCGTCAGATCACCGAAGTTAAGCAGTGTTGGTCGCAGTTAGTACTTAGATGGGGGACCGCTTGGGAATACCACGTGACGTTGGCACGTAAAACTTTGTGCTGTCCCTTATCCAAACAAACTAGTTGTCTGGGAAGCACTATGAAAATTTAAAAAGAGAGAAGAAAAAAAAATTAAAAAAAATGATATGGAGGGATACATATTTATTTTATTTATTTTATTCATTAACCAAGCAAGGTACAAGTTGCATAAACAATACAAAGCAAAATAGAAAATCGAAAACTTAATATGAGTATATAAAAGTAATACGAAAACAAAAATTAAATAAATCAAATAATTAACAAATAAATCAATAATAATAAATAAATAACGAATATATAAAACATTGACAAATAGCTTAACATAAGGAGTTGCGGATGGCTTGGAAAAGGGAAGATTTGAAGGATAATTTTGGTGTTAAGCATGCGTGCAAATATTTTAAGAGTTAAATTTTTATTTGACCTTTATTGTAGTGCTTTAGTTTGCATGAAGTGCATGGCGTGGAGGACTATAGTAGATGGCGTGGGGGCCATAATACATGGCGTGGAGGACCATAGTACATAGCGTGGAAAACCATAGTACATGGCGTGGAGGACTATAGTACATGGCGTGGAGGGCTATAAGCATAGCGTCTGCTCCTATGGACTTTTCGCTGTGTACTATGGCGTGTGGCGATATATTTGATTACAACCCCCAAATCGACTATGTACATGGCGCCAGAAGTCCATAAATTATGGCGCTATGTGTTTTTTCAGTGTAATTGGCGAAATACTACTAGTCAACAGCTGTTCGCAATCTTGCAGTGAATCAATTACTCTAAGCATCTGAAAGTCATCAGCATACAAAAAACAAGATGAAATAATAGAAGAAATGAGATAGAACAGAAGAGGGCCAAGAATAGAACCTTGCGGAAATCCAGAGATCCGATAGAAGGGAGATGTGGAGCAACATAAAACACACAGACGCAAGAATGTTCGTAGGAAGAAAACCAGGAAAGAAGGAATTCACAGAACCCATAACCTTGCACAGCTTCAAGAGCAGTGGCTGATAGTAAACGGAATCGAAAGTTTTAGAAAAATATGCTTGTCTTGAGCTAAGAAGGGTTGAACTTGGGGATAAAGCTTCTTATATACAATGCGTTCGAGAAGTTTACTAAAGCATAAAGTATGGGTATATGACAATAAAAACTCCAATGGGAAGGTTGCAGTTAAAAATAATGGATTATGGAGCACATAGAGGACAGAAACTTGATAGCCACAACCGATACTATTATTAAGGCAATACATTAAGAATTCAAATTGCAATGGATCGGTGCGAAGGATGAGATACGAGAGAAGAAAAACGGAACCTTACACGAAACAGGTGCTGTAGAGTGGGAGCAAAGCTCATAACATTCATGAGCATACGAAGTTATTTAATATAGAAATATATTATGAGGAATGTTGGGAGATCTTTAGAGAGAAAGGGATTGATTGAATATGAATATTGAATATTCTACGAGCTCTGTCAATGCAAGTGCAACTTGCTAGGGGGTATGAATTGTAAGATGACATCCGACAAGAATCCGCAAAATATATTTTTCGCATTAACCGCATCCAGTCCTCGGAAAAGGGGAAACCAGTTGACTAAATTTATCTCAAAAGTCATACGCGGGAAGTCTGCTTTAATGAAGGTGAAACGGAGGGGACAAAAATTCTTCCTCGAAGAATATTAAGCAAAAGAGATTTCAATTGAAAACGGAGCATGATGGTGATCTGGAGACACATATGATGAAGGTGCAGCGCTAAGCAATACAGCCGAGGCAGGGAGGTTCGAAAGAACCGAAGGTCATTCATATTCATTCATATTGAGGACAATGTTACGCTGAGAGAGGGAGCGTAAAGAGAGAAATGACGAGAATACTAGATATTTGCTATTTCTTGATTAATTAAACGAAAAAGGATATCATTCTAACGAAGAGAAAAGGATTGAAATATCCGCATATCACCAGAGCGGCGATTGGAAAGTGATTGTTGAAATTGTTGAGGTAACTAGAGGGTTCTGCAAAGCAGAATTCATATACTAGCACAGGAGACGTTCAACCGAGGCAACAATTAGGGTTTTAGAGGGAGTTAAAAACATTTGAACTACATTCCATAGGAGGCGAAAATGAAAAATCATCGCAGCGGGTTCCTGTGAGCAAGCTTGCCACACCAATGAAGGCCACTCCACCATCCGATTTACCAGTTCGCAAGCGATCACGGTTTTTATGGAAAAACTCATGCAAGGTTTAAATTTCATTGTCAAGAATGCCTTCCGTTAACCAAGTTTCCTGGGACAAATAATATCATCGCGAGCTAAGATAGAGGATAAGTACATTTTATTCGTGTTAATCCTTAACGGGGCAGAATGGTTTCCAACTTAAACAAAAAAAAAATTTCAATTATTTTTTTTATATGAAAGTACATCTCAGGAATATCCTTTGAAAATTTCAAGGCGATCGGACTAAAACTCGCAGAGATATCGGTTATTTTATGATCGTGTTGCCAGGTATATTTCCACGAGAAACCGAAATAGTCTAGCTCGAAATTCCGAACTACATTTTTGAAGTCGGTGCGTAGCATAACTCAAAAATTAATGCACCGATCTCAATGAATTTTGCCGGACATCTTTAATATGATAAATACTCGTGGATGAACGATCGTTTTTTTTTTTAATTTTACTATTTTTACAAGGCAATCATAGGCTGATTTTTTATGTGAAAATGGTACCTCCAAATTAAAAACCGCACCAAAAATCGGAAATCGCATATTTTTCAATATAAATTCGTTCATCCGCGAAAAAAACTAATATATTAAGTAAATCACTTCGATTTTTTGATTTCAGATAACACTGTCAGGCCAGGTTTTACGCACCGCACGACGCCTTTTTTTCGAAGCGCCTTTGATCTACTGCCACCACGGGATAAATAATTAATATTTTTTCATACAATAATTCCTACATACTTTCAAAATATAGTTCTTTAATGTGTTATAAAAAATTAGTAATTATATTCATTTAAAGCTGAGAAAAAAAATCGCAAAAATCGGCTTTTCTTCGGCCTCGGAAACCATCTTGCCCCCTTAAACCGCGTAAATTTAGTAGTAGATGTTAGTAGTGGATTTAGGTTTGAGCGATTTTTAACTTCTGGATCAAAAATTTCGTCGCGGTGCGTTGGGAAATTCTTTAGCTTAGATGGCCGGTGGCCAGAACTTTCTTTTTTGAGTAGGTCTTTTACGTCTGACGCAACGGTAAGGCGGAATGGTGACATTTCCTTGCATTCTAAGTTATCAGGTTTAACTTTGCTGCATAGCAACAGTTGTTGGCGCATTATGTAGTTTTACTTCGATTGGAGGTGCTGGTTCAGCTCCCAGCTCTTTTGGGTTTCACACTCTAAAAGTGAAGTTATAAACTAGTATACTGAGCAGATTAGCTGTGCCAGTTAAACAAAAAGAATTATTGTTTCAATGCTACTATCATAATTCGGCTATCGATAGAAGCGTAAAAATGCGACCAAGAAGTACTACCCAACCCATCGAATTTACTAGTCGCTACCGTCTTTAGATTATCATTTATTTGGATCGACGAATTCAGTCCTTTGCCTGGAAGATTAGCGAAGGTTGTACCTTCATATAGTACAAAATTTTGAAATTCATATATCATTATATAAGCAAGCAGACGTCCTTGAGAATCATTGACACTTTAAGACCCCACCTAAAAATTTTTTTTTGCTGCGTAGCCTGGATGTCCATCCAGTCGTTATCTTCAATTCTCTGTTGTTGGAGGTATTTCATCTTCCCTCGCAGCCGCTTTCGTCACTCAGATGCAAAAAAAATTGCCTTTACAAGTAATGCAAGATCAGATTGATCAACTTTTTTAATATCTTAATCTTATATCCCAGCTAATTAAATTTCTAAATAATGCAAAAAAATATCCCTAGATATGTTCACTTATCATATTTTTTAGCGCCCCATGTAGGCATCGCGAATTAATTTTTAGTCGATGTTTCTTTACTAAGCTGTACAAGTTATACGTCTGAATTAAATTTCATAAATAGACGAGAAGAAAACATGTCAATATTCGATGAACGCAGGTAACAGTGTTTTAGGTTGATAAGCATAAGAATTAGCCGCACAATATTACGATTGTAGAAAAGTCAGCATTTTGCCATGAAATGTTGTTAGTAAGACATATACTGGAATCAATAAATGGTACATTTGAGAGCTCTACTGAATCACTCGTAAGCGTTAATTTTGAATAAAGTACCCACCACAGCAAACCCCAGACCCAATAAGGGTTGCATTGAGACTAATTTTTCGTTAGGTACACTTTTCCCGCAAAATCTGTTGTTATGTAGTGATTTGATAACGATGACTAGCGGTATATCGAAATTTAGCCTACGTTTTAGTCCTTTCCGTCTGAATTGCTCCATTTAATTTTAGTTTTTCATAATTCATTTCAAAAAAAGTTGGAATTCATGGGTTAGAGGGAGGTATGTTCAGGAGTCTTGAGTATATTACATTGAAAACGTGCAAAATCATCAGGCTTGTTTATATTCGCTCTTAAAGTAAGAAACACTTAAATTTTGCATAGCCAAATCTACCATCAACAAGTTGCGGTTTATTTTAGGTATATAATTTCATGCGGTTTTCACTTTTCCCGCCTAATTTGGAGCATCATCTGACAATTACCTATTTAAATAAGTAGCCCATCCGACCTAAAATTGCTTATATTTGAATATATCAATGCGGATTATATTTGCATTCAAGTTTTCTTTTTGTTTGAAATTTGTTTGAACCCTGACTCTCAAATAGTTATCACCACTAAAATATACCAAAAATCCGACCAGAAAATAATCTTTCGTATGTGTGATTTTGAAGCCATATTCGCATAACGGACACAGCCCATTTCACTTTATGAAACCTCCAACACTTTGGTACCCAGCCCCGATTCTAACATGATATGTCTGTAATTTGATTCTTAAAGACTATTCGATAACGATCTACATATGAATCAACTTTGTGTCTGATCAGTTAAATAATAGTCAGCTAGCATGTATTTTCTCTAAAAGTTATTTGTGTTTCAAAAATTTGGCCACTGAAACCATTTTAACGACACATAGTTAACGATAAAAGTTCAACGAAACGTAAACATAAAATTTAAATAGAAAAACTTGTGCAAATGTTTTACAGCCAAAACATGTGTTCTTACAGCTAACTCGATTTATTAAAACCATTCCAATCACCGAAAAAAAAAAACGAATTCTTTAAACGAGCACCAGAATCAGATATTTATCTTTTCTCGTCATTATGCTTTTCATGTGTTCCCGTCTTAATGACTCTCGATAACAAGATATTTTTTCATCTTGAACATTCTTTGCCATCCATTTAAGGAATACGCTTGCGTGACACATGACATGACACAAGGATGAAGCCACGAATTCTTCGTTTTCGTGTTAACACACCGGACACCAAAAGTCCCGTTATTGGTGTGCTCATAATAATGCGATTCGAAACGATTTCGATCAGAGATTTAGCGAATCAAGTGAAATAGTACGTGGACATTGACGACTTGTTGGAAAAATTACTGATTCTCTCGGTGGATTCACTCAACCAAAGCCCTCGTCTTCGATTTAATCACTACCAAATTTTACAAAGACTGTTGTTGTAGTAGTGTGATTCAGAATGGATATTGACAGAACAAAAGCATATTTGCGATTTTCGAAGTTTCTGAAAGGAACATACTCGACTGCCAGCTCAAATGAGCACACATGGATCGATCGCGGTGCGGTATTTTTTGAGATGGTAATAATTTAGGTGAAAAAACGCTTGACTTTTGGCGCAGATTTACAGGGACAGCGTCGGGATAGTGGCTGAGTAATAAATACGAACACTGCACAGTAGGTCGAGCAATGTGAAATTTATTTGTGGCCTAAAAACTGCGAAGTTGAGGGTCTGTTGACACACTTGCCGCTCCTACGTTTGTACTGATCGGAATTTCAATAAATCATTTGTGTTCGATCGAAACCAAAAATAATTTGGGAATGACCTCAATTTGTTTCCTCATTACCACCTACTTCGTATTACTCTACACAGATATTTGGTTCTCGAAAAAAACCCCACAATAAAGGATCGGAACGTCAGTGTGTGGAAAGCTAGTCATTTATGTGTCTGAAATCCTAAGACAATATAAGATCCTAAGCCAATATAAGATCCTAAGCCAATATAAGAAGCCCCCGTTTAAATTTCTCCTAGACGGGGAGTCCAATTCCAACCATTTCAACAGAGGATCAACGAGCCAATAGTGAATCATCGCATCAATTGCGAAACACATTGCCATAGTGAAAATTGCAAATCCCGCATCCATTACATGACCCAATTCAAGCATATTCCTCCGCACAATCAAACGCCGACTACAGCTCGTAGCGGCGTCACATATGGCGGCGAACAGCAAATTTTCATTACGATTTGATCCCAATTTATTGCAAAGTTGCGGTACATCAATGTCATCTTAGCGCTAGAATAAAATATTCATTTAAACTGATCACAGTTCTACTTGAATCCTATTACCAGCAGCCAACCTCCCCCAGTAATTGCTTTCAGTTGTGTGCGCTGTCAAACACTTGAGAGTTCTTTGCTCTTTTCGGAGTTATGAATCATTCAGACTATTTGCTTGCTCGGCATTGTGAAATCGAAATTTTGGTGAAAGTTAATTATCCATAATCATCTAATAACATACTATCCCAATTTAAATATGCAATTAAATCGCTTATTTATGTCTCGAATATTCGTACGGTTCGGTCTTTGGGAGATTCCGCCCCTGCAGTGAAAGAAGAACAATCCCCTTGAAGTATACCAAATTTGGGCACCGTCAGATGCTTGAAGTTTTTCGATAGTTTGTTGTTCCCAAACGGTCTTTTCACTTTCCTCGTTAGAATGTGCGTTCGCACGCAATTATCCACACAATGGATGCATGTACAGATACGTACATGCAGACCTCGTCGTTTCCAATGCCGCCACTCGGATTGAAGTGATTATTCCTTACAGGGTGGCATGGACCGTGTTAGTTACCGTTCATTGTATTATAATGACTTTCATTAAGAAACCTGATGTGGGCGGACCGAGCAATATTCAGTGACTGTTACGGTCGCATACAAGACATGCATAATTTAGGAGAAGTGCCTTTGTTCGATTAACCCGACACGAGTAATAAATTTTCCTTGAGGCTATGATATATTTACTGTAAAATTTCTGACGATAGTTCGATTTATTGACAAGTTTAGTCGTGAAGCAAAACAATGTGGAACACACGGAAGAAATATTTCTCCTTGTCTCTTACAGTTAAGATTTAATAGTCATGATTCAAGCATTCGTTGTGAGATGGGCCATAACGTACTCTACGCATTGTAGAGTAGACGGTTTTGAAGTACCTCTTTTAAAATTTACCGAGCCACTTAAATCTCTTTCCGTATTTACATTGTCTTTCCTCTTTAAAATAAATACTTCGTTTCCCCCTCCTGCATCGTTAATTTTTCATAAAATTGACAAAAATCAACCCAGTCTAGAACGAAGCATAGACAATTCTGCATCCATAATGAGTTGAATCAGGTAGCAGCCTCAAAGAGTCGGATCAGGAAAGCGTAGATCATCACTTATATCAATTGTCGTTTCAGCTAACTTCCCTCTTAAGGATTGCGGAAATTCATTGGGAATACTCTGACAAATCTAAATTTGCAATCTTCAGAATTCGTTCTATTTGTCAAGAAAGTTTTAAAATATCTGTATTTTAACGAAGTCATCCTTTTTATAATGTACGTAAAGATAGAAGCGACGCCATCGGCTGTGGAGTCGCAATTATGGTAAAAAAAAAGGTATTAGGTGTGCTATCCAAGACGTCAAAACCAATGTTAACGCGACTCTAGCAATTAGACTTTCGCCTTAACAATTTTAGTAGCCTTCCAAGCCGGAAAGCTCTCTGCAGACAAACTTCGGTTGTTCGCAGACGTCGTTAAGTTTTCAGCTCCGCCAAGGGATATCTATATTATTTTTGGGAGCTTAAGGGGGTTATATTGTATAACGACCGATTTTCGACAAATATGTCAGGATTTTTTATCGGAATACTACTGAAGATTTTTTTAACAATTCTTACACTATTTTATTCGTTGAAGCCTAGTTCGCAGTTCGGGTTAAATGCTAATTTTCCATGCAAATTTTACTCGAGGTAAAATCGAAAGCAAAAATTTAGCTAACCTCGTGACGCCAAGTTAATATGGAGTTTCGGGCTAAAACTTATTTTTACTATTTTAAAATAGATTAGCCAATACATGATCTTTCCGTATGAATTTGAGACTTAGATGCTGAGACAAAAGCATTTTGACGTCTTACTTGCGTACTAGAGAAAACTCTTGCAGAGAATTGTTGAACCCATATGTGAACGGATATTCCAGAAACGCTACAAGCTTGAGTTGTACGCTATCTACATAGAAGCAGAGATAATTATACAGATAAAGCTCGGTGGACTCCAGTAGGCAGGGCACCTAGCTCGTATAAGTCAAAAGGAATCTGCTCGGAAAACCCTTTGGGACAAATTTGAAGGTTGACAACAGCGGAAGGACCTAGTTTATGCTGGAAAGGTGACGTTGACGAGAACACTTGGAGCTTAGCGGTGGTTGATTGGATGAACTTTCGAAATCACAGGAGTGAAGGGCTCCGGTCTGTATTTATTTCAAGAATCCATTGCTTCCGATTGACACTCACAAGCAGGACGTGTTTGGTGCTGCGGATTTTTTTCATACGAACTGCAGTAGGAGAATGTTGCCCAAACCGTTTACGTCATATGCTGAACACTATCGGGATTTCGTCGAATCGCCAAACCATAGAACTTATAGCCCAGTGAAATCCGACATCAAAAAGGCGAAACTTCGGAAAAATTAGGGGAAAGCTGAATCTTGGTGTGAACCTTGGTACTGGCGTGTTGAACAAAATGTCAAAAGTCCCCATTGATCCGAGTGCTGCGTCACTTTTTATGCGGGGTCAAAGGTCACCAAAAGTGACCTTTCCTAAATATCTCAGTAACGGTTACGTCTTCAGAAAAACAATGTATGACGAATTTGTAGCTTACAAGATTTCCAACAAAAATAATTTTATAACTTTTTCCTGTAACCATAACCGTTTTTGAGATATATTGATCTAAACATTTGTTACTAACAGCATTTTCTTTCTCAACGGCATGTTGATATTATCCGATTTTGATTACGACTTGGCATGTTTGTGAGTTTGTTTTTCTATGTTTAAGAGGCGCATAAAAAAAAACATCCAAACAAACCTCTCTCCCAGACTCCAAGGTAGGTGGAAAAGTGTGCTCCGAAAAGAACCCACCAACCCCCGCCCCCCTTTACCATAAAACTTGTAGGGACATCTGCTCGCTACTCTCTTCTAGGAAATAAACTGTATTGCTGCATCATGCATGGGATATTCCACGAAGGAGCAGGACAAAACAACAACATTGCATGTGAAAATAGGTTTGGTAACATATCATGGGCCTAGGAATATGAAAAAGCAAGTTAATATCATGGCATAATTCTGTAAATCATTCTTGACATTATAGGAGCTCAACTCGCTGCAGGTTATCCCCGAACAATCAGTTTTTTTATTAATCCTGTGATGACTGCATAGCGCCAAAGGGACATGGCACGTCTCGAAACCAATTTGCATCTGAAATTAGGTGACCTTACCCTGATCTGGAAAAAAAACTAAAAAAAACCGGTTATTTCGGGATGGGTCGTTTGCGGGGGTGGGTAGGGTGTAGGGCTGGTCTTGCGATGTCTATCTTGTTTAACAGTGGGCAAAGAGTAGGCAACGAACTCATTTCTGAAGATTTGGGATGGATGCTCAGGGATACCATTTTATGGCATATGGGGAGGGGGGAACTTTTCGGAGCACACTTTTTCATTTACCCTGGACTGTGGTAGATAGGTTTATTTACATGTTTTTTATGCGCCTCCTAAACAAAGAAAAACAAACTCACAAACATGCCAAGTCGTAATCAAAATCGGATAATATCAACATGCCGTTGAGAAAGAAAATGATGTTAGTAACAAATGTTTTGATCAATATATCTCAAAAACGGTTATAAAGCAATCCCACGACAACCCTTGTACGGGTCTAGGGGTTGAAGCTGGTAGAGAGCTTCATTACAATTTTTTTAATCATTGGATACAAGGTGTGGAGTGATTAGTTCCACGACTCACTTTACCCCTGATTTAAATCAGTTACCTAATCAGAGCTAGGTGAACTCAAAGCTTGGTGCGCGGACCCTCGTCCGAACCTAAACGGTTATGGTTACAGGAAAAAGTTATAAAATTATTTTTGTTGGAAATCTTGTAAGCTACAAATTCGTCATACATTGTTTTTCTGAAGACGTAACCTTTACTGAGATATTTAGGAAAGGTCACTTTTGGTGACCTTTGACCCCGTATAAAAAGTGACGGAGCACTCGGATCGATGGGTACTTTTGACATTTTGTTCTACACGCCAGTACCAAGGTTCACACCAAAATTCAGCTTTCCCCTAATTTTTCCGAAGCACCATGTTAGATTTCCCCGGACTATTAGTCAATTCTCCAAGTTTTCCTTTGGTGTAAATACCCGTGATTGCTTTCTTAAAAATGGAATATGCATGTGTTTTGAACAGTCAGGTTGCCCCCGTCAGAGTGTCGTGCACAGGCATATGAGAAATAGAAATGAAATTACCTATCCATGTTCCTATATGTTATGTGACAACTTTAATACTTTAATAAAAAACCGATTTTTCCTTTCGAAGCTAGATGTATTGAATTTTGTGACAAATATCGATATTTCGAGGGTAACCTGCCCTCTTCTTCAGTGTCTATCTGCCATCTTCTTCAGACTACCCTCGAAATATCGATATTTGTCACAAAATTCAATACATCTAGCTTCGAAAGGAAAAATCGGTTTTTTTATTAAAATATTTTTTTTACAAGCTAGGAAAAAATTGGTACACATTAAATACAACTTTAATACATACGCAACGCTCCTTTTTCGCCCAATGAAATCTAGATCACTCCTACTACCCGCTCTCACCACCGCAAAACGCAAAACCCCAACGAAACTCGATCTTGAATCCAAAAAATGCGGGGATGTGCAGATCGGAGTCAGGGCGCTAACGGCAAAATTTCATAACAACCTCACATTTGCATATGTTTTGAAATGAATTGTCAAACTTTGCTTTGGATGCATAGAAAAGTGTAGGCGCGCACATCTGCACAACTTCACACTAATAAGTGGAAGGTCGAAAATTGTACAATTTTTCACATCGAATTTGCGATCCATTTTCTCTCATATCTATGGTTTCGTGTGATGAAGGTTTTTTCTTTGTAGCTTCTTCAGGGTTTTTTGGTCACTCGATTTCACAGAATTGACCGCTTTCTTGCTTTAACTTTTAAGCCAATTAGTGTACGCCTCTTTTCTCCCAGTACCATCTCCCGAAACTGTCAGAGATTTCCATTCGTCGTATTCGGTTCTTTTTATCCGATACACATGTTTGTCTAAAACAGTATCATATACCACAGATGCCGCGATTTACACGTTGTTTGTTCCCGATTCTATTGCAAATGTATATTAGTCCATAAAATGTTTAACCCTTGATGACAGATTCCCAACGAAAAGTAAAAACTAGACTAGGCCCCGAACGAAAGTTTTTTTTAAAATATTCCCAAAAATCGACGAAAAACTCAAAAAACAAAAATCTGATCCTCCTAATAGAGATTAGCCACATTCAAAAATATAAAAATTCGACGAGAGATAAAAATATCATTCAGGAACACACATGAATAGATCACGAGCTTACGTGTCAGATAACCAGTTGCGTCATAGCTTTTCAATCACCCTCTAACAGAAGCCACCAACTATTATTCCTTCAAATAATGTATATTTTCGTTTTTGTTATTTATTTTACTTTGTCTATATACTAATTGGAGCCTCTTCTGTTCTATTAAATGATTGAATAATAAAAAATAGGAATAATGAATGTTTGCTTTGGCGTTGGGCCAAAATTAGAGGCATTACAACGAACAGCAATGAGACACAATTCTATGTGTATAGGGAGTTGCTATTGGAAATAAGACCACAAAAACCCATGTCATGCTATGAAACTCCACGATTATTTCCAGGTCAATATTAAAATACCTTTGTTTCAACTGGCACCAACTCCTGAAATTTAATCTCTAAAAATGTCAGATGAAAATACCTGCAACCGAATTTCAATTTTGAAGCTTGTGTAATAGAGGCTGAAACGATTTTCTACAACCAGACATTCGCACCGAGTAGTAGTGGGGCAAATTGACTTTATAATTTCTTATGATTCTTTGAATATTAAGATGTCCGCATATTCAAGATTATTTTTTATAGCCCGTCCAGACTACAGATACTTAAGTATACGCATACATAAGTATTGTCCACACTGCAGCGACATATGTACAATTAGCGCATACTTTTCATTGATTGATTGCAAGGGTAAAATGTATCTGCAGATGTCGCTGCAGTGTGGACAATACTTATGTATGCGGATACTTAAGTATCTGTAGTCTGGACGGGCTACTAGTGCTTATGTGCACAATTCATTTTTCCAGTACTGAAGTGTTCGGCTAAATAATTGATCGCTTTCATTTTTCAGTTAAGACCTGGAATGTATTCGATGCGAAACGAAACGAAGTGTCAAATCCCATATAAAATCAGCCTGGCGCGGAATTTCGTTTCGTATGGTTTTGCTCGTCAGTAATGTGTTCGAAGACGTATAACTGTCTTCGAAGACAACGAAGTGACTCGCTCTAAGATGGCGCTGCACTATGTATAAGTTAAATTTCGCGGCCATTTAATGATCCAGGTACCTTAAATTGATGCGAAAAATGTGACAACTCATAATTTCATTCGAGTTTGCGGATATTTTATTGAAAAATGAGTGAAAATGGATGGATGAACAGCGCATCCTTACAACAGTAGTTTTTGTTTTGCCGATAATATCATTTTTGATGCCGGTTAGTTAAATTTATATGCACCGAATTCAATGTAATGCACTTGTTAAATGTCATCAATGGCAATTTATACTGCCCCCGGTGTCGGGGTGCGGAACTTTATTTCGCTCGATTCCACACAAACGTTTTCGCTGTATTTCGTTCGTCGAATATATTACTAGGATTTAGGTGGATAATTCCTCATTGCCTAATAATTGAATTCAAAGCAGCAAATGTGGAATTAATCCGTATTTTTAGCAATAATTGTGTTGGAATTGGTATCTGGCTTGATAAATAACTGTTGCTTTGAAAACTTATCAATTTGTTCAGACTAAGTAGCAGCAATAATTTGTCTACACCGTGTAGTAGAAGTAGTAGTGGGAGTAGACTGATTAGTAGTAGTAGACTTATAATTAATAGTAGTAACACAAATATAAAAAGTAGTAGAAGAAGAGCTAGTAGTAGAAGTAGTCGTAGTATTACTAGTAGAAGTAGCAGATTGACTAGTAAAAGTATTAGTGATAGTAGTAAAAGTAGGAGAAGTAGAAGACTGCATTGCTTCACATTTTCACGCACCGTCATAAAGTGGGTCAAGTTATATGGTAAATACGGTCACAATCAAACCATTTTCACTAATATGTTTTTGAGAAGGAGGGTGATACTATAAGCAATACTTTCAACAGTATGGACATTTTTCGCGGACCATTGGCAAGCATAAAAATGTTATAGAAAATTGTTGAATACAGTTTCAGATATCCAAGCTGATTTCAAGCTTCTGTAATATATCAGACAAGATCTATTATCTAAGGGTTATAGATTCTTGGCTTTTTTAATTTAAACTGGCTTTAGCTTACGCAGTCAAGTGATGATAAATGTTATGCTTTACTTTCAATTATTGATTTTACAAACTGATTTTCCTAAATGAAAATTTTACAGCAAACAATTTACAGATTACCATTGAAATACCATGATATCGAAAAATTTAAATACACTCAGTCCAATCCTCAGCAGACGAAATCGGTATTAAAATTAAATATTAAAGCTTTCAAAGCTAGAAACAATTGAAACATACATTTTTTTTAAAGGATTATATCAGGATATGCTTCTATATTATACATCTAAAACTTACCTGTCATCTTTTTGTGCCACCATGTTTTCAGTTTTCTTCCTAAAAAAAATAAAAAAAAGGATTTTTGCTGGCAATTATCTTTAAATAGTGTATTGAAATAACGTGTAGTAACAATATGTATGACAAATATTTCATATAACATGTACCATTCCCTACTTTTGTAGTTTTTTTAATGATCATAATTCCAAAGCTCAATGAATCACCCTTTGAAGTAAGTGCTTGGCTATGGAATTAGGGAGAAAAATTTGAGGAAAGCCGATATAAAGATTCCATCCAAATTAATTGCTTTGGATGGAATCATTTTTAATTTCTATAGAGAAGACAACACAGGACGAAAAACACAACCATGAGCAAACGGCGGGATTAGAGCAGTAGACCGCAACCTCGGAGTGGGGCCTTAGCGAACAGAGCTACAAATGAGGGGTTATATTTATAGAGAAATTTACCCTAGCACAATAAACAAACAGCATTGACATTCTTATTAATGAAATATTGCCATGTAGATTTAAAAAGAGGATTTACATTTCATCATGACAATGACACGAATTACTCTTCCAAAAACTTCCAGGGAATATTTAAAAAAAACTATTTTTCAGAGATGGCGTTAAAGTGGCTTAGTCGTCTACAAAATAAATACAGATACCTCAATCAACTATTGGTGTTCAAGGCTCAAAAAACTAATAATTTATTTCAATTATTACATAAAATTACGATTTACACATTTTGATGTTCAGGAAAACGACCCGAGGTTCAAATAAAAGCCAACAACACAATATCAAAATTTTCCTTGTTTTAATTTCTGGATCACCGGTATCTTCAATACCAGTGGTATTGAAGATATTATACCACCAAGGAGTCGTTGCATTGCGGCGATTCCCCCATTGAATGCAATGCCCTGTCGATCAACGGAATTTTCAATGTACCACTGGAAATGTGAAGGCAGATAATCAAGCTGATTTTTGTGTCCGTTAGGCAACAATAGATGCCTGATTTGAATAGAAAATTAGTTTGTGCCAATGCGAAGAGAACCTCGTGGAGAATATTCCGTGGCAAGATACAGAGTATCAATGAGTCCAATTGCCTTCATTAGCATTAAGCTCAGAATCGAGCTTAAGTCCTTCCGAAGAGTAGAGTGCATTTAGAGCCCTGACGACAGTTGAACTAATTCGAGCACCGATATACTGACTCTCCTTATGAACTCACATTTCCCGGGGAATCATAGTCCCCCGACATACGCTGTGCATCAAGCGGACTAGTCCATTAACTTTTCACTACCTGTAAGAGAAGAGGTCAGAGTAGGGTACTATCCTCTTCCCTGGGGACGGGGGGTCAACATTGCCACACTTCAAGGTAGTGTCCTCTTTCTCCCGCTTTGCTGCATTACTGTAAATACTCATGTGAAAGAACTAGACCAGACCATGGCTGCTTATGCGGACGGCATACCCTTTGCAATGTCAGGAATCAATAGGTAGGAATAAGTAGGTAGGTCATTAATGAGGAACTGATTGACCTGCGAATGAAAAGTAATGAGTTCAGAGACTCAGTATAAGTATAAATAGCAAGTGTTATTTCAATCGAGCCATTCGTTTTTGAACTATTGTCACCCAAGCAACTCAATCTAGACGAAAGTGTAAAATCTGGCGAAAATTGACTACTACACTGAGATTCCTCACCAAACAAAGAAGATTGGCTCAAACCATCATAAAAAAGATGGCATCCGCTTACGGTGACTCTGTTCCAGATAAAACCTTAGTGAACAAGTGGTACAGTCTTTTTTAAACCAGGAAGGGATTCACTTGAAGACGACCCACGACCAGGACGGTCAATCGAAATGAACACTCCGGATATTGTTCAAAAAGTCGAAGAAGTGATATTAGAAGATGCTAGACTAAAGAAGAAACAGCTCGCTAGAATATTAGATAAAGTCGCGTGCACAGCCTTTTCACCTCAGGTATGCAACTGCCAAAATATACTCAGCCATAGAAGTACAAGTGTACTTTTTTCATAATTATATTTCCAAAAAATTAAGCCTTTGAAACGATAAATAAATAATAAAAATAATACATAGTGATCGTGGCATTGAACCTTGAATTGAATAAAAGGAAGCTCTAGTTAGTCAATTTAATGTTTAGGTGAGTAATGTTGGAGAAGTCAATGATTCCCAGCAGAGGCTGTTGAAAATACTAGCTGTCTTCAAACAAACCCAAAAAATTAAATCGTTCAGCAAAACCCCGGGAAGGTATATAGGTTATATAGGTATGTTCATATATGACCTAATAATGCTTACGTTCTGAATTTTTTGGTGGTAAACGTGTTTAAGCTATTTACGTGTTTTCAAATCATAAATTGGAGTGAAAGCTCACTTTGCAACAATACAACTTGTATCGAAATGCACCAGTACTACCATTTAAGTGTCATACGAGCAGCATTGTTACGTAAAATATTAGATTTGTGGCTGCTACATGTGTATGTCAACATTGTGCCTTTTTCACAGTTTATCTCTAACGTTTTTCTTATATAATTTTTGAAGTTTAATTTATTCAAAACAGCCCGTATTTTAATTTTTTTAAAATACATTTTTTCACGTAAGAAATGTTACTGCATATTGCAAAACCACTTTTTTTGCCATATAACTGCTTATAAAAGTTATCGAGAGGGTTAGAGTATTGAGTCGAATCGTTACTGGAGACGAGACTTGGATTCATCATTGTGAGCCTCAGGTCAAACAAGATTCTATGCAATGGCACAAAGAAGCCACATCACCACCCAAGAAGTTGAAGGTTTCATAATCTGATGGAAAAGTCATGGCGACCGTTTTGTAGGACTCAGAAGGGACCCTGTTGAACGATATTAAAATTAAGTGTGTTTCCATAACCAGAGAATACTACGCTTCAATTTTAGAGCGATTGAAAGAAACGAAAATAGAAGACGAAAACTAACGGAAGGTGTCCTGCATAAAGTGGGCTTCGATATTTTAGATTATCCACCTTACAGCCCTGATCTGGCTCTCAGCGATTATTATATTTTCCCAAAACTGAAAAGGAACTTCGTGGAATAAGTTTCCAAACGATGAAGAAGTGAAGAACGCAGTTTCGGCTTACTTTTCCCGGAAAGACAAAGCATTTGGTTTAGAAGGTATGCATAAACGAATTGACAGATCCGAAAAATGAATTAGAGTAGCAGGCGAGTATATTGAAAAAGAAAAATAAATTTTCATTTTTATCTGCATTTCTTACCACCATTCCGCGAACTTATTGACCCGCTCCCGTGTCTAATAGGTATCTGAATTTATAAGGGTTGAAATGGGTCCTGAAACTAATCAGCCCATGCTCTTATTCATATTAATTGTAAACTTGTGAATGAAGCTCTCTACAAACTTCAATCCCAAGACCTGAGATTACTTGAGATTACTTTACTACTACTTTACTCAATTGGTCTGAATCAAAGGGTCAAATATTTAGAACTAGTCTTTGAATCGAAGCTACTATGGAACGGTAATATAGACTAGTAACAAAAGACTTTCGGGTGGTGTTTCGGTGACAGGCTGCTCGGAAGTTCACTCACCAACTGATGTTTGAACAAATACGAGGGTTAGCTGCAGTTTCGGTGACAAGGGGCCTCCGAACCACCTCTGCTAAGGAGCTTTTTATGTTGCTTCATTGGTGCATAGCTATCCCAATAATCCTACAGTAAGCTAATTTTGCTGCTCTGAGACTACACTTCGTATAATGGTGGCTATGGTAGAAACTTATCTGAGGCAGTTTGACTACATAGCTCTGATCACTCTACTGAATTTTAAGTATTCAATTTGCTTTCTTGATAGGGATGTTAGTATCATTCACGAAAGTGGGCTTATTCTTCTGCATACAACAATGAATTTGGCAGCGATATATGGGTTTACCTTATCGTGTATGGATCTTCTCTTTATAGACTGAACAGTTCATTAAAGGCAAGTATATTTTTTCAGCAAACCTAACCTAGTCGCTGGCATAATTGATCATTTGATCAATTCATTTGTGAATTTGATGGTCAATTGATCATTTTTCGGTTTTTTACCTCTGAATACTCTTGTACAAATGCCTCATTGTGCGATCAAATGCCAAAAGGAACTTTGAGAGGCTAATTGTTTGCATGTTTTAATGTTTTTTAAAAGCTTGCTGCCAAACTTTAAAAAAAATAGATATCACGAATCTGTGTCAAAATCCACTTTCAGAACTCAAACCTCTTTCAGATTTGTTCCTTTTTTCTTCTATATATTTTTGCTCGAGAGACGTAAAAGATTATCGTAGTCTCAGTATTTGCAACATTTTCTCACTTTCCTATTAAATTATTCATATGTAACCAATTTAAATTTTTTAGCTCATACGCTAATTCGGAGTTTAACCTTAATGATATAGTTTATTAATTTTCTTAATGGACGATTTCATCATTAAATTTAAGATCAAACGCTTCTGAACCAAGGAAGTTTACAACATCTTGTAGAAAGTTCATAAGTTCAATTTATTGTGAATAATTGACAAGCTCAAACCGTCAGCATCTTAGTCGTAAGCAGGAATACCGAACACACTTTCCAAATTCTGAGCTTATTAGCAAAATGACAACATCTATTCCAAAGGTAACTAGACATCAGGCTCACAAAGCATTGCCTCCTCTACTTCAAGTATCTCAGAAAATTCTTAAGTGCAATTGCATTTGACACAACAGAAAAGAATTTATTGTAGGCGTACAGCATTGTAGATGCCGTACTAACTAACCAACCAGTCACTACAAAACAGTGTTTCTAGTCGATGCAATAAAGTGCATTGACACGTCTGCGAACAGATATAGAGGCGTTCATATACTGGATTGACTAGATAGAATCTTGACCAGCGCAAAAAAATCAACATCAACAAAGCCCACAATATCAATACTCACTCATACCCTTTTTAGTCCATCAGTAGAATTATCGCAACAGTTTTATTATCATGCAATAATTTATACGATTGTGCGATTTTTGTTTCTGTTGATATTTCACTGATTTGCCTTACGAAGAAGAGAATCGAAGATGAATTTCTGGCGTGATCGTGTGTTCTGTCGTGAAAGTGAAAATCTCGGCTGGTGCCATTTATGATTTCTTGAAAGAAATACTGTTGATGCTTCGATTTAGTACTGACTATAATTACGATGTCTTTATGGGTGCTCGACATGATTGATGACTCCCATTCCAGTCTCGATGTAGATGGACTTTCAAATTAAAATTTATATTTCAAGTATGTACCTACGTTGGCCAGCAAATAGGATTTATGTTTAGTTTTTATTTTTCCATCTATAGATTGATTCAGAAGAAGCAGGACAAATGACTTCCAGAAAGATACACCTACGGCTCTCAGAAAAGACTTGCAACACTCTGAAGGGAATGAACTAGTTTTAATTTTAGCAGTTAGGTTGAAGTTTCTTATTTAGAGAGTTTTTTTTAACAAAGTGAATCATTTCATCCAAGCATTATCGTATGCAGAGGTATCAACTTCGAGGGAAATTTCAATTTTATGTTTCCCAACAACAACAACAAAACAAAATAAATACAAGACTTGTGACACATGTAAGAATAACTATAAAACAGATTCAACTGAGCTTCTAGATTTATTCGAGATTGATTTCAACTACGCCTTTAAAAGTGTGAGGCTGAGCCGGACTCCGATTTTCTGGGATCTATAAAAAAATCAATCCAGCAGTCCTGATGAAATGATTGACTGGCAACAAAAAAATTAAATATGCTTATCTGAAAAGTTTCAAAATTTTTCACCAACATCCCCCAAAACACAATCGAGTCGTCATTTACTCAAACCACTTAAAACTAAAGATCGTCCCAATTTATTGCAAACAATCTCCTAAGCATGGAAAATTAAAATTAGAATTTCATTGAAAACCAGCCCACCTCTGCAACAATTTCAGGTGCCGGTGTCGGTGCTGATCTCTATGATATCTCTATTAATCAGTCGGCCTGTTTGAGAGCATAATACCAACATCAGCCATATGGCCACCCGTTCGGCACATTAGCACATAACTATACACCTCGTAGCACTAAGAACAATTGAATCTTTTTGCATTCGAATCGAGGTCCACCGTCAAATCAATCGGAATAAAACAAGAATTAATTACGATTACTATTTATGGATTTTGCATAAGATACAACAATAGGAAATATTTTCTCAATGAGATGACAACGACGACGACATCTTTTTGGCATTGTCGACCGACGAAAAGACAGGTTTCAGTTTCATTTTCATTTGCCCGTGGGCTTACGTTTCCGATGCAGATAAAACACAACACATTAAGACGAAAACGAAAAATTGGTCAGTCAATATTAGGAAAATTCGTCACTTTACTGTCAAGCAAGTATAGGCTTAATTAGAACCTGAGAGAGGGCTTAATGTCTATCGAGGATCACTTGAAAAATTAATTAGAATAAATTTATAGATTCGAGCAAGTCATGATGATCGTTGAAGAGATAGATTTTTATCTGCCCATGTTCAAAATACTTTTGGATTGTGTATCTATAGCGTGTTGTGCAAGTAGAACGAGATGAATGTGCCGCCAAGAACATTGTTCTATTTAAGAAGCTGCTGCCTGGCTGGCTACTGATTGCTATTGCTGTCAAGGTCCTGAGAGAATTTCAATTTAGAGGGTAATGACATAGATATTCATGAGTTCTAAGTAGCTGGTTTTGTGGCTCGTATTTGGTAGATTTTGTCACCGTTTGCAATCGAATGGGAATTACGGTTGGTAGTTCAGGGATTCCAATTTGCATTTCTAACTATTTTCTACCGCATCGTGTAAGTAATCGTATGTTTACTTTAAACTTATTTAGGAGCGTTTGAAGTATGCTACTATTCTATTTGGAGTATGTTTGGATAACAAAAATCTGATCAGTTTAATTACTTTTTGAATCGTTTGAAATTAAAGTGGTTGAAAGGAAGGTGTTTTAATAAGTGATCCTTTTGTTTTGACTAAGCATTTTCTTTGATGTTTTTTTCTTTGAAGTTCTTATGACTTATTTGATTTGTATCAAATTAGATACATGTATAAGTTTTCAAAGCGATGATAGTCCAATATACCCCTAAAACAATGTGTATATTGTTGTTGGGACCATCTTTTTCAATTGATAATTCAGTTGATCAAAAGAACATACTTTATATTTTAGAACCACCAAAAAGTAAGGCATGCGCCAGCACGCCTCTCAAGGCAAAGACATTTTTATTTGTTTGATTCCGCAAATAGTATTATCAAACAAAATATTTTTTTTTGTTTCTGTCTAGCGCAAAAATAAATGTTTTTTTTTTAAAATAATTTGATCAGAAATCTCAAATCGTGATCTCCTTTATGATCCCTGTTATTCCCTGGATGTTAATTTTTGTGTTTTCGGATTTGGATCTACTTTTAATTTTTTGAAGCCATTACTCTTCTCCTTCCTAAGATAACGTCTTCAGATAAGATAATGCATATTTGTTTCTTTCAATGCATCTTTTCACTCCTTTCTAAGCCAAAGAATGCCGAAAAAATGTACTTTACTAACTTATTTAAGTTGCTGGCTGTATATTAAATTCCAAGTCTGTAGCAGCTCTTCGATATATCGATAAGCGTTGTAACTGTGCCCTTTCCCCATTTTTCCTTATTTTTTATGTATCGAGTTTTAAGTGTCTGGTCACTGGAGATTGGACTGATATATTCACATTTATTAAGATATTAATTAATTTTTCAATGTTTATGTAAAAACTTTACAGGAAATGAATTGCGAACAGAGAAATTTGAATAAAAATAAAAATTGTAGAAGCCTAGGTTGAATTCAAATTGTTTGCAAAGAGTTTTTTTTTAAACAGAACCATAGATAAAATTTTCATTTTTCAAAGACTATATATAACTATATAACCTTCTAGAAATTTTTTCGCTTCAATATGCTAGAGCTACAAAACTATCCTTTTATATCTAATTCCTGGTTATGAAATCGTGCAGTAAGCAAATTTCACCCGAATCTCAATACGACTGTTATAAATGATTTTGTCAGTACTGATGTATGGATCTGAGACGGATGCTCAACCAACGGAACACTGACCTCTTAGCCACGTTCGAGAAGAAAGTCTTGCGGAGAATCTTTCATATGGGAACAGTGATTCCAGATATAATCACAAAGATAAAGCTCGCTAGACTTCGATGGGCTGGGCCCGTAGCTCGTATGATGGATGAGGAACCTACTGGGAAAACCCTTTGCGGTAGATTTTGTGGCAGACGACAGCGGGGGAGACCTATTTTGCGCTGAAAGGATGGTGGTGGCCAGAACATTCGGCGCTTATGGATACTTAATGGATGGCAACGGCTCGCAATCGGGACTTGTTGAGAGGGGCCAGGACCTGCCTCGGTTGTAGAGCCGATGAAATTATTATCATCATGACGTCGGGCCTTGGCCGCCTGGATCGGTCTCTTCCAATTATCACGGTCAAGTGACCGCGTCCTCCAATCTTGGAACCGCAGTAGTTGCTTGGCGTCGACATATACTGAGCTCTCTCAACGAGCTCTTGGTCTTACTCTTGGTCTCGCTCCGTCGACTCGTTTTCCATTCATGACCCGTTTTGGCATACGATCTTCATCCATGCGTTGTACATGACCTGCCCATTGTATCCGTAGAAGTTTGACGATTTTGGAGACTTCCAGCTCATCGTACAGTTCGTACAACTCATTGTTGTACCGGATGCGCCATCCATCTCGGTCGCGAACAGCCCCGAAAATCCGCCGTAGAACTTTCCGTTCGAAAGTGTCGATCATATTTTCGGAGGCTTGGGTCAGGGTCCACGTTTCACAGCCATAGCACAGCACAGGTCTTACGATAGTTTTATAAACGCGGAGCTTAGTCTTTCTGTGCACATACTTCGATTTCATAATGGGGAGGATCGAGAAGAACGTCTTATTTGCTAGTTGTATCCGTCGCTTGATTTCGTCAGTTTCGTTGGCGTCATTCGATATGTTGCTACCCAGGTAAACGAAGTTGTCCACGAATTTGATGCTAAGGTCTCCTACGTTGATGGTCGTGTGCGTTGGCGTCCTTGTCCTAGATTGCATCATAGCTTCCGTTTTGTCCTCGTTGATTCGTAGTCCAACTTCCTTTGCTGCAGTGTCAAGTCTAAGCAGAAGTGCTGCTGCATCGCCGTGATGTTAATGTCATCCGCGTACGATGCCAATTGTCCGCTGGTGTTCAAGTTCCATTGCCCGAATAGCGAACTCAAGTGTCAGGTTGAAGAGGGTGGGCGCTATTCCATCACCCTGCTTCAGGCCAACCAGAGTTACAAAAAGGCTCTGCCAGTCTGTTTTGGATCCGAACCTGCGAGACGGATTTGGTCATCGTCATCTTTATAAGTCTCACTAGTTTGGCCGGTATACCAAATTGCAGCATGATGCTATATAGTGCGCCTCGGTCGATGCTGTCATATGCTTGTTTAAAGTCGACAAAGATTTGGTATACGTCGATGTTGTATTCCCAGCACTTTTGCCAAATTAACTTGACCGTGAAGAGCTGATCGCTAGTGGAGCGACCAGATCTGAAACCGCCTTGATATTCGCCAATGATTTCTTCCGCGAACGGTTTAATTCAGTTCTCCAAGATTTTTGACAGAATTTTGTAGGCCGTACAGACTGAGGAGATGCCTCTGTAATTCTGACACTGTAGTTTATCTCCCTTTTTATGTATGGGATAGATAATGCTTCTGCGCCAATCGTCTGAGATCACCTCAGTCGCCCATATTCGCAGCAGTAGTTGAAGTAGCGCAAATTATTATAATATTATTATATGATTCTAAAATTATTATAATATGAGATAAATGACTGATTATTAGTCAATTTGTTACTTTTCGCCCTTTTTAATTTGTTTTTTATTACATGACATTCCTTTTTTCTGCTTGAAATTTGTCAACCGTGTTCGGTATAATGTGAAAAATTAAATTATTCAATTATTTCAAAAAATATAGCAGATAATATCCATTTCATCGAAGTTAGCTTTCATCAATCTTTTTGTTTTTGCTATTTTATTCTATCAAAAATTAATAGCCACTTCTTCGAATTGTAGCTGATGCTGGTGAACATCTTAGAAGTCACACATCAACCCATTGAACCCAACAACATTGTTACTGTTTGAAAATTATATTGCTTTGTTATTTTTCACTTCAGGCCCTTCGCTAAACACCCAGTTACCTAAACAAAGAACGCCTTATACAACTGATATCCTGCTGGTATTGATACCATGGTATCGTCCGTACCACCGGTATATCAAAAAATAGTATGTTACTACTAGCTGATAACAGCAGTGCATCCATGATAAGATACTGCGAAAAATTTACTGTCAGTAGAGACCTACCCCAGCCAGTGATAAGAAGAAGAATTAAACGTGCAAAATTGTTCGTCGGCGGACGTTTGTTGATGGTTTCATTCTAATTTTAAGTCTTAATGTAACATTTTAGATTAGACGTTCAACTATCCTAAACTTTGGAATAATTGCAAAGATTGTTCTTCCACTTATATAATTTCTATTCAAACCAACACTTTGACTGTTTGGTATTTACATTGTATCACCTGGTATTTACTGTCTATCAACATTCCTGGTTTCATATACCGTGGTATCGATACCATGGTGTCAATACCAGCTGTGTATAAATAGAATTAGAAAACCAAATCAAATTAACTTAATTGTTACAAGTGACAAATACAAACATATGCCGGAAAATTGTACAGCAATTTTCGAAGTAATCAGTGGTATTTGTGGCGCCAACAGCACAGCTTCACTGTTACTGCAAATAGTGATATTTTTTTCCAAACAAGACAGCGAATATTTTTGCTTAAAAAACAGAAACGTGCTCTCCGAGAGAAGAGGCACCTTTCATTCGATGAATGCAGATAGATACCAGCTCTAGATCAAACATCTGTCTTAGAGCCGTCCGTGAAAAAGACCTCGTAGCTTCCCCTAGTCATTTCTGCTCAAGAAGATTACTTCGTATTTTCTCCCGAAGTTGAGTAAGAGCACCCGAAACTCCGATGGAATCGCGAAAATCAGAGAGATCTGGAGTATCGAACTTCTAATAGAGTAGCGCAGCATACCATCGTTTCCAAACCATAGGTAAAGTTCATCGCCATACTCAGAATTTGAATATCGTGGGGAGGCAGATTGGGAAGCGCATCAAGGGCAGCACGCGGAGTAGTAGAGTTGCAGCGTGGCTAACTTCTTGCGAGGATAGAATACCTCTACAATAGTCCACCACACCTCGGATGCGTACGTGTTCATCCGCCTTATGATTGTAACGAAGATCCACATAACTACTCAATGAGGGTTCAGACCCCATCTAGTGGCAAAAGCTCTTTTGAACTGCACGAAAACATTTAAAGCTACTGAAAACTTTACTGCCATATGATTCTTCCAGAGAAGACTTTTTTTTCAAGATTATTCTTAGTGATTTGACTTCAAAATACAATTTGAGATCGCTCCCTCTACATTGAAAACCAGAGAATAAAGGGACGGATCGCATGATTTTCCTTGCTGGTGTGCATGTTGCTCATCATTCGAGGGGTTGGACTTAAGCAATTTCATGCGTACGTGCCGTTCAACAAGTCTCTCCAAGCGTTTCAGCCTAAACGAAATTAAGCATAAAGAATCTTGGATATACCTTGGATCTCTCCCCAGTTTAGGTATAAAGACTATATTTACTTGCCCCCAAGGAACATACTCCAGAACTAGGCATGCCCAAAAGATTTCTTTTAAGTCTGTCTCCAGGTAGTTAGTTCCCTTCCTTAGTATAACTGGATATATGCCATCCAGGCCCGGCAACTTGAAATATACACAGCACATTATTGCATCCCTAACCTTTTCGCTGGTGGCCAGAGATCTAGCTGTGTACCGTCATTTCCTACTGCTATGAAGCAGGAGCTTTCGTCAGAAGTACAGATGCTTTCTCGCCGAGACACGTTCTGCCTACAACTGATTAAAGTCAGTGTTGAAATGATTGAAGTCAGGTGTCTTGCCAGTTTTTTAAAGATAATTTCTCTGAAATCACATTTATTTGGTGAGAGTGAAAAGAAAAGTATATATTCTTTAAACATAGGTACTAGTATAGATACTAGCTCAAATAAGTTAGTTGATAGGTTCTAGCAAATAAGTAAATTGATACAACCCTTTTCTCTTAAAATTTCATTAACTCAGTTATATCGCGCTTTCATTGGAATAATTTTAGTGGGGTAAGGTAAGCTCGAATAGATATTCAGGGACATAACTTTCTATAATTTGGAGTCTCGATTTGTTTATTTTATACCTAATATTACCCTACTAAGTACATCGACCTACTAAGATATTGTACATAATTGTAACTTTAGAAATTTAGAACCATTGGCATAACTACATTTCTGTAAAGCTCTCATGACTAAAACAATGCGGGATCATTTCCAGTTCAATATATGCTTGATAAAACATTATTATGGTCACTTGGTCAACATTTTAATCTTTCATCGGTAGGTGTACTATTGACCCAAAGCTTTTAACACGATATATTAATCCTAAAAACCCCATCAATAAAATCATTACATACCTTGATATTGATCTCCTTGAGCTTTCATCCGAATCAATGCGCCTACGCTTCTCACGATAACCCCCGGATGACCGAGAACGGGATTTAGAATGATGACGTCTGCGATTACGGGGCATCTAAAATGATACGATAAGTTTGATGAATCGTTTAATGTTATTAATTTTTAATATTCATTTTGATAAATATTGAGAAATATTAAATTCAAAATATTGACACCAATCAGTCACTATCCATTCATTCACACCATTTATCTCGGCAATGAATCATTTCACTTAGTGAGAATTTTTTTCCAGAAAAAATAATAATAAATATTGTGTAACATGGCAAGATCAGATCAGTTTTGTTGATTAGTGCAAATCTGTCGGTGGTATTATCCCTCACACCTCAAGCAACATAATTTCGATTATATATGGGTGGCGTGTGCGGATTAGAAGATTAATAACCTTTCTTCAATCATATCAAGATCTTAGTGGGAGAGAAATTACCACTATATGATAGGCGATCGCTAAAACTTGATTTCATCGTAGCCTGGAGACCAAAATTACAGTAACTCTTTGATGTTTCATAAATCACATTGACATTTGGATATGAAGAAAAGCATATTGTTCAGCTAAATAATTCGAGAAAATAGCAGAAACAAATTAATTGGCATAGCTAATAATAATTTACAAAATGAAAAAAATGTCGCTTTCATTCAAAGTGAAGAGAAGTTTATTACGGTAAAAATAACGAAAATTGCAGGCTGGATAATACTATTTCAGTATGAGGCCCAAAGTACTTTATTTGAGAGGAAAATACGAAAATCCTTAACAAAGAGGAATAAAATATTTCCAAAATTAATATTGATATGAAATAGCTCGTAATTTGATTGGTGAAAATTTGATGAAAAGTACAATAAATTGATCGGTATATTTAATGTAACCCTTTTAAACAAATATTGAGTCAAAACCACCCAAAAAGTGCGCAGAGCATCATTTTAAATCAATATGGAGACAATTTATAATGCCAGAATTTTCATAAATATTCACGAAGGAGCTTTAGCTAGGAAATAAAAATTGAATAACACGTTAACAAACGGAATAAACAATAAACAACAAGAGATAGAGACTGGGCTAAGCTGCATCTGCATTCAAAATTCTGAAATAACACGCAATTGCGTCTTCTTCCAAAATACTTGTGGTATTACTCATTAATCAAATATATAACACCTCTTTGGCATCTTCTACATTTCATGCATTTCGAGCACATCACTTCTTCAAACTTTGAATCTAAATCACACCATAACTCGATGTACGTTCCGAGCATGTAATTACTGTCTTTAAAAAGTATGTGTGGGATCGATAGTTTTATAAAAATGGAATTGGTCTGTCACATTTTTTCTCTCGATTGAATATCGATGAATGAATTGATTAACTTTCGCTGAATTAAAATTTTTCTATGCTTGTAGTTTGCTTGATACATTTTTTCGTATGTGGGAAGAAAAAGAAAGGATCATTGACTCAATTTTAGGAGTAGTTTTCATGTATTATTATGGGCGTACTGAAAAGTGAAGGAAGGTTTGGGTTTTGCTGGCAGCGAAGATGTTTTTGGTCAGATATTTTCGTATTGCTGTCAACTGCTGTGATACACAGATCTGTTGGATCTGTAATTTTCTGGTACACAAGTGCGCAAAGGTGAAAGTTAAATTCTGTTGGATAGCAGTAATTGGAGTTGGATTTTTCAATACGGACTTTTAATAATGAGACTTTGATTAATTCTCAATAACTAGGAAGTGTATAGACCTCGTAAGAATATTCAGGTAAAAGATGCCGAGGATATTTCGAAACTTTGATTACAAGCAGCAAAGCAAGTGAAATATAATTGAATGATGAGATCAAGGGAGAATGAGGAGCAATGTTGTGTGCTTAACATCACGGGAATTATTTTTTGGTTTAGGATCTTATCATCAATATTCAGGTTATTTCAGTATATTCAGTTGATATATAAACAAAAGGAAAGAATTTTAGGTACAGGTTGACAGGTGCTGAAGAACGACAGATTACGCCTGAAAGATCGATGTCTGTCAAGAAATTGAAATACATCTAACTTATAACTGAAAAATTGCCCTTTAAATTAAAATATCTGACTATTATATTTTTGATTTAAAATGATAACGGTAGATAAAATGTAGTTCATGATCAGTAACTAATATAAAATATAAATGAAAAATAAACAGAAATAATTACAGGAATAAATTTATTACGTATGTTTTTCATTATATTGCATTTATTACTAGAGGGAAGGATACAATAAACCGAAATAAAATCAGCTCAATTATTTATTTATTTATTTAGTGCACATTCAATTCTACGGGCAAACTGCCCAAGTATAGAAAACAATGGAATACAATGTAAAACAAAATAATAAAAAGTAAGGAGGAAAATATGTGAAATTAGATTATACCGAATAGGTGTTGCACAGGACGACCTCTGTTCATCCTGCCTAGAAGGTATTGACTGCGGAGCATCTTTTCTGTGAATGCCTAGCGTTTTCGCGTCACGGTTATTAGTACTTTGTGTTAAGAAGTCTGGGAAGCTAAGGTTGGGCGGGAGTATGAGTACAATGGGTCTTTTGGCCGGAATACTTAGATTTACGGGGCGCCTCTCCCTCAACCCACTCACACGTATATATGGAATTAAATATGGCAAAATTGAGTAAAGTAAAATTAAGTCAAGAAAAATTAAGTAAAGTAAAATCAAGTAAAGTAAAATTAAGTAAAGTAAAATTAAGTAAAGTAAAATTAAGTAAAGTAAAATAAAATAAAGTAATATCCAGTGAAATCTAAAACAATTCCATGGAAAAAAAATTTGTTCGGAACAAATATTTTAATACGAACTTGATCTTGGAAGGTGTCATAAGAAAGTGAATGACTGTTATGAATGTTAGTGCTTCAGAGTCACAAAACAAGAGAGTGGAAGAATGTGTCAGTATGAGCAAAAGGTACATCAAAAACACCATGGGGTACCTGATTAGCATTATGTGTTGCCGAACATGCTACAGAGGAATTTAAATAATGATGATATTTAACAAAGAGGGATGTCTAACAAAGATAAACATTCTTTGTAAGGTATACGAGTATACGGAAGACTATATTTAAAAAGTGCGAGTAAACATTCGTTAAACTGATTCAACAGCATCTGAGAAGTATTTGAAGCGAGGACATCATACTTCACTATAATATTCAAATATAGAACAGACTAGGGTAATAAACAGTTGAACACATGCAGAAATACTAAAGGAATTGTGGTGGAAGCGAATCACAAAGTCAGTAACCTGATAAGCTATTTTAATGATGATTAGAACATTTCAGCTTTCGACCAAAGGTCACCTCAGCATTAGTGAAGCGTTTAACAAAAGAGAGAACAGTACCAGTACCATAAGCGAATTGGAGATACGGAATGACATTCAGTCAGTGGAGGAACAATAAATTCAATAAACGCATCACCACCAAACCCAGACACGGTGCAATCAACAAATCGATGTATTTTCAAAAGAAACTTAACAGGTATTTAGGCGATACAGTTTCCCGAAATTCACCTCCTCTACCGAGAAACTTTATCATCTTCTACAAATAACACCATACCAAAGTCCACTAAAACACTCATACCTACATCATCCACAACTACTACTTCCAATAAAATACTTACGCTTACATCTACCCTTTCTTAGACAAAGATACCAATAGCTATGACGCGGAGAATCTTTTCTCTAATACTCTTCATGACTCCGCTATTACCGTTGAACTTTCCACTATCAGCATTGCTTTTAACCAATAATACAATAATGAATGTGGTTTTCAATTTTCATAATGACTACATAAGCATTAAAAATTATCTGGATACCATAGAGTGGTCAAGGTCCATTTCAGCGTTAGATTTGGACGCACTTGTTTCTTTTTTATACGAAAAAATATCTGATGCCATTAACACATGTGTGCCAAAGATAAAAAACGCAATAGACCTTCTCAGCTATGGTCAAACAATAATTTGAAACAATCAAGGAACAGACGAAACAGACATATATCAGCGTAGGGCTAAAGAAAAATTACCATCTTTTATCCAAAGAATTCTCAATTAAGTCTCGGGAAGCATATGAGCGCTACGTGACTTTAATGGGTAAGAAAATTGTTAATGACCCGAGAAAGTTTTTTGATTTCGTTAATATGAAACGAAAAATGACTGGATATCCCGCTTCTATGTTCAGAGGAAAAACTATATCTTCTCTTCCACAGGAAATCTCCAATTGATTTGCAGATCATTTTCAGGATTCGTTCTGCCCTCCTTCCATCCCTACAATAATTTTAACGGTCTCGTCTACCCAAACTGTATCAGCACCACTTATTGAGGGAATCATTCTAACAAAAGAGGCAATTGCCAATGCTATCCAAGAGCTAAAAATCAACAAAGGACTTGGCCCTGACCAAATACCTCTTTGCTTTGTGATACAGTGCATCAATCAATTGATAATCTCTCTGCATATCATTTTTAACAAGTCGCTGTCATTATTTCCATCTTTTTGGACTTCTTCCCACCTCACACCTGTTTTCAAAAGGGGCGATAAACGATGTATTGACAACTATCGAGGCATCGCTATTCTCTCAGTAATCCCCAAACTCTTCGAGAAGGTCGTCTGCGATCAACTGACTTCCATAATTAGCCCTCTTCTCAATGAACAACAACATGGGTTTCGAAAAGGCAGGTCAACTACCACGAATCTCATGATCCTGGTTTCGGACGCCCTCTGTGAGATGGAAAAGGGAAACCAGGTTGACGCGATTTATACTGATTTTAGCAAGGCCTTCGATAGAGTCGGTCATAAAATTTGATTTCGGTATCTGACTGCCTACACAGCTGGTTGAAATCCTATCTTTGTGACAAAACTCAGATTGACAAATTCCAAGGAAAAAAGGCTGTCATTTGGGCCCTCTTCTCTTTAATATTTTCATTTCGGATCTATATAGAATTTTATTTGACACACCACACTTCTTCTACCACACTTCTTCTACCACACTTCTTCTACCACACTTCTTCTACGAATTGTAACACACTATCAAAACGAAGTCCGACCTTGATTTTGTATCCCTCGAACAGTGGTGCTACCTGAATAAACTAAATCTCAACGTCGACAAGTGTTGAGTGATAAGTTTCTCCTGAAAAAAATAAAGTCATAGCCAACTCATACTATCTCAACAATGAACTTATTAGGGTAGAACATATCGTAGACTTAGGTGTAGCCATAGATACCAAAATGGGCTTTAACTTGCAGTTCGACAAAGGCTTTTCGAAGGCGAATAAACAATTAGGTTTCATTATTAAGGGGCGCGCTAATTAGTTCAAAAACATTTGGGTTACAAAGTCTCCATATATATACATCATTAGTGCGGCTTCTACTGGAATACGCCTGCATAGCCTGGAGCCTAGTACCAACTACGCAGCGACAGGCTCGAATCGGTTCAGAAACAAATTTTACTTTTCCCCTTGAGAAACCTCTATAGTCCATGCGACTTTAGTAATCTTCCCTCTTACGAACACAGACTTGGTCTTTTAAACCTAATGACTCTTTCATCAAGAAGAACCATAATTAGCGCATGCCTAGGCTTTAACATCATTAATGGAACAGTTAGTATAACACCTCTCTCTAACAAAATTACATTCAACAATATGCAACTCTCCTTAACGAATACCAGCACCTCACAGTCTAGGGGTATAATGAATCCATCAATAGATGTTGTAGAACATTTAACAGTGTAAGTCATCACTATTCTTCAGGTATCACCAAATCTATCTTCAGAAATAACTAAAATAACTTGACAACGACCCTATTAACTTCTTAACCTATTTATTTCTCATCCTAATTCGCCTGAACGCAAGTAAATATCAATTTAAATTAACATACTTGTATATTTTATTTCTTGCATTATGTATATTGTATGATGCCTTGTTTGGCTAATAAATAAATAAACAAATAACATAAGACATTGTTAAATGTCAATGTTAAAAACTGGAATTCGTCGAACATATTCTGATAGAGAGTAAAATATCACAGCCAATTGCAAAACGATGACGATTGGTTGATAGATTATACCACTGTAAATAAAAAGCCATAAATGCATAGTGTATCAACATGAGCATCAACAAAGGAATCAAAATATTAGAGTCGAAAAATCTTAAAATCAAAGCATACTCCGAATTGATTGAAAATATTTGCTCAACTTTGGACTCAATTGCCAAAAAAGAAATTCATCAGAAGGTCGAAAGGGATTTAAGTCGCATTGAGGGCTTCCATTTATTGATGCGAATATCAATACATTTTGTAATAAAATAATGCTCGGGGAATCATGGTAGATTTACAAAACCGTACGTACCACCTGCAAATCTACTATTCAAAGAGATAATCGGACGGAAATTCTTAGATATCCAGAAGGTGTAAGTCTTTTGAGTAGTTCATTTTTGGTCACTTATAAAAGCCGCGAGGAATAACTTCACCTCATCTTCTTTGTCGCCATTGCAATCCATTTGCTGGAATCTTCACTGCAAACTCTTACTTCCCTCCAGCTGCTCAAAGTTTACATTTGATTCCCAAATGCAATTCAAATCAAGGTCGGTTACATTTTTGTGTTAGGGAAGTTTATTTATTTATTTTATATATGTTAAGAACATTTTCAGAAACAACTTTGATTTTTACTACATAACAATCATAAATTAAATATTAAATATAATTAATCGGCGAAATAACGGAGGAATGAAAGTTAAAAATTTCATATTCTAAGTTAAAGCTTCAGGTTGGTTCATTTAAATCATAATTAGTCTTATGAACTGGCATGGATAAGGCTATATAATGTCTACGCTCTCCGTGGTAAGCTTAAAATTCCGTTATTTAACTATCAAAAACTCAGAGTTAACGTTTCCAAAGAGTAACGCCCCAGGAATAGAGCTTTGAAATTTTGACGTCGAGTTTCAAGTGTATTCATGGTCAATAATTGCAAGCGGTTCTTTGAAGGACCTAAGCGAAAAAGATCCGACAAGCGGAAAGAAGTAAACACGATTCAAGAATTACTTTCGGACCGACTCAGCGCAATCTATGTTCCATATAATATAGAGACCGCACGAACTGCCTATATTCTATGGTCGCGCGAACCAGACGCCAGAATAGGATATTTTTAAGATTTTTTTAAAGTATTTGCAAAACATGTCTCTGAATTGATATTCCACTCATAGTTCTGAAGCGCTGTGCCGTTTCTATAGCTAAATCTCTGCGCAATTTAACTCACCAACCACTCCCTTATTAAAAACGAAATTTCTATCTGAGTGAAAATTTGCTTACAGTCAGCTCATACCACAAAAAAGGACTAGCATGTGATCCCTTTAAGTATCAACCAACTGGTCTCATTTCGATTCTGTCAAAGGTTTTTGAAATACTTATTAATTCCCAATTAATGAGCTAAATACATTCTAATAAGCTAATCAATGATAAACAGTACGACTTTCAATCTGGTCAATCCATTGAGGACTTGATGACATTTCTCATCGAAAAGTGGAATCGTTGTCTCCATAATTTTGGTGAAGCCAAAATTATTGCTCTATATATTTCAAACGCATTTGATAGTCTGGCATGCCGCTTTTTTAGCCAAACTCCATGCATTCGGTACTGACCGCAATCTAATAAAATGAACTGAAAGTTTTCTCCACAGACGCTCACTTCGATTAACCGCTCACATGGAACAGTCGAATATCTGGGGTTCCACAAAGCACTGCACTTTCTCCAACTTAATGATGGGAAAATCTAATAGTTTGATTGATATCAAAACAGAATACAGTAATAACTGGAATAAATCAATATTTTAAAAGCGTCAATAGCATAAATTATAGATAATATCAATTCATTATTTCGAACTCCGAATTTGAACTGATGCGTGTGTTTTGCTGTTGTATTTTTCTGTGTCAAGCAATTGCTGTTCAGTCAATCGCTCCCAATTGTGCATATTTTGACGCTCTTTTTCAATAAACTGCAAGTTATGAGTCATGATTGTATATGCTATAGCGACTATATCATTGAAACAAAATGTAAAGTGTTTGAATTAGGCTATGGCGGTACAACAGCAGTAAGACTCACTATGTGTATTTCGCGGTCCTTCCAAGTATCGGGTATGTCAAACTATCCGCAACAAGGTCAAAAAACTCGCTGTCTCGTTCGGAACATCTAAGATTACTCCTAGTTCATCTCTGAAGTACCTCGGAATCGGTTTCCAGGAATTTTTAAAGTTTAATCCCTTTGTGCGGCGAAAAATCAAAGCTGCCAAATCCGCATTTCAACGCATCCGACCTCTTTTCGCCAAAAGATGGGCATGACCACCAAAGCTAAATCCATTTGCTATCAGACCCTCATTCGACCCATCCTGACTTATGCATCCCCATCATGGATTACCTGCTCAAAGACTGTCATGACCGAAGCGGAGATGCTCGAAAGAAGAATTCTCCGCTTCTGCACTGGCAGGTTCTACAACCCGGTAACTAAAAAGTGGCCGAAGTACCTTCTCCTATATCAGGAGTTAGGATTGAAGCCACTTAGGGACCGTGTTGTGGAATTAACGACACGTTTTTACAGACAAACAGACGGACATGAGAACGGACTGATTCGGTCACTAGGGCGTACAGGTGGTTCTAATGAGCCAGTTCAGCGGCGGCTCACGGATGCGCTGTTCACCTACACAGGCCATCCGACGAACAGAAGGGGTTAGACTTAAGACCTAGGTTAAGATTTAGGTCTAATTAGGCTAAGTTAGTTATAATTAGGTATAAGTTAGAACGTAGTTTTGGCGTAAGGTAGTTTTTAAGAAAAGCATTGCCAGGGCAATCCCAGCTGCTGTACAGGCTGGGTAATACCATTAGAGTGTAAGGAAATATAAATTGTGCCGAAAAAAGGAAAAAAAAATCCAACCAGAGCCAGCAGGCTAAAATAGTATAGCCGCTAGATTGTAAGTTTTTCTTGTTAATTAAACTATAAGTTAGACTAAGAATGTACGGTTAATTTAAAATAAAATATTTTTCAATTCAATTCACTATAGCGGTACAGACCATGTCGAGCCTTTCGTCGCCTCTCGGATATACTTCCTCCAATGCGTCCGTCCATCATTTTCGAATTTGCTCTTTTTAGTCGAATTCCTTGTGCTTTGCTCGCCCCGTAGTACTTCCTTCGATATCTGCTCATCATATACATATCCTCTTGATGTGACCAATAATGCGACGGGTTCCACCACTTCTCACATTGCAAAAAGTCTAGGAAAGTCGAGTGTTGATTGCGGAGGTCAACATCCTCCGAGCTGTGGGGGTTGTTCACCAACCCAAAGAACTTGAGGAAATAATTTACACAAGTGACAAGTGGAAATCTAACTCCAACCCCCTAAACCGCTACAACCAACACAGCTAAACCTCCATCCAAAACTAAATAACCAAGCTCATCAGCCCCAACCACTCGCGAACAGATTGGTCAGTTCTTCGCCATCATGCAAGTACTACATACAGTAATAGGTTCGCTTTTGTGCACATCCGAGCAGATCAAATTTTGTTAAGTATATTGAATACAATAACAAAATTGTTGTTGCATTCAATATATACAACAAAATTGTTGTATTCAATATACTTAACAAAATTTGATCTGCTCGGATGTGCAAAAAAACGCACCTAATGAAACTTATGATGACGAAATGGTTTTAGCTATGTTTACTGGCCAAAGCTCACCAAACATCAATGCTCACGTGAAATAAAATTCCTTATTGCCCAAAAGGGCGTGCCTTTTTTGATTGATTTCAAAATTGACATCTTGATACTACAGGAATATTCCTACACTCGGCGACTACCTCCGGATCTCCAACTACATCCTGCACAGGAAAAAAAGAATGACAGGCAAAGGAGGAGGCACTGCAATCTTCGTGAGAAGAAACATCAATCATCATCTTGTACCTCAATCGAAGCCTCAAGAGAATCGAAGACACTGCTGAAGAAGTGCAAACGAGCTTTCTCGAGTTCATATTGGTTTCAGCTTACTGGCCAGCAAGATCACAGGAGTTTATTGAAGACGTTCATGCACTTCTCCATCATAAAGGCACAGTCTTTCTTGCGGGAGACCTCAATACCTGTAACTACCTTTGTGGCGCTATAAGTAACAAAGCTGGGAACAAGCTAAACAAAGCTGGGTTCGGCCTAAACAGTTATATAACAGGTTGAAAATCATCAATGGCTCTACGCACTTCGACCTATTAAACCTTAGGCATAAGAATCTCACACGCACTCAACCAGTATGTGCACATCAAAGTCCTCGATGAGCTGTTATTTGACCACAAGACAATCCTCCTTCCAGTAGAGAACATCTAAACCATGACGAGAGAGAGGAAAATCACCATTTGATAAGCTTTCCAAGTTGCACTGGCCGAAGTAGTCACTCGAGAAACACCCGAAGCTACCAGCTACTTAAAGAAATCACAAGATTTCCTCACCAATTTCATAACACAAGCAAAAGAGGACAACACGACCACAATTTCGGCAAAGGATGAACATAATACTTATAAGCTCCTTAAGTCAATTAAGTTTTTTATATGGAGGAGGAACCAATTTCGGAGAAGAGCTAGAGGCACAGGTGACCCTTGAATAAAGCGAGAAGTAACTCGGCTTATCAGCTACATACGTTGTCAAATATCCCAACACCAGAATGAGCAGTGGGAGAGTTTGATGCAAAGCATAGAGTCTGGGAATAAAACTCTATAGCGTATGTCTCAGAAAAATCGCTAGCTTGTGTAAACTATTTGCATACAAACGAAATCTTAGTACCCATACAAACGAAATCTTAGCACACAGAAAAGTTAAGCAAGGCTGCATCACTTCACTGGCTCCAACCGAAACCATTTCCACGTCCTCGATGTGACCAGCCCAGTGTAGCTTGCGGAATTCGAATGGCAAGTTTTAAAGAAGTTTATACAACTCATGGTAGTATCGGATGCCCTACAGATGTCTTCTATTAATCGGTCCATATATTTTATGGTAAAATTTCCTCTCAATTGTATCAAGTTCTTCCTACAAACTGCGTCAAGGTTCTCGTTTGGTATTCATATAGCTGCACAGAATGAATAAATATCCGATGGATTTTGTGTTCGCTACCATGATTTCTGAAGAGGGATCCCACGTACAAAAATAAATCAATAATATACCTGGCATTGATTTTGAATGAAAAGATGTCCTGGACTCATCACATCAACTACATAAGAAGTAAAATCGCACCATTTATCGCAACACTGAGAAAGCATGATTTCCTGGGAAAAACACACAAAACTCCTAATCTTAAATGCTTTTATCCTGTCTACTGTTAAATATGGAACAGTCTTGTGGAGCCAAACAACTAAGCATAACATCGAGCTAATTGGGAGACTTATCACTAAGGCGATAAAAGTTATATTTAGGTTGCCGACCTTAACACCAACGGGCGCCGTGTACACTCGATCAGGATTGTTGAACATCCAACAGATTATTAATTTCGAAAGAGGCAAAATAATATACCAAATTATTAGCAACGGGCTAAAATGGCCAGATATTCCTCGGACTGTTGGAGAGTTAACTAGCAGGGAAACAAGATCGGCCAGCAACATTTTGGTTTGTAAACCAAGAACGGATAGATTGAAAATGGATTTAATAGAACAGGCTATAGCTTTCTACAATACATTGCCAGAAAGGACTCAAGCAATATCGTGACATTCGAAGAAAACTTGCACATAAAAAATTAACACCGGAATTTTTGTATACTTTTCTCTGGACACAAGTCAGTGAAGACAATCATACATCAATAAAAGTGAGTCTATCATATTGATAAGAGTTGTGCTATCCCTTATACCAACAAACAAGTTGTCTGGGAAGCGCTATGAAAAACTTACTGGAGGGTAAAGATGGTGTGTACGATGATAGAGTGATGGAGAGAGTGGAAGGAAAGAGGAGGAAAAAAAACTTACCTACATGCTCAAAATTGTCTTCGCTAATAATTAAGTGCCACCTGCTTTGATATTTTTCGAGTTTGGATCATACGTCCAGTTTCGCTCTCATTGACCCCTTCATCCACTGCTAATTCTAATTCTTGGAATATCTCCTCAGACAGAATACTGCTTGGCATATACCGATAAGACAGCAATGATTGGAGCATTGGAATCAATCACAATAGTAATATATTTATTAACCTAAACCTAAAACGATTGAAAAAGTAATCAAGAATTGGACTGAAATGACACAAAATTTTACCAGATATGATTTTCAAACGTTAAATTTTCTCAAATGTAGTTTTTTTTTTTGTAATATATAAGAAATCTCTTCCACTTATTGTTGTTTCATTTAAACTTCTTAAAGGTACCCTATACTGGTATATTTATGCGTCTTGCGTCCACAATCAAGTCAATATTTTTTTTTAAATATCGGAAAATCAAATTAGTGCTACTTTTGGTATGCCAAAGAGCTGAACGGGTATCATTATTCAAGTTTATCCAATTTTGAACTTAATTTTTTGTCCATCTTTCCTAATAGATGACTGAAATGCAACTACTGTACATTCAACTGTGGCTAGTGGGCTGCCAAACCTAGTTTTACAAACTATTAATTGTTGAAAAATTGATAGTTTATAAGACGTTTCTAGTTTGCTAGGAATATCAATGTCAACTGCATGCGTGACGCAGAACCACGCGTCACATCGCTTTTGTTAATACGCATTGCAGCGCAAAATTGCATATTTAAAATTATACACAAAGAAATTCTGACCGTAACGATACTTTAAGTGTAGCAAAGCAGAACGAATCGAATGTAACAAAGGTAAGAACATATAAGAGGAAACACTATGGAGAATGCCATTGCCATTTTCATAAAGATGCAACGGTGAAAATGTTTTCAATCATTGCTCATCCAAACATATCATAACCAATCTGCTGGCTCCGATCCTATTCGAAACGTTTAGTTTTCGCAACTAAAACAAAATATTTCTAATCAACCTATCACAGCCATTCGTCACATGTTCTAATTCCTCAGCCGAAGCTATCTAACCATTCCGAAAATACCAACATTTATTTCCCTTATCACCTAATTCATCAAAACAAAGCTATCTCGAATGATTCCTCATTGGAAATTCGAATTAAATAATTCTAGCTCATACTTCGTTCGCATCTTAAGTTCAAGCATTGAATGCGTGAGGAGAAAGCTGCCCTTTTGATCACCTGTATGGACCTAAGACATTGATGCATTCAGAACACGGTGAAAACAGTGACCGAGTAAACTAATTTTTATTTTTTCGCGACCAGAATGCAAACAGCTGTCAATGAGCATTGCAGAGTAAGCACTCAACTGTATGTCGCCAGCCAGCTCATTAAGATAGAAACCAGAAGGGGGAATCTTCTTGCCGCCATGTTTATTTCAAATATTTCCTTGAGAAGAAAATTTACCATAAGCGTACGAGATATTCTAATTCTGTTTTGCAGTGGGTTGTGCAATCATTCAATGGTATTGCATTCTCCATAGGCGGCTTGAGGGACTTTTGCCTGTCGAAGGGAAAATACCTGCGCTAGCATGGCTAACTGGGCTAACTACATATATCGACCATCGCCATTTGACGTATGCTGTCAATTCCAATTGGAATTTCATGAAAATCAAAATATACGTTTGATAGGTTGCTAGCCACCTGAGTAAAGTATATTCGAACAGTTAGTCAATATTCTTATGACCCAAAGACTGAATCTTATAGCGATTTTGTCGATGAATATGACATACTTTGACATTTCGACGCCATTGCAATTCGACACCTCACTCGTCACCACCAGACCAAAACAACGCACATCATTTCACTAATTTCACACTTTCCAATACCAATTTCCTAACGATTTCACACGCGCACGATAACTCCAAGAACAAATTTCATCAAACTTACCTCGATTGCTGGTAAAGGTTGATATAATCGACTCCACAAACTGTTCAAAATATGTGAAACACGCTTCCAAGTTCTGAGGGCAGGTTCTTGTATGCGAATGAACATCGATCCTAGTGTCTCTGTATTTGTCAAACGTCAATAGTGTTTCGTCGACCTGGCCACCGGTGTCGCTTTGATCGTTCCACTATTCAAACACCTCGCCAACACACGTGTAGTAGTGATTATCAGCCAATCGGCGATTCCCCATTCACAAACAAAACTGTGAAAATGCGCCCCAACAGAAACGGCTTCCACGGCAAAAGTGCATCCAAACGATGCGATTTTCACAGCGATGTTAAAACGATCTTCACCAAACACCAGCACCTCGAAAATCTTCTGCGGTAACGCTGCAACAGCGTAGTATCAACAGATTGAACACTTTCGCTCAAACCACAATATTTCACTCGAATCGATTCCGTACTTGATGTCTTCCTTGTCGGTCTTGGTCTTAGGGATATTATTTCTTGATGATAGGATAACTTTAGAACACAATATTGATAGATGTTTGTCTCAACTTTGCGGTAATTTCTTTATTAACCGTCCTAAACAAGCTGAGCAGGTTTTTTCAAACTTCTTCGAAGGCCGACAACGACGACAGACACCGAGATGCGATAAGAAAGCGGCATTGCGCGTGTATGGGTGGGCGCCAGATGCAATTTTCACATTCGGATGATACCTGCAAAACAGCTGAAAGGAGCAGTCGAAATCGATAACCGAACGTGGCCAGCACTGCAATACCATGAAAGGCTATTTGATTGTAGATGGCAGGAAGTTCGACGACTTGGAATGGAGCTAGCTTCAGGTTGCATAAAAGCTATTTCCTGCTCGAATATTTAAATTTACACTTTATAGACTCTATTCGATTAATTGCAGATTTTGCATTGCTCATATTTTATGTGCTAAATGTGTGTTTTGGTTTCACTATTCCTTGAATATCAGATAAAAATAATTTCATCCGTCAAATGATAATTTTAAAATTGCATTACTTTCCGTTTGTGCTAGAAGTTAGTAAAATTCCGTTACGAAAAAATACTTACTAAGCGGTTTTATTACGCTTCGGGCGTAAATTTGTTTCGCGTTCATGTAGTTTGCATGGCGCAATGTTTCATATGTTCCATCCGATTCGTGTCTTAAATTAGCATTGTTTCGAATAAATGAGCTCAAGAGGAACAATTATTACTGCTTCTATAGGGCAATTATTGCCCTATAGAAGCAGTGCACCAAACAAGGCAGGCTTACAGCTCAATGACGCCATTCAGAATATCAAATTCTCAACTGAGGTGGGCTATTAACTCCATTGAGCCGTTTAAATCTCTGGGCCCTGATGGCGTCCTTGCGGCTGACATTCAGCAGTCCGTGGAAGTTTCGCTACCATGGCTGAGAGAGATCAATAACACTTGCCTACGCTTCTCGTATGTTCTCACCAGCTGGCGAGAAACTAGAGTTGTGTTTATCCCTGAAGCTGGAAAAGTTTCGCATGTTAAGCGAAGGACTATCGTCCAATAAGTCTTAACTCTGTCTTGCTTAAGATTTTGGAAAGGATCATTGATTACCATATTAAAAGATCAATGGAGCCTGTGTTGATCTCGCAGTCACAGCACGCCTATACCAGAGGTAAGTCGGTTGAGACTGCTCTTCATGTCCTCATTGAGGAAGTTTAGAAATCTCTCGCTCTAAAGGAATATACGCTTGCCGCCTTCTTGGACATCGAAGGGGCCTTCAACAACGTAAAGTCTAACGCAATTGTTGAGGTACTCTCGGTGCTACACGTCGATGAGCGGCTGATTGCTTTTATTGTGCAGTTTCTCAAAAGTAGAGTGGTAATCTCTTCCATGGGGAATGTCAGTGTAAGACGAGGAGTCAGTACGAGCACACTTCAGGGAAGGGTCCTTTCTCCACTGCTGTGGAACATCACAGTGAATACTCTCCTTATGAAACTGGACCGTGGCGGCTACAAAGTGATTGCTTATGCAGATGACATAGCTATAGCAGTGTCGGAAAAGTATTTATCTACTTTATCGGAGAGGTTAAAACACTCTCTTGACATACTTTCACGTTGGAGTCCCAAGACGGCTTGAATGTGAATCCTAGCAAAACGGAGCAGGTAATGTTTATAAGGAAGTACAAAGTTCCCTGTTTTGAGTTACCCAAATTAAATGGGGTTTCCATTGAACTGAGCTAGAGGGTCAAGTACTTAGGGCTTACCCTTGACTCGAAGTTACTATGGACCTACAATGTAGCACAAAGAGCACGGAAGGCTTTCAATGCACTTTACTGCTGTAAAAGAGCCACAGGGGCGAATTGGGGATGAGAGCCTCGTACTGTCGCTTGGCTTTATACTGATGTGGTTGAGCCAATTTTATTGTTTGGGGTAGTGTTCTGGTGGCAGGCTGCTCTTAAGGCTATCTGCAAACGGCAGCTTGAAAAAGTGCGGCGGATGGCTGCACTGCTGGTAACTGGAGCGCTCCGCTCCACCCCTACTAAGGCACTTTTCGTGCTGCTTCATTGGCTGCCAACCAATCTACTGATCTTATAGCAAGCTAATTTTGCTGCTGTGGCCAAGGGAGTTCCCGGTCCAGCGAATCTTGGCTACATCGCTCCGCAATGCCTACTAGATTTGGAGATCACAGCTCGCATTCCTGGTAGGGATGAATGGCCTGATGGCGTCACCCTCGAAAGTGGGCTTATAGATGTGTACATCAATGGCTCAAAGCTAAACAATAGAGTCGGGAGTGGTGTATACTCAGATGAGCTGAATCTCAAGCTGTCCCTCCGTCTACCAGACCACTGTAGTGTCTTTCAGGCAGAGGTTGCGGCTATTTTACAGGCAATCAACTGGCTTTTGTGTAATCGAATATTCGGGGGCAATATTGGTATTTTTACACATAGCTAAGCGGCTATTAAGTCCCTTGCTGGTCCTTGTGCAGTGTCCATGATTGTTGCTGAATACCGTGCATCTCTTAGGGAGATATCGAAACATTCGATTGTTCGATTGATTTGGGTACATGGACATAGAGGTTTTCAGGGCAACTGTGAGGCCGATGAGCTAGCAAGGCTTGGAACCTTGTTACCGGAGGTCTCTTGCTCCTCAACAGAAATACCGATGACATCGGTCAAATTGGCCATCAGGCAAAAATATTGTTGTGATCTACCGTTGAAACACCTTCCGTGAGTTCGTTATTCTTCACATTCATGAAATAAAACAGTTTCTTTTAAAACACTAATTACACTTTTATTATAAACACTATTAATTATTTACACTTTATATTCCGTACACTTTACTGATCGCACTATTATAAATTCTTTATCAAGTTAATTATCGCACTATAATTACTCGCACTTTATCGCTTTTAAATAATCGCGCCCGGATACACTGAACTGCTGTATCGCTCTTCAAAGTAACAGCCTTTCGCTGTCTTCGCTATCTACTGAATGATCGCTAGTACTTCTCGTGGTGGTATTTATAGTGGTGCCAAATGTGTCTCGGGTTCTCGAATGTTCCGCTTTTGTTTTCTAGAGGGCTCTATTATTCATGGGAATTTCCGCTGCCATGCGAGATCTGACTCATGGGTTTGAGGCTCTGGAATGTTCCTTTTTACGTTTTAGACGATTATTCTACGTTTTATCCATAGATTGTTATTGTGTATTGGCTATTTATAGATTTGTTTACGGTTTTTGGCTATTTATGGATTGTTTACGGTTTTTGGCTATTTATAGATTGTGTTCATTCCTGGAACACATGATTAGTCAGACACTTTAACGGTTATCGCTCTTCCGGCCGCCGACACGTCGAAACATGTTTGTTCGTGCATGCAACACTACCCCCTCCTTAGACCTGTTCGTCCCGAACAGATTCGTCGTCAACCTTTGTTTAAGCTAGATGTATGGCCTTTATTCTCGATCGGTGCTTTCGATGCATCCGCCAGCCAACCTCGTTCCGCCGTTCGTCGTACGATCCTTCCCATTCCGGTTGCAGACTAGAACGTACGTTCCACACCAAAACATTTTTCGGAAATTCAACTAAATCCGTTCTCAAATTGTACAGCTTCTTTTCCGCTTTCTTCACTGCTTGACGAATAGAGTCCGGCCGTTGGCGCTGCCATCGCTTCGAAATGCACCTCGCTGCCGTTATACGGTCCTCCAGTGATATCCCAGATTTCGGTCCAATATGCAGTCTTCGAGAAATATTACCCATTACACATTTCCGCTCAGATCCGGATGTAAATTTCTTCGTTGTTTCGCTGCATTTTATGTCGCCCTGCGATACCTCTAACGGTTTTTCTACTGTTTCCGCCAAAACGAAAACTCGTCTCGCAGCTACGCATATGTGGTCTTCTTGTTCTTCTGTTCGTTGTTTCCATCCTGGTCGACGAGCTAATGATACTTCGTCGCTCCTCCACTTGATTTTTCGCTCTCCCAAATCCAGGCTAAAGCCATGAGGGCCCAGGAAGTCCATTCCAAGTATGCACTCGTCTGTTATTTCCGCTACCAGGAACTGATGCTCGAACACCAAATTTCCAAGTTGTATTGGCAGAACGATTTCACCAAGAACTCGCGTAGAATCACCCGTTACTGTCTGAAGCACGTACCGTTCAGCGTTACTTAGTTTCCAGGACTTAGCCATATCCGCTCTCAGGATCGACCTAGCAGCTCCAGTGTCGATGATGATTTTACAAGCTTCGTTATTGACTTTCCCCTGCAGACTCAAGTTATTCCCGCTAACCTGCAACCTGGCAACGGTGATTGTCTCAGGTTTACCAGTGTTGCAGTCACACCGTTGAACTTCAAACTTATTTCCTACGGGTCTCGCTGCCGTTCTCCAAGAGCAAGTCGCTTTGTTTGACCGTCCAGATTCATTGTTTCGCTTGAGTCCTGCTGAGCAATCCTGGCAGTATCTAGTTCGGTTCGTCCTGTAACAGTTACGACTCAGATGTCCGTTCTTCCCGCAGTTCCAGCATCGACGAACTCTGCTATGCATACATTCCGGACAATACGTCGATTTCCAGTTCCTGTGACAGTCACGCCTCAAGTGACCCTTTTCTCCGCAATTCCAACACTGAGGGGCTCCACCTCTCCTTGGTTCCCTGCAGATATTAGCTTTCCTGCACCTGCATTCCTCTCGTACTTCACTGACTCGAACATTTCTCCGTGATGCCTGCTTCGCCGATTCGTAGATGAGAGCGTGGGCCAAAGACTCCTTCAACGTACGTTTTCCAGCCAAACGAAGTGCTATTTGAAGCTCTTCATCACGCACTCCCTGGATGAAAGCATTTTTCGCCGTATCATCCCGGTGCTCTGGATCAAACCTAGGGTAGGACAGAAGTGTTAATCGCTCAACTTCCTGAGCCAACTCCTGCAACGTCTCCCCTGGTTTCTGTATTCGTGTTCTCAGCTGCGATTTATGTACTTCCTTCAGGTGGTCTTCGCCGTACCTCATATGCAATGCATTCGTCACGCTTGAATAGCTGAAGCTACTGTCCTCTGGAATTGTTAGAAGAACTTCCGCTGCGGCTCCTCTCAACGACACTATCAGTTGTAGGGCTCGCTCTCGATCGCTCCAGTTGTTAAACTCTGCAACTGCCTCAAACTGCTTCTTGTAGATGGTCCAAGAAGTCTGCCCATCAAACGTTGGTGCTTTGAGTGCTTTCCCGGTTCTTGATTCAGCTGCCACAATTCCTCCCGCTCTCACGCGTTGCAGATCCGAATTCAGCAAATCCATTTCCTCTCTAAGCACTGCCAGCTTCCGTTCTTGCTTCTCGCACTCCACGTTCAACTCTGCCAATTTCAGTTCACTCACTTTCGGCATTGTTCTCCAATTACACAACTTCTCACGGTTTCACTTTAGTCCACTCAACTTTTCACAAATTTCAATTAGTCCGCACAATTTACAATGCTCACTGTCCGAAACTTTTAACTTTCTGCTTAGTCCGCGCACTTATTAATTTTCACTGTTCAAACAAATTCACTGTTCAGTATTTCACTAAAAGTCACTTCTTAAATCACGAATGCGACAGAATCCCTTATTTCTGACACCAGTTGTTGTGATCTACCGTTGAAACACCTTCCGTGAGTTCGTTATTCTTCACATTCATGAAATAAAACAGTTTCTTTTAAAACACTAATTACACTTTTATTATAAACACTATTAATTATTTACACTTTATATTCCGTACACTTTACTGATCGCACTATTATAAATTCTTTATCAAGTTAATTATCGCACTATAATTACTCGCACTTTATCGCTTTTAAATAATCGCGCCCGGATACACTGAACTGCTGTATCGCTCTTCAAAGTAACAGCCTTTCGCTGTCTTCGCTATCTACTGAATGATCGCTAGTACTTCTCGTGGTGGTATTTATAGTGGTGCCAAATGTGTCTCGGGTTCTCGAATGTTCCGCTTTTGTTTTCTAGAGGGCTCTATTATTCATGGGAATTTCCGCTGCCATGCGAGATCTGACTCATGGGTTTGAGGCTCTGGAATGTTCCTTTTTACGTTTTAGACGATTATTCTACGTTTTATCCATAGATTGTTATTGTGTATTGGCTATTTATAGATTTGTTTACGGTTTTTGGCTATTTATGGATTGTTTACGGTTTTTGGCTATTTATAGATTGTGTTCATTCCTGGAACACATGATTAGTCAGACACTTTAACGGTTATCGCTCTTCCGGCCGCCGACACGTCGAAACATGTTTGTTCGTGCATGCAACAATATCTTGAGGACGCTAGGAAGTCCTGAGCGGAGGAATCATCCTGCTTGATAGCAAGGCAGTCCTGGGTATCCATGGATGCGCATCACACCAGGCAGCTTTTAACCTTAACTCGAAGCGCTTTGCGTTGCACTGTGGGCGTTCAAACGGGCCACTGCCTCATAGGGCGGTATGCGCAACGTTTGGGCGTAGAGTTTAACGATTTCTGTCAGAGTTGTGGCTCTGAGGACGAGGAGGAATCCGTCCTCCATCTCATGTGCCTGTGCCCGGCTTTGGCAAGGAGAAGGTTGGCGGCACTTGGTGCACCCTTTCTCTCAAACCTGACGGAACTGTCCCTGGTCAATTTAAAGGGGATAGTGCAGTTTGTCAAAGGAAGCAGATGGTTTCCTGATTTCAGTGAGTAGCAGAGTATCAGTAATTTATTCTGACATGGTCTATATGCTCTGGCCAGGATTGAAGCCAGTTTGCTTTCAACTGGACTACGAAATAAACCATGGTTTACCAACCATGGCAAATTTCATAAACTAAATCAATGTATTCTGTACACGTGCTATTAGAATCGCTAATCAGAACCTACAAAAGTAAATACACGATGTAATATACTATTCCATTACCACTTAGGTGCCTTTAATGCTGATGAATACCTCCTGTAAGTCATTCGCATGCATTGAGTAATTCCAATTAAATTTTTATAATCATTTTGAAAAATTACTGGTATTTTTGTTCGTCAACCGATTCACGATATACACTCCAACCTTGTTTTAAATGCTTTCGAGTCAGTTTCGTTCATTACTCTTTTGCAATAATTGAGTCGACACATGTGCAATGCATTGCTGATGAATAACCTATTGATTTACTGGATTCGATTATTTCCGGGAAATAGGGTTTGAATGAGTAGCGTAGTCTTTTCGTCCGTGATGTGTTAAATTATCGGATGTGATTTTTTGGATCCATGATTGGATTTTTTAGCGATTGAAAACTGATGAGCTATGATGAGGTTATTTGAACATTTTTCAAATTCATTTTCAAATCGGTTTTGATTTTGATTATATAATGCCGTGGATTCATTATCCTAAAGCCGATAGCCGAGACAAAAACAACTGTACTAACGGAAATAAGTTCGAAAAAAAATTCTTAGAAGGAGGCGCCAACTTTCTTTCTAGCACAATTTCACTGAAATTGTATCATAATGGCATTGTATAAGCTCTCGAAGTTTTTAATTTATATAATAATCCTTAGTAAATTTTTTCTAAACTGTATCACTTTTGAAACCCGACTATGTTTAGTATTTACATTTCTCTCAAAAATTAATTATTGTTTTTCGATAATTTTTTTTGTATGTGTGATGTAAATTTTCTGCGAAGGACAATGTAGCTAACAATGCAAATAATCAAAAATGGATATGCTTCATTATCAGTGGCGGCTCGTGCTTGTTGAGATTGGGTGGGCCCAGTTTTTTATTGTTATCTGAACAAATTTTCGTTGATTTCGTTGTATGCTGGTCAGTTTTTTTAAATAAATAAAATTTAGTGTTTTGGTCGCTATTTATATAACACCTATATGCACACCTTTCAATCGATCCAACCATTCTTTTTGGCCCAGTTAGTTATCTACTACGTTTACGCAGTAGATAGACTTCCGAGAAATATTCAATTTCAATGCTCCTCAGTATTAAATATATGAAACTAAAACACTTGTTTCAAGTGGTTTAATATACATATATACATGCAAAATATTCTACATCAAATTTAACATTTTTCAAACGTATTTAAAATAAAGATTAAAGCGTGATGCACTATATAATTTACTACATATGCTTGTAAATTATTTGGTTACGTCTACTCTTTGATAAAGCAAAGAGATCAATTATTTTGTTGTGAAATTTGAAATTGTAACCTTCTCGCAACATTTTAACTAAATCCCTTTCAATATCCATTGTACTTAAATCGAAAAGCCTTGTCTGACAAATTTTTAAGCTCTTAGCTCTTAAGAGCTGAAAAACTTCGTTCAACTGAAGTGGAAGAAGATGCCAGTGAAGCAACTTGACTTAGCGATTTATAAATATCCAATACTTCCGTTTGTAACTTATTATCAAATATAAAAATTAAAAGGTCCGACAAACTCTGCGTGATTCCAAATTTTTTATGATCAGATTACTACACACAAAGTTCATTTCGTTGCTTAATTTTTTCAAACATTTAGGGGTAGCTGTCGATAAGAGAGTCTAGTAGATTTTTAAGAAAAGCCTTCGCAAATGATTTGAGATTACTACTATTAATGAAACTGATAAAATCTATTTTTTTCATATCCGAAAGGTTTAGTTATATTAGTCTAAATTTGACGCATGAAGTCTTTTAAAATAAGTTTTCGCATCTGAAATGCTACCGTAATCTATTTTACATCTTTTAACAGGTTGCCCAACATTACTGCAAACATCGTTAAATTTTTTTTCAAAATATGTATCGTCTCCTCTATATGATTTTAATGTTAGTAGTAAGTTACTGACTCGCTCTTTACAACAACTAATATCTGCACTTAACTTTACAATAATTAATATTACAAATAGAGCACCTGTTTGTTGACACATAAGATTGATAGTTTTTAGCAAAAATAAAAACGAGAAGACCGACTAAATATGCCTGAAGCCCACAGACTCTTTAATCGTTTCTCTATCTTGGACAAAGGCTTCATCATTTAAAAATATTTCGAAGACTTCCAGCAACTCATTTGTACTATTTGAAAGAACTTAAATAATTCGAGACTTATAGTTCCATCGTGTATTGCTGCAATCAGGTAGCCACCTACGATTAACTTTATCAACTACACTAGTTCGCTTCGTCGAGTTGGAAAAAAATGTTAATAACCCAGTCAAATTCACGAAAAAGATACGGCATTCTTTTATTTTGCAAGTCCCTGATATCACAAAAGCACCATCATAGGTTTGTCCCACTAATATGCTGGCAATATCGAAATGCTTAAATGTTTAGTTGGTAAATTATAGAGATCACCAGCTTTTTTGCCTTGACTTACATAAAAAAAAAACCATGGATCTCTCTACTGTAATGCCTTGTTCTGAAACGTATCGAAAAATTACTGATAGTTGGGACAAACACTTGGTGTCAGTGGACTCATCGATTTGCCAGGAATAACAGGGAGCGTTATGAATCTCAGCAAGTATAAAGTTTTTTTAACGTAGTACAAATATAAAGTTTTTTCAATATAGTACATTTACTAATGATGAGATCGTTTTGAATAGTTTTAAAAGTACCACTGAAAACGGAAGACTCATCCAGAAAAAGTTTAAATCGTGTAAGTGTTTAGTGCTTTGCTTATATTAATGTTCTCTGTGCCGTCTTCACTTTGCTATTTTCTTTCCTACGCATGCATGATACAAGCAAGCCCCAAGCCAAAAGCAAGCCCCAAGTCCCAAGCAAGCACCGAATCACATAATTTTCTGATGGAGTCATATTCCACCTCATTGAATGAAAAAAAAAACAGATACTTTCAGAATGCAGCTGAGCTCAGACCTCCACATAATTTTTGAAACCGTAATAAGAAACCCTGATTGTATTTGGTCTTTCTAACGCCATCTGCAAGAGCTGTTATTGAAGAATTTGGAAAAAATGTTAGCACAGTTTATGGACTAAATTTATGCTAGCTGATTTATTTCCATTTTATAAAAGAGTTGTCTTTTTTTATTTTATATGAAAGATGAAAGGTGCATTTTTCTTCTTGGAATTTTTACACTTTGCATTTTACACCCAGGATCTAACCTAACCTTAGTTTCAAATTTATCCTGAGAAAACAAATAAGCATTTCATGCTTCAAATTCTGAAATTAATTTTCTTTTGCGATATATTTCAAAAACAATCATGTAATAGGTAAATTCCCATACCTATTTGCTAATTTTTCACATCAGAAAAATTTGCATCTTTTGGATACATGCAGGTGTACATATATTTGTCTTCCGCCACATTATTCTTCTTTTGATTTTCAGTACAATATTAACACACGTCGAATTACATCTTTTTCATAATATTTTTCACAAAAATATTCCTATTAATGAAATCTACTATGATCTAACTAAGCTCATTCATAGTTTATATTTTGAAAAAAAAAATGCTGAAAAAAATACCACAAACAATTTTTTATTCATTCATTCATAAACCGAACTCTCCTGGTGACGCACGCACAAGCATAGAGCTGAGAGAGACTTGCGCGCGTCATGATCTTGTAGTTCTTTGATTCAAGCTACGCATGTAAACGCATGATGGGCTGGCCCAATATGCGACATAGATTTTGACGCGATTGCACACGTCAATTTTTCGTAGATGAAGAGCCGGCCCAATATACAAAATCAATTTTGTTGCGATTGAAAGCGTCAATGCTCATAGATCGCCGCTTGGACTGGTAACAACGCATAGTGGGCCAGTGATGCTTGGGCCCACCGAGCCACATTCATGAACAGAAATCGATAAACACACAAACGCGAGCTTATACCTTCGCTTATACTTATGTTTGTAGCATAGCGTAGATGATGTAGAAGAATTATGAATGGGCTAGTGATGCGTCTGCCCGTCGTGGTGTGTATGGGACTGAGAAGAGGAATATACATTTATGTGTACAAGATGCAGGTGTATATTGTATCGTATAGTTTATGCTTGTAGCTTATTGTAGTAAGTGTTTTATATGTATGAGCATATGTTGATACATTGCGCGATGGACATTCAGTGTATGTATGGCACTATGTGATTTTACGTCATTGCATGGTATGAATGAATGATATAAAAATGTGCTGTTGATGGATTAAAATTATAGAAGGATTTATTATGTTAAACGTATATGAATTAATATGTAAATGATGACTCAAACTTTTATTTAAAATTATTATTTATGTGTTTTAGAGGGTGGGCCCGGCCCACTTTGCCCACTGTGACGAGCCGCCACTGTTCATTATTGAATCAGTTTGCCGGTCTGCTACTGGACGCGTCCCCAGGTGGCGAATAGGGGCAGCCCACAATGGTACGACGGCTTCGGAGGGTTATTAAATGCGAAGTGCGGTTTAACTGTGTGGTCGCTGCGATGTAAGATGACACTACTGGTACATCTAACTGTGTACGTGACTGCGACTAGATGGCCAAAAATTGTTCATACGAATAAGCAGCCGTGGACCAAAACCATTCCATGAATGCTTGATCTCATGATCCTGAAGAACTGCGCATCTGGGCCTCAGGTAATGTTTCCAGCATTATTTGACGGCTACGGTGATCAAGCTCCCCTGCTCACCATTGATGCGTCGTGGCACTGCCGCCAGCAGGGCAGCGATGCAGATATGGTGTTTCTACATTGCCACAAACTGGCTTACTTTACACGGACAAAGATCTCGACTAATGATTTGGGATTGATGCATTTGGGCTGGTGGCTATGGTATTCTGGACCTACAGATGACACCACTGGTATATCTGACTGCGTACGTGACTGTGACCAGATGACCAAAAGATTGTTCCTACGAATAAGCAGCCGTGGATCAGAACCAAGGAAACGCATAATCCTGTTCCTTCTCCTTCAAAGAAGCATCCATATTACTTTCCTTCCCACTCTCTCCTATCCTGGGTTACTGACAAATTTTATCATCTCCCACAACCACACTACCCAACGCTGACCGCAGAAACTGCAAAGGCATATAAGGTTGATTATGCAATGCATTAGACATGCACACAAGAATTTGCGCTGCAATTAAAAAGAAGGGATACACGCAACACAAAAATATCTAGACAAAACTCAGTAGAAATGGAGGTCACATTATTTTGTCCTTAGAATTAGGGCCTTTTGCGACTTCCGTATGTTGAGATAATATGTTGAGAGCCATCAACCCAACTAATTTGGGCTGATGGCTCTGATATTCTGGAGCTAATAGCACCGGAGTGACATCCGAGTGCCAACGGCGCCAGACTCTGAGCAGACGGCCCCATAACGAAGTAAATCCTTTTATTGGTAGGCCAAAGCTGCAAATAACACTACCCGTAGGTAAAATTTCCGTAAGAATAGAATAAGGGCTGCCTGAAACACCTGGAGCCCTGAATTTTGCTGTGCCAGGTAGTGCGGCCACCACAAATAAAGTGGGTGAGGAAACTTCGCATGCAGAGCGGTATTTGGTCCAGAAAGACATACACAGGCGTTGCGTTTTAGTGGGTAACTCTTCAGCGACGCACTTCTCCAAAGAGAACCTATATTGCTGAAGAAAATACTTTCAACTCGGCGAGATGGATAGACATATTGAATTCTCTTCAGCAACATTTTCATGTACAGGAATATTTGCAATCAATGGTACGAGACTACTTGAGCGATGGCCATTTGATTTATAAAACAAAAAATTGCAGGGATATAATGAAAAAAATGGCAACTGCATCCCAAGTGCAAAAAAAAATGTCACGGCAGGTGAAAGATGGCATTCTTGAGCTCGAAGAGGCCCTGTAAGTTGTAGAAGCTTGCAGAGAAAATTAGAAGAAGGCTAAGCCAGAGCTGAGGAAAATTAGAAGAGCATGAAGTAAATGATATTACTGAAATTTTATGCGCTGGGCAAGCCAAAGCACAAAAATGGGCAAGGAATCCTGAATGTAGCCTTAACAAAGACAAAATTGTTAGGGCACGTACTAAAGTAGGCATCACCGAACAGCACCCATGGGTGACTGTATTGAAAAAGCCACAAGAGAGCAACGTCCGACAATATAAGTCCACGAATTTTGTTTCATCTATAACAACATGGTTTCAAATTCGGAGCTTAACAGAAGAAAATCTAGGCGGAAAAAAACGAAATCGTCTAAGGCTAAAAAGGACGTTGTGGTAATAAATTCTACGTAAGGGAAGAGTTATACGAAAGTCTTCCGGCACATCCGGGTGGGATTATCTCAAGCAAAGTGGGGCACAAGTTCACCAAATAAGGAAGATGGCAGACGGTGGGATACTTATGACACTGGCAAAGTGGGAAGATATCGTGAAATTAGGCGATGCAATGCAGCTGTGCGCGATTTTGGAGAGGTTAAAAAGGCTCATCTCCGAAGCCAAAATTGAGATACTTGACCTCTAGAGTCTTACGACAAAGGAAGAAGTGACGACAGCAATTCGGGAGGAGGGGATTCAGAATGTTAAAATTACCTTATATCGCCCGAATATAAGGTAGCAGAGGAAAGTCGTCGCAGAACTGGATGAAGCAAAAGCTTTAAAGCTAGTTGAAAATGGATGTATTAAAATTGGTTGGGCTAACGCTAGGGCTAGGAAGCGACTTGTAGTTGTGCGCTGTTTCAAGTACATGGGGTACAACCATACAAAAAAGACTGCAAAGCACCAGACCGTAGCACAAGTCGGATATCTTGCAAAGGTATGCTCCTTGAGCCATTCTGCTTGCTGTGCAATGACAATAGGAGCAGCCAAGCATGTTCTGGGATCACAAACATGCAAAGCTTTCCGGAAAGCGATCGATGCATAGAAGAATTTGCTGCATAGATGACGGTTCTGCAGGGGAATCTGCAAAGATGTCGCACTGTGGACAACTTACTCACGCAGCTTATGCATAAATCCAGAGCTCAAATCGCAATGATCAGTGAACCGTATCGAAGGAGAAATCCAGAGACATCGTATTCAAATACTTCGGGCTATGCGGCCTTATGGGTTGCAGAAACTCGGAAATTCCGGGTTGATCGGCGAGGTTCGATAGATGGATATGACGGTTTGGATTGAAAATCGAGCATCAGTTTTGTCACCAGTTATTTTTCACTAAATGATCCAATTTAAAAATACCAAATGATCCAATTTCGTCGAAAGATAGAAGCATTATAAGACGCCCTTCGAGATATTCCCGGCAAACAGGGAGTAGCTGGTGACTTCAATGCGAGAGCTTTGTAATGGGAGATGCCGAGTCAAAACACAAGGGGGAGATTACTGATTTTCGCCGCCAGCAGATTCTTACGCAGGTCCGCGAACGTTTATGAGGCTTAAGTTTGCAAATTTGATTCCCACACGAAAGGTGCGTAGCATTTCATAAATAGCGTTAAATACGATGATAGGAGATTTCATTTTTGGCTGAATACGAAGCCTAAGCCAAGCACATCGTGTTTTGGATGACAGCTTTAATATAAGCCATATTATTTCTTTTGTAAAACACTATTCCCTGCCCATCCAATCTCTTGTATAGTAGGTATATCAGCCTTAAATTCATACAGGGCATCGGCTAGCTTGCTGAGCAGGTCGAACTCAGTAGAGCGATCTAACCTTCCTTGAGGCAATTCTAAAATTGTTTAGCCATTTCCGTTTGCGTAGTCGTCGTGGTATCAAACTCGTACCGAGGCTTGCTCATGGGTTCGGGATGAGCGCATCAGAAACTTTGAGAAGATTTGGTTAGAAATGATTTCCACTTACTGCGAGCTCGCTAATATTATATGAATTTGGCTTCTGGATCTCAAAATATGACTATTTTGATCACAAAAAGACCAAAATAATCGCTGTCTTTTAGTAGTAAATTAAAGTAGCCATATCCACATTTCAGCGCATCAGACATCTTTTCGCCAAAAAGTTGGATATGATCTTGGATTACCTGTTCCAAATCTGCCATGGCATAAGCGGAGATGTTTGAACGGAAATGGCTTCTGTACTGCCAGGTTTCACGACCCGGCAACTTAAAAGTGGCCGAGGAAGTCTTTCCTATATCAGGAACAAGACTTGAGTCACTTAAGGACCGGGTTGTGCAACTGACGACAAGGTTTTACGCGCAGACAAGCGGACATGAAAACAGACTAATCTGTGATATCGGACGCATGAGCGGCTCTAATGAGCCATTTATGCGTCCGGCCGAGATAGTAGGGCAACGACTGCTCATGGACATGCTATTCAACTTTCTTGGCCTCCCGACGAATCGGAGGGGATAGTTAAGACCTAGGTTAAGTTTAGGTCTAATTAGGCTAAGCTAATTATAGTAAGATATAAGCTAGATTCATTTTAGTAAATTCAGTTACTAGCAAAGTCAACCCCAGATCCCGTACAACCTGGATAATAATCAATAAGTGTAAGCCAGAAAATAAATAAATGATTAAATATACAAATAATTACCATCCGATAAGAGCCAGTAGATCAAAATAATATAGCCGCTAGATATTTTTCATGTGAAATACTCCTAATTTTAAGAAATGTATGTACAGATAATATTAATACAAATTTATTATTATTATTAAGCGCTTCGGAAAGATTTTACGAGAGAGGTAATCGGTTTTTCGCAAACCTTACTTGCCTTACTAGCCTGATAATATTCGCCAATCTTTATCAAAAAAGAGACAGGGCCCCAGTATCGAGTCCTGAATTTTGATATTGATTGTGGTCCGAAAACTGTACCGGGAGAGTCAATGAGTGTACAGCACATCTGTCATTTTTCGCTCAGTTTGTCTTCATTACATATGTATACAATACAGACCTGTTGTTTTCATTATAATACAGAAACACATAACAAAACAAACGCCATTTTAAAATCTCTAATTCATATAATTTTATTAATTGAAAGCGCACAAAGCGATTAAATATCACTTTCTTATATGAAATTTATTATTATTATCATCATTATCGAATGTCTAAAATACAAGAGAATAATGCTATATCAGAATTTCCATATGAATTTCATATTTAAAGTACATCCTTGATACACCATCATCATTGCACTTCTATCGAATAAGAAGTCTACAATACTATTGCAGTTGTTCAGAGAATAAGAGAAACCGTATTTATAATACTCGTAACATTATTATTATTAATCAATTTTCAAAATTTCAAATTGTTTATCAATTTCATCTAGGCATTCCTAAAAGCGGTTTTTGTCTAAGCTTAAGAACAAAAATAATCAATCACGCATCACTACGCAGCGTCTGCCTATTCGTAAAATTAAAAGCACATTCCGAGTTCACATCGAGAAATCATCTATCGAATTTATATAATAAAATTGCGAAAATGCTCCTACATTTAATCGTTTAACCGTTTCTATTAATCATGTATGTATGTATATTTCACCATATTATCATATAATACACTCTTAAGAATTAATACCACAGTTCGGAGACAATTCTTTCATATTCTGAACGTGTCGTTACGTCACATGCACCATTCACATCGTCGGATCGTCTTAAGATTCTACTTGTTATCGTCTAAAGCTTCTACTTAATCAACGCGAAAACTGTATTTAGATATTAGTACCTGGGAATTAGAATATTTTCATTTATCACTTGGTTCGAGTTGAGAAAACCTCATCCAAGGAAACGATGTCGGAAGCGACAAAATTGTGGAAAGACTTAAATCGTTTGGAGACATTAAACAAAACAGTTAACGGAGAAAATTATTTTAGGAATTGATACTCATTTTAAAGATTTTCTAGTGAGTTCTAGGAAAGTTCGTTTCATTTAATTCAAGTACAAGCACAGATGCATGGTTTTGTACTTTCGAAGGCAAGAATAAGTTTTTAACCTATAATAGATCTGAATAAACAACATGTAGTAGTTCTGAAAGATTTAACATTGAAAGTATCATCATCATTATAGAATAGAATCGCTACTACAATTGTTTAAACTAATTATCGTAAGAGTTTTTTTTACAAGTTTCGGAAATATTTAAAGTATCACTTTAATGAGCTCTGATATCATTTTTTCAACTTCTTACAATATTTTTATGTCGTATCTATTGTATTATTAGCGGCTGTCTTTCAACATGCGATTGCTATTTTATCATCAATTTTTTTTGTTTAATTTTTTTTTCTGCTGCATTTTTTTTTCATTTAATTTATTCCTACGTATTCTATTGGTTTAATTTCATTTCGATTCAGTTTTGCTTATTAAGTTTTTGGTTCTCACTACTTTGTATGTATATTTTTATTTTGGGTTTTACTAATACTTCAGTTTTAGAGGTATTCTTCTTTTCACAAATTTATTATTATTTGTTGGACTACAGATGAGGTGTGGTCATAGTTCAGTGTGTGTATCTATTGTCATATCTATTGTTCTGGAAGCATTTTGTAAGTTGCATCCAGTTTTGGACATCCATTCGAAATCGCTGATGGTTGCCTGTGAATGGAAAGTAAAACATCATTTAGAATGGAAATCGGAGTGAATAATTTTTTTTTTTATTTAATCTACTTTATCTTAACAGCGAATTTTAAACTACCTAAATATTTCTATTGAATGGGATGAAATTTGAAATGTTAAATATTTTAAGGGCAATTTTTTCCAACGCTTTCACACAAACCGAAACAATATTAAACCTCAACAGCAAACAGTAAGATCGAGAAATCCAGTGAATTGAGTTTTGATTGTAAAAGATTTTTATAACATTTTTAACCTTACTTTTAGCTTTTAAATCTAGCAATTATTTTATATTCGCTTGCTGGCACTTATAGTTTTTTTTTAAATTTATGATTTTTTCTTTCAAATTTGTTTTTATCTCAAGCTAAGCATGGATACGGCTTCACATGAAATTTTCATACATAATTTCAAGTGAAAAATGCCTCGGCTAAAATATAATAGCTTGAAATTTAGCCAGAGTGGTGCTCACACGTTCACGTGAAAAACGTGCTTTCGCTTTGAAACAGCATCTGAAAATGAATCTTACGCCAATTTAGTATGTGCAGACCATTCTTTCGAGCGAAAAAGTTACATTTGATGTCAATAAACGTTTGAATAATGCCAGTGTCTGTGACACAGCTGATAATAATAAGACTCGATCGAAAGTTGAAATATATATGTACTTTTATCTGTCAGTAATCAGTAGAGTCTCTGCTTTTCTCCATTGTTCAAATCTTCACTGCAAAAATTGACCAGATAATGGAGATATGTACATATGTCGAAATTTATCTTCACGCTGAAGTCAATACCAGCCTTTGCATGCTAACATTCATATCCAGCCTGTACAGTGGCTGGGGTCATCTCAGCAACACCCACTTAAAGTCTACCTTACACTACGAATTGGATCGAATTTATACTTAATTACAAACAACAGCCTCATTTTAGTTAAATCTGATCGTAGATCTTAAATCTAGTTCCTCCTGCTCGTTCAGAGGCCTACATGATTGAATAGAGCATCCGTGGGCTGCCGTGGACACGCTCTATTCAAGGGGCGCTTAAATGGCACATTGGACCCACATGTACGTCCAAGTGACCAAATTACGCTGGAGTTACAATCAATGCAACACAACATTTGTTGCCATTCTTTGTCGGCGGAACGAGTTACAATCAATGCAACACAACACAGCATTTACCGTCATCTCATATATTAACGAAATTGTTGTTTGATAATATGGATCCTTTAAAGTCTCGAAAAGTGATATATGTAAGTGAGTATTTTATCCTTTAAAAGCTGCAGAATATATTGCAAAGCAAAAATGAGACAAAAAAAAACCAATTCCGAATTTCATTTGCATATGACATTTCCCATTTCCCGGACGTTCATAGGATCTGTGAAATTGAATATTTTCAAAAAATTTGTTGCCATGTCAAGTTTGAGGTATGAGCAAACTTTGCTGCGCAGCAAAGTTGTGTTGCATCATTGTAACTGCTCTTATACGTTCTCATGTGTTCAAACTCGTTTTGTTGTGCAACAATGTTGTGTTGCAATGTTGTGTTGATTGTAACTCCAGCTTTAGTCCGTTCTCATGTACTTCTGTCTATCCGTAAAATTGTGTCCTTTATTGTACCACCCGATCTCTAAGTAGCTTCAGTCCTGAATTTCGATACAGGAGAAAGTTCTTCAACCACGCATTAATCACTGGGCTACAGAACCTGTCAATTATCGGGCGGAGGATTCTCCTTTCGACTACCTCCAGGGTGTTTTTGCCAAAACGGCCATCTGTCATAGCAGTTTTGGAAAAGGTAATCCAGGATGGCGATGTGTTAGTCAGTATGGACGAGATGAGGGCCAGATAGTAAATGGATTTAGCTTTGGTCCACCTTTTTGGCGAAAATATGTCTAATGCGTTGATATGCAATTTCGGACTGTATTTCAAATACAGCGCGTAGTTTCTGGCAAGGTCCGAATTACCGAATTCAGTCGCTATCAACTTACTCAAAATCATTCCTTACGGATAAGAAAGTGCGAAATCGACTTCACCTCCAGATAAAGGTAACGTGTTCAAAAAAAATATCCGCAGGTTACGCCCTGTGCAGGCGGTGGATGACAATTGACTTAAGTTTTTCTGTAGCTTCGGTGCAGGTCGCTATAGCACTTTGAGTACTGCTTCAGCTTCGATGTCATCAGAGACGTGGTTAATGTCGCCTACTTGAAAGAAAAGTTTGTGCTCAATCAGCCCCTGAGAGTCACTAGATCCCGACGATTGCATATTGAATACCAACACAACACAACATATGCAGCAAACGAGCCAATAAATAGGTGCTGCAGGTTATTCAATAGCATGAGCGAGAACTTTTCCCCTACGATATCTAAAACAACTTTTTAAAAAAATATTATGAAGGTTCTCTCTTTATAGTCTCCCCTTACCCCCACCATACTAATATAAATACATGTATTGTATATTTAATTTAAATTTAAATTCATTTAATTATTTGTCATTTGCTATTCATTTATTTATTTGTCATTTATTTATTACTTTATTTGTTATCTATTTTTAACTAATTTATTCATGGGTCATTTGCTCTTTATCGCATGCCATCCATACTCCTAAACATTAAGCTATATCTTTTATGTCAATGTTTTATTTATTCATTATTATTTATTAATCTAATTGTTTCCTTTTTAATTTGTTTGTTACTTATTTGACTTGTTTGTTTTTACTTTACTTTACCTTTCTATTTTACTTTTACTTTTAATTTGATATTTTATATGTGATTTTTGTACCTTGTTTTGGTGAATAAATAAATAAATAAATGAAAATGTTGTATAATCTTTTTTGTGGAAAATTTTTTAAGCTACAAATTCGTCATACATTGTTTTTCTGAAGACGTGACCGTTACTGAGATATTTAGGAAAGGTCACTTTTGGTCACCTTTGACCCCGTATAAAAAGTGACGCAGCACTCGGATCGATGAGGACTTTTGACATTTTGTTCAACACGCCAATACCAAGGTTCACACCAAAATTCAGCTTTCCCCTAATTTTTCCGAAGCAGCATGTTAGATTTCCCTGGACTTTGATAACAAAGCACAGCCTTCTGTTTGGTTGGAAGCTTCGCTTTGGAAATTTATAGCGGGTTTTTTTATACTTTTTTGACTTACAAAATGCAGCTCACCAGCACCTTTGCTGGCTATTTATCATCAAACCGTCACTCAAGTTTGATTTTATTGGTTTGAGAGCCGTAGTTTTCGTACGACTTAAAATGGGGAAATTATAGGTTAGGAATTCCAAAAAATAGATTTTTTGAATTTGTACGGTCATTTATGGACGCAACGAAACATAACGAGTTAAAAAATTGATCGAATATAAGACAATCAGTTTTTTTCCAATGCAGAATAATAACCTTGTTTTAAGAAGAAATCTGAATATAGAAATCAGTGGCTTATATAACGCTACACACTTCAAATGGTGTCAAATTACATCATTTGATGTGTGCAGCGTTATTATTGTCTCAGTTAATACATTTCCTGGTTAGAAATTTATTATACGATTAATTAATAGTTTTGACAGCCTCCGATCAACATAAACCATCCATTGCGATCAACCATCGCATTCACTTGTTTCGAATGGAAAATATTAAAAATAATTTTGATATCGGTACATAGCCTGATTTATTATGAAATAACACTGGTATTACTTAAAGTCATCACGATTAAAAAATAGTTAATGTAAAAGTTAAAATTTGAATAAACCATTTATCAGCCATAAAAAGTTAGTTATTTGGATTGTTCAATTAATAAGCTGCTCAAAAGAAATAATAGTAAATTTATAAAATCCAACAATATTATGTGCCATAATTTCTAATCTCGTTCGGGTGGAATGCAACAATGTCAGCATAATATACACTCATGTGAAATTTCAGTCAACATGTTCTCCATAAATTATTACAAACTTTTTGTATACTAACCTGATGCATAGAATAGACCGCTATCACAACTAGTATATGCATAATATTATGCGAATTGAAATATAAATCTACACGTCCGGGAAACCATTTTTCTGGAATATGCATTGCACCGATTGCACCCCCAGTAACAGACACCACGTCCTGTGAATGAAAAAAAACACACAATTGAAAACGAAAAGAAATATGAACAAATGATAAATGAATGGAAAATGTATTCAAGTACAAAATAGAAGTTGGCACTGTTCTATGATATTGTGTTTTATAATTTATTTCCGAAATTGTAGCTTTTAGTATCAGTGGAGGCAAAGCGATTTTTTCAGTGTGTAAAGTACAATATAATAAGTAGCAAGAAGAAACTTTCCAATGTAAATAGAAAGTTTTTTGTTTTAATGAAAAGAAACGAATGGAATTGAAAAGTTAATGAGAATTAGGTTTTTCTCGTGGAGATCAGTTTTGGTTTTTAAACAGTGAATGAAAAAGTTTAGCGTAATCCAATGGAGCCTAGTACGTGCGAAAGAGCGTTGTTGTTTCTTTTCAGTTCAAACAAGAGATGATTTGGATTAAAGTGATATGCTGGCATGGTAGCGTTAAACCGATTTGGATTACCAATATATATGACCTTGAATTAGATTTAAATGGAAAACGCTCGCTAGTTGATGAAGTTTTGTAAATCAGAAATTAGTTATTAAATATGAAAAATTGAATCGCTCCTTGAAATAGGTTGATATTATTTCGCCAATTTTGGAGCGTATATCTCTTATTCAAACAAAAATTACCTCATGGCTTCAAGATAAAAAACAGAAACATATTTGAGTTTAATTATAACGCACCTACGTTATTTTTAGTAAAATCAACAGTGTGATCATAAAAATTAAGGACATTGCATTGAACAACAAAGTAATGGCAAAGGACTTCCGAAAAACAATTCTCACTCTACCAATTAATTAGAGGCAGCTACCTAAAACAATTGATTTGTAGCTACTACGACTCCACACGTAATAGAGTAATTTCAACACGTGTCAAAACTACAACACATAAAAACTTCCCTAACCTTTAACGCATCAAAGAGCGTATTCGAAATTATTTACAACTATAATCCCAAGTGCCAGTCCATTTAAGCTCTACATAACGAACAGGTTCATGCAATATTAATGTATGCATGCATCGCTATCAGTATAGACAAAAAACTTTCAGCTTCGAGAATATATGACGCGAGGACTCTTTTCGCTCGTCCTCTATGTAGACGCCACCCCCAAAACACTTGTTAAAGTCCGTTTCGAAGGTTACTGCATCTGTCCGCTCCGTTTTGCTTCCACAGACCACGAAGAGTAGTAGTGAGTGTTTTACTGTACCTGTATAACCGTCAACGCATTCCATCAAATAAATTATAACTTACCTGTAGATAAACGTGTGTAAGAGCTTCAGGGCTTCCACCGATTTGCCGAAAAGTTCGCGATAAAATTAAGATGGTTCTCATGGTGAACGGTAGCAAAAAGCATAGACGTCTTTCCCACGGCGAGACCGCTGTTATTGCCTGGTACAGGTGAGAAGAAAAACAAGAGTGTAATTTAGGTTGAAATTCGTTGTGTTTAAATGTGTTTTGAAATTTACAAATATAAATATGTGGGAGTAAGTGCGAAAGCAAAAAAGGTCAATGTTTTTGATGTTTGCAATGACCCACTCTGAATGTGCATTCACACCTCAAAAGAGAGATATATGTATAAGGAAATGAAAACAGCAGTGAGCAGCAATTGAAGCGATTTGCCTGAATCTAAGGGCCTTTCCGAATTGTCGTCTTCACCTTGGTCTTGAGCTTGTTATAACAGAATGTGACGTCACATCAAGTTTAGCTTGTCCGAATAGTTTATCTTCGGCTTGATATTTCTACCCTGTATAACAGTTCATGATAGTCTCATCTCGTTGTTTAGACGTCATCATACCATGTTTGATTTACATATTTACAAATTACAATTATGCAAGAAAATCTAAACTTACAATCAAAACGGTTATTGTGCATGTGAGCCCAGACTTGCCATTCGACGAGCGCTTCGCGTGGTAAAGCAGGAACGATAATGCAATCGATTATTGCATTTGTCGTACAACGTTCCCATTGCCGACGAGCCTCGGTAATTTAATTCGTATGTGCTGTGAAGCAGATTCGTAGCTGACCGTTGGCATTCATTCTTTTCGTTATGCGTGCAATATGTCTCAAAGCTAATTTACATTGGGGTAGTCTTCCACCCTCAATCAGTTTCATGCTGCCAGGTACAAGAGCACAGTCTTTCATTCGCCATCTTTGCTTAAATGTCATAACAAGGCAAGACAGAGAATCCGGACAGTCTATCTTGATCTCCTTTAACTGTTATAATAGGTCAGCTAAAACGCTGACGTCATAATCTGTTATACGGAGATCAAGACCAAGTCGGAGACACGAATTCGGAAATGCCCTAAGTGTTAGTAGTAGTGAAGGGCAACTATGGAACTCTGGGTAAATTTGACAGTATTCTCCTCCGTGGTCAGAAAATGGCTGCCGTATGCACTGAGATAGTAGGCCATCTGTACGCAAATTTGACAACAAATAAAACCTTGTTAAAAGAAACCAAAGGGAAAATCTGAGGTAGTAGTTCTCTCGATTTGTTCTATTTCTAGATTTTATCTTTACAGTGAAATTGTTTCACGAAATTTCGTTTATATGCGTGTATAGACTTGATTAATTTTCTTAAATCTCTCTGTTCTGAAATTCACCCACATTTTTTGCTGTTGCTTTGCTACTTACTTTATAGAGACCCCATAATGATAGTACACAGTATGCCAGAACGATAGTCCACTTCAGCTTACTACTAAGACAATAACAAGTTGCTATTATCATAGGCAATGCACCTGCAAAATTCAAAAAAAGCAAATCTTATTCGAAATGTTAATATTTTCTCAAAACAAAAAAACATGAATTATTTTAAATTTTCTTTAAATCTTTAAATTAGTTTTATATATATTTTTATATATATAAAACTTTTTATATAAATATTTTTATATATATATTTTTTATATATGCTGACAATAAACCGTCAGTTTGGTTTTCCGAGTCAAGCGGCATATTAGGCCACTTGACCCGAAAAGTTAATATAAGCCACTTGCCATGACATTAGCTGTATTAGCAAATTCTAATTGTGACGTTCTCATCTTTATCATCTGAGTTCACTTTTTCAACATTAACCCCTTGGCCTACTCGCTATCTCTCCTTTGCTCGAGTCATAGTCAGCAAGAAATCTATAACCGGAATAACTATTGGTTCCGAAAAGTGTGAACGTTATGAAAAATTACACGTAACTAAAGCAAAAGAATAACGAAAACAATTGAAACACGAGTCTGATTGTTTGTCCCGAATTGTATATCACGAGCTAGGTTCGTCTTTTTTACATTTGACCCGAGCGATGTACCACGAGTCAGACTAGTGCTTATTATTTATGGGCCCAATTCCTTACACTGAAAGAAAAACTCTTGGTTGGTTCAACTATTTTTAATAGTATTGCAACGATTCATTCAAAATCGTTAAACGAACTACGGAAAATAGTTATTTTTATTATGTTAATATAGTTAATTTAACGATATAAAAGTAGTTGGTTCTGGTTGTACAAAAAATATCGCAACGTTCATGAAATCAACTGTTTTAATTGTTTCATAACCACGAAAATTAGTTGAAAAATAGAAAAATGTTCATCAATTCACTCAAAACTTCAACGTTTCGAATTATCAACTGTTTTTATGATACTTAAACTACTTCGCAATAGTTGATTTCAACAAACGTAATTCAGTGAGCAACGACTTTGGAATTACTCTACGCAAAGTAGAATGGTTTCAACATTTGGATGTTTTTCATGCTCCAAATGAAATTGTTTATCAACTACGCGTCATGGTGCATAAAATTAATCAACAATTTTCTTATGGTTGTTTTAACTATAGCCCTAGTTGATGCAAAAACAACTAAGGCAAACTGTTGATTTTTCATACTCCTCATACTCATACTCCTATTCTATCATAGAAGTTTCATATGCTACATGGCAAAATTGTGTTCGGTTTGCTGTTCGATATAATTCATATTCATGTTATGCTGTGAAGCCTTTATATTTCCCTTCTTCTATTCACAAAATATAAGTCTTCTGTTTGCAGATCACTGTTATAAAACAGGGAGTCCCGAAAACGAATACGATTGTCCCAATACCAGAAATTGTTTAGCAGTTTCAATTGTTTTCATAGATGCTGCAGCTTGCAGCTATGCATATGAACTCAATTTCACGTCTCACGTCCTGTTCCTATTTAAGGCTTGGATGGATTATGTTGCTATGGTTTATGGCTTATCAATGCTCCTCTAATGATACAAGCATTTAGAGAAAAATATACCAATACATCGTTACCGCCTGAACCAGTACTTTTTTTTAATGTTTGGTTGGTGAACTGCCATGCTCCAACCGAAGACAAGGAAGACGCAGTGAAGGACAATTTTTACAGCATCTTCGAACGCACCGTTTATGCACTGCCCTCGAATGACGTGAAAATTGTTCTAGGTGACTTCAATGCTCCACGAGGAGGCTTATAGAGCAACCACAGGATGGCACAGCCGTCATCCAATTACGAACGAAAACGGGCAGCGTCTGCTTGACTTCGCAGCTAGCAGGAATCTTCTTGTAAGCTCAACATACTTCCCACATCGAGACATTCACAAACGAACGTGGGCATCACCAGATGGTCGCACCTACAATCAAATAGACCACGTTCTCGTAGAAAAAAGGGTGGCCACCAGCATTCTTGATGTCCGAACAATACGTGGCACGAATTGTGACTCCGACAATTACCTTATCAGAGCGAAATACCGATGTCGTATATCGAGGTGTGAAAACACTCAATATCACGAATTCCGAAATACGACCTAGAAAAACTCAAAGAAAACTCGGTAGCAATTACATACATGTCGACGCTCGAAAATCAACTCCAAGATATCCCGGTGGCGGAAGAAAACGACGCAGATATCGAAACCATGTGGACGAAGGTAAAAAAATTAATCAAAACAGTAGCAGAAAAGACCTTAGAATATAAACGCCAAAACCCTCGGAATGACTGGTTTGATGATGAGTGTCAAGATGCTATTACAAAGAGAAATTAGGCTTACAAAGAGTTCATCCAACGACCAACACGGGCTAAAACCAAAAACTATAACATCCTCCGGCGACAGGCAAAAAAAATGTGTCGCCAAAAGAAACGCCAACTTACCAACGACAATATTCACAAACTGAACGAAAACATGACCGATAACGGTCTACGAGCTGCGTATTCCTGAATCAAACAGCTACGCGAGGGATGCAAAGCGCGAACGAGCCTTTGTAAGGATGAAAGTGGATCCATCATCAGTAACTCGGCCGAGATTAAAGAAAGATGGGCACGGTATTTTAAACAGCTGCCTAATCCCACACCGACGCCAAACTCAGCAGATCCAAATATCCCAGAAGCAGAGCAGGACATTCACATCTCTCCACCAACATTCGAAGAAGTTCAGGCAGCATACGTAACCTTCGAATAAATAAAGCTCCTGGAATAGATGGAATACCTCCAGAATTACTCAGAAATGGTGGAACTCTTCTTTGCAACATTCTCCACCAATTAATATTGAAAATTTGGGCAGCAGAACAGTTGCCAAACGACTGGCGAAAAAGTATTATATGCCCCATTTATAAAAAAGGAGACAAATTACGTTGCGGAAACTACAGAGGTATCGCTTTGTTATGCTTGTCCTATAAAGTGTTGTCCAAAATTATAGAACGCAAAATGAAGCCCTTCTATGATAACATCATAGGAGAGTATCAAGATGGCTTCAGGTCCGGACGATGTACGATAGATGAAATATTCTCAGTTAAACAGGTGCTTGAAAAATGCTGGGAGTATAATATCGACGTGCACCAGGTCTTCGTAGATTTCAAGCAAGCATATGATAGTGTAGATAGAAATACACTTAACTGAATCAAGCTCGAATTGGGAATTCCAATAAAACTCGTCCGCATGACCAAGGTGACAATGATGAACGCCGAATCTCAGGTCAAAGTCAACAGTGACCTAACCAACAGCTTCCACACTGACTCAGGCTTAAAGCAAGGAGATGGACTTGCCCCGAAGCTATTCAACCTTGCTCTGGAACACGTCATCAGAAAAATACCAGCTGATACAACAGGCCCACTATTGTTCAAGTCCACGCAAATAGTAGCATTTGCTGATGACGTCAACATTATGGCACGGACCATATCAGAAGCAAAGGAAGTTTTCCTAAGTTTGGAGTCAGAAGCTAAGAAAATAAATCTACGGATCAAAGAAGCTAAAACCAAACTAATGACCCAGACAAGAAAAATGGCGCCAATCAGACAAAACTTGACCTAAAGAGATTACAACATCGAGAATGTAGAAAACTTCATCTACTTAGGAGTCCACCTTGACAATTCAGGCAGTGAAAACGGTGAAATTTTACGACGAACAAATGCAGCAAACAAGGCGTACTATTCCATACTCACCATAATCAAGTCTACGAACGTGCACAGGAATAATAAGCTTCGCATATACAAAACACTCATTAAACCTGTGATTCTCTATGGAAGCGAAGCCTGGACTTTGACTACGGACTCCGAAAAGGCTCTGGAAGTATTCGAGCGCAAAGTGCTACGACGAATTTTTGGCCCCATACAAGAAGGGACAGAGTGGAGAATACGATATAACAATGAGTTATACCATATATATGACGACCCACCTGTATTCACATGCATTAAATTACGAAAATTACAATGGGCTGGCCACGTCGAGAGGATGGAGGCCAATAGACTACCTAAAAGAACGTTGCAAGATAGAGCACAAAGGAAGCGTCCAGTTGGTAAGCCGAGAAAACGTTGGGAAGACATGATAGACGCAGACAGCAGGTCAATACTGGGGCTCAATAATTGGAGAACCAGGTCGCAGGATAGAGACGATTGGAGGCGGACGTTACTGGAGGCCAAGACCTGACTTGGGCTGTCACGCCATCGATAATGATATGCGGACGATGCGAAAATGCATCAGCTTCTACTCTCCAACTAGAATTTGTCCGCTGAAGATTGAAAATTTGCGAAATCTGTGAGCAACATTATGACCATTAGGCCACTGACAGAATGTCAGTGGAACAATCAGCTCGCAAGAGGAAGGAAGATTCGGCATAGAAAGTGAAAATGACGAGGAAATCGGACAGAGCAACGGTGACACAAGACTAAGCCGTCTGAACCTCTATAATAAAGTTTTAAGTAGGGAAAAAACATGAACGATATAAATTATGAAATGTTTTATCTCAAACCCTTACTCCAATTCGATCTATCGAACTAACTAACCTTAACTTCTTAATTCTATTTATGAGAATACTACTTACATGCATCTTCCTTAAACTTTCTTAATTTCCAAATAATTTTCTTTCATCACTTTCAGATAGATAGATGCATACAAATCACTTTTATATTCCCATAAAAACTCCATTACAAATCGTCTAACATCGGTAACAGCTCTAGTCTTTGCTGGAGAAAACAAAAACACCAATAACAAAAAAGCTGTAACAGAATTGAACAGAAGACTAACTTTCGAAATTCCGGCAAGTGTTTCTATGAACTGGAAAGTTACTTATATTAACACTACGTGAGTCTAAAAATCGATAATATTGGTCAGAAAAATATTGCATCGTTATGTTACGAGATGAGGATGGTAACTTAAAGAAAAAAGGATACAATAATGTAATTTATTCTCAGGCAGATAGTCATAAGGGGTCACAGTGGTTATTTATTAGACTCAATCAATTGGTTTTGCTTTCGTTTCACAATTATCTGCACAAAGTGTTTGCTGACCCGATCTACTACAAATACTAAATGAATCGTGTTTACAAATATTTCAATTCAAAATGATTTTAGTTATCGATCGAATTAAAACAACCTCTTGTCCATCTACTGTAAAAATGATTCCCTAAAGATTCCTTTTTAACGACAAATAAACGATTTTTAATCGAACCGTGCTTTGAGCTACTTCTGAAGCGTTTCCTATGGATGCTGAAAGATGTAGCACATAAAAATCGTAGGGGGCGGTGAATTCCAAGTAAACCGTAACGTAAACATCGGGAAAGATGAAGAATTTTCCGCATATACATATGTACATGAAACGCATTTTCATTGTAGTCTTTATGCCTTGAAAATTTTACAGTATCTTTTTATGTGTCTTTGAAACTTTTTGATAAATCACCCCCGGGTATTATTTTTGAACAATTACTTACAAAGGTTTATGTGCTCATGAATTATGAACGTTGTGCAAAAACAAACAAAAGAACTTTAGTGAGTCGTTCTTCTGTTATGTGCCAAATAGATATTGGCCGAGCCCAGGCGAGCCGAAGTCAAACGAGACCGCCAACATGTGGACGGCATTTGACAGCTCGTCCGAAATCGCTTTGACTCGTGCTCAACATCCATTCCGATCGGATGTGGCACGAGCGCCGGCGAGCCCTGTCAAAGTCGCTCGTCTGGACCGTCCACACACTCGGGCTCGCCAGATCTCGCCTGGGCTCGGCCAATATCTATTTGGCACATTAGGATTGTCATGTACTCGGCTCGGGCGAAAAAATGTCAGTGGTAGTAGGCAGTCACAGTGTGAAATATCGTAAAGTAAATCCTAAAGATATTTCAGCAAATTTGCAGTTTAATGTTTTATTTCTCTGTCTTTCTTATCAGGCTTTCATTTACCTCAACGATCGAAAACTAGTCTTTGGCGTAGTATCGACACACCAATCAAAGAAAAATGCGCTAAAATACTTAGATTTATTTAAATCTGTGTTTAAGTTTATCCACATTGAATAAACCTAAAATCGTTAACACCATCTTAAAACTTAATGCGTGATAATTTTTATATAGTTTTAGAAAATGGAAACAATATCTGCCAGATTACTTTGGTGAAAATTAGCGTTAAAAGATGGAAAAGGCTTACTATTAGACCAACTAAATATCAAACTAACCTGCCTATTCCTAACCTGAACCGAAAGTTATGGGGGTAAAAAAGTTTTGTTTTTCAAGTGAAAGTTTAATTGTAGCATGTTCTTATACAAAAATGACTGAAATTTCTGGTGTTTATTTATTAGACTTGGTACAAAATAACATTGTTTTGACCCAAACACTGCATTGGAAGTTAAAGGGGTAGAAAGATTTTAATATCATCGCCCGTAAAAATTACAAAATTCTGAAAATTAAAACGTTTGTTACATATTTTTATTACAGATTATTTCAGCATCATCGGCCCTCCACCCGAGGTCCGGTCCTGGCCTCCATCAACAAATTTTTCCATCGAGCCCGATCGCGAGCCAATGTCATCCAATCGGGCATCCCTAAACTCTGATCATCCTGGTCAACGCTCCAGCACAGGCAAGGTCTCCCACGCTGTTGTCTGCCGTAAAATCTGTCGCAAAGGACTTTCCGAGAAGGATCCTCTTTGCTCATTCGAACAAGGTATCCTGCCCACCGGAGTCTTCCGAATTTTATCTTAGTAATTATATCTGCTTCTAGGTAGATAGCACACAACTCATAGTTGGAACGTCTCCAAAATTGCCCTTCTTCACATATGGGGCTAACGAATCTCCGCAAGACTTGCTTCTCAAGTGCGGCTACGAGGTCTGAATGCCTTTGCTGAGCACCCAAGTCTCGGATCCATACGTGAGAACTGGCAGGGCCATGGCCTTGTACAGAGGGATGTTAGGGTGAAATTTCGAGATTTGAAGAGCCTTGACAGACTGTAGTAGGCTTTGTTGGATTTGAGCAGCCACTCGCGTATTTCTTCCTACATATTGTTATCGGCTACTACAATTGACCCAAGGTAGTTGAAGCATGGTACTACTTCCAATTCCTGCTCAACTACCCTGAAGGTTTGACCAACTCTAGGTGTTTTCTTGCAGATGCTGCCACCATGTACTTTGTCTCTCCTTCATTTATGTGCAGCCACCAGTTTTTGTGCCGCTCGCTTGATCTGGATGAAGGATTCACGTACAGCTAGTTTCGACCTTCCAATGATGACTATATCATCTGCATAAGCCAATATATGGTAGGACTTGGTGACGATAGTCCCTCTTGTTGACGTGCCAGAGTCTCGGATTGCTTTCTCCAACGACATGTTGAAGAGAAGGCATGCCAGACCTTCCACTTGTTGGAGCCCATTGAAGATGTTGAACGATCTGGATAGCAATCCGGCTATTTTAACTTGGCAGCTTTCTCGCATATGTTCATGATTCCATACGTGCAATTCAATTTCATAAAACGTTTGGTTGAACGTGGGCCCTCTATGTATAATCAGCTCAGCTGGTGTGCCGTCGGTTCCAGGGCTTTGTTAAATTTCAGCCGACTTATGGCTCTTCGTACCTTTTCTATGCTTAGTCGTGACAGCATAAGGACTTCTTCTTGCATTGGTGGAGCCTCCAATTCTTCTTTGAGCTGACCGTTTAGCAATTCACTGAAGTGCACTTCCCATCGCTCCAGAATGCCTTCAGGATCAGTGATCAGATTACTCTCTTTGTGTTTACAGTATGTGCAGCGTGGTGCATACTGCGTCATGTTTCGGACTATTTGGTAGAGCTTCCGCACCTGGTGTGGACTTCGCTCACTAGCTCTTTCTATTTCACAGGTTGCTTTCTTCTGTCTGTGAAATCTCTTCTCTATTCTTCTGAGCTCTTTATATTCCTCTTTGCGTGCTCGCGTTCTATAAGATTGCTGCATTGCTGATGCAGACCGATCAAACATTCCATTAGAGAATTTTCAAATCGTTTAGCCGTTTTCGTTTGCGTGGTCGTCGTTGTGGTATTAATTCGGTACCGAGTCTTATTGATGGTTTCAAGATAACCGCTTCGGAAAGCATTTGACGGGAGATAATCGGTTTTTCTTCAACCATACTTGGAAGGGGCAAGACTGAAAATATTTGCCAACCTTTGCTGAAAGAAATGTTGCCCCCAGCCACCACGGGAAGGTTAAGTTCAGGTTTCCAACAGCCGCAATAGTTACGCCACGGGCATTTTTTTCATATAATACATGTTATTTCCCCTATCCGACATTCTGCATACAGGATGTTTATCATATGAAAATATGGTGGCAGTAACAGCTAGTACAAAAATGATGTAAACGCTTTACTACCACTGGAGCTAAAAGCCTACGATTCAACACCCTCTGAATTAATAACCAATTGAAACATCTCTTACTAAAATAATGACAGAAATTATCATAGCTGACAGCCCTTTCCTAAATTTGCCACGAAAAATTTACCACATTCTTACCAGATTCGGTTTCTGCGTCGAAAGTTAAGGGGAGAGTTAAGATTGAGAGTTTTTTCTAGATGCCTAGAATATTAATCAAACTTCGATCAGACCTGGTCCTATTCAATACCAATACATTTTGACGAATTCAATTCGATCTTACGATCCGGTGGTCAGTTTTCGCGAACCAAAATGTTGGGTGCTGCAAAAATAAGTTGGTAAAGAACCAACGTCCTTAAGATTCTCGGATATTTGAAAAGATCCGTTGAAATTTCATCAATAATCTGACGTTTTTTTAGCCAGCTCAATTTCTTAAGGCATTTCACACTGTGCTTTCTTTTGGCAGCATCACAGCGAGTACTTTTTCCTGAGAGACAGCAGTATTAAAAAGGGTTTTGAAATAATATACCCATCGCACTTTTTGAGTTTTTGTCTCCAATGATTGCTTCAACTTTGTTTTCAAAGAAGAGACGTTTCAGTTGGAAACCTCTCCTAAGACTTTTAACTATTGGATTTTTAACTACACTAGAAAAAATATAGTTGTATAGTATGTGCAGAGATAATGTTCGTAGTAGTTGCGGCTATGTTACATAAAAGAATTGCCTATAATGTATAGGAATTTGGCTTTTAGCTATATCATATGGCTCAGGTAACTATGTATATAGCGTAAATCCTTTGTGCTATGTTTTATATTTTTCATCCTTGCAGCTCAATCTATCCATTGCCTGTACGCCTAGTTTTCCTTGTCGAACGTAACTTGGCATTCGTCACCAAACCAATTTGCATCTGCAAAATACAAAATTCCGCAGCGAAAATTGAAAAATATTTAGGAATTGCTTTACTAATGAAACATTATCTTAATCAGAAACTTCTTGATTCTGTTTTACTTCAAGCTGATTCCAGTATATTCGTCAAGTCTTTCGTTTTAGCTGCATTTGAAACTTGAACTATGCTATGATTTCTTTTAAATGTATTTATTCCATGAAATATATCCCTTCTGGTGTAAAACCAAAAGTAAAGCCAATTGCAGGAACTAACAATTTCCTAAATTATTTTTTTACCTGTGCGGTATAGTTCTATATATATATTTAATATACTTGCAAAAAACTCTTACCATCAGATGTGAGCTTTAATGACACCATTCTTTGCAAACGTGCTATTTGTCCATGTCAATTTTGAGAAATAGTAGCCTACTAGAATTTCGGAACTTTTGAATGGGCAAAAGCTAGGATTTTTTCATTATTCGAAAAGGAACAATGCCAATGTGTGATTTTCAGTTGCATCCAGCGAAAATTTGTTTTTTTTTTAAAGTTGATTATCTTGAAACTATTTGTTGAGTCTCAGTTACAAGATCTTCATCGGGAATCAGTTTATAGTAAAGTGAATATCATCTCGGCTATACACCTGCCTTAGTTTAATCCCAGCTTCTTCATTTTTCCTCTAACAGTACTTTGAATAACCGATTCTGTCTAACTCGATAATTTCTGTCTCTCCTGATTTTTAATAAACACATCCCAGGGAGGTTTGGAAACATAGAAAAGAGGCAAAATCTAGTCGTTAGAGATACTCGGTTTTCAATTCCCATTTTTGAGCTCCGAGCTACTCTCGACACTAAAAATCTTTCGTTGTGATCTTGGTTTCTACTATAACCTCTAAATCTTTTGGTGGAGGTATTTTCAGAGCTATGAAAAATTCAATCTCTTGACAATTTCTCTGACTGTGCTACTGTTCGAGTAACCTTTGGCAGCATCTCTATTATTATTTTTTGTGTTTATTTCACCTGTGCTAGTGTTTTGATGACTATTTTTATTTTTCCGAAGCAACATCATATCCTTTGTAATTCGCATCTTTATTTCAGAGTTCATGCTCCCATATCTAAGGAATGATCCTCATAATCTTCCATTAGATATTGTTATTCCTCTCCACCCCTTGGACCCTCTCAATCCACGTCAATACTCAAAATATAACTTCTTCAAATGTGATTACTTTGGGTTTAATTCATTTCTTACCACCATTGATTGGAGCGGCATTTTATCAGGACTTACATCTGATGATTGTGTTGGCTATCTTTATTACATTCTTGTATGTATTCTACCTATATTCATGCTTATTACTTATCCTCGGAATCTTTGGTTTACTAAATCTATTATCTTGAACCTATCTAAAAAATCTAAGCTTCTTAAAACATACAAACTGTCTAGTTCAGTTGAAGACCTTGAAGCTTGCAGTAAACTGAGAGCTGACACAAAACTTCTTATTAAAAATGCGCACCATTCTTATATTGCAAACATAGAAAACGGAATGTGTAGTAGCAACTTCAAACTGTGTTGGTCCCACTGTAGACAATTGCGAACCATTCGGAATAAACCCTCAATTTCCATTGAATATGAAGATCAAGTTTTTACTTCCTCTCAAGGCAGCGGTGATTTGCTTGCTCAGTACTTAACCTCGTCGTACTCTGTGTCCTCCACAATTTCTCCTCCTCTTGAACTCGCTAGCAGGTTACAGGTATCATTTTATCCTATTTCTTCTATTTAACCTTCTATTGTTAAATCCATAATAGGAAAACTTAAATCTTCTTCAAGCATCGGTATTGATAGACTTCCAACAATATTTTTGAAAATGACGAGCATTTCATTAAGTCTTCTTTTGACCATCGTCATTAATAAGAGCTTATCTGAAGGTCGTTTTCCTTCCCTCTGGAGACAGGCTATAATTCATTCAATTCCCAAATCAGATGATGTGTACTCTGCAAACTATCTTCGCCCAATATCGATTCTTACATACTTTCGAAAGATCCTTGAACGGTATCTTCATGTTTTTATCGTAATTCAATGCGGGCATCTCTTTGCAAAAGAACAGCACGGTTTCCGTCCAGGTCGTTCAACAGCAACAAACCTCGTATATTTCACGAATTTTGTTGCTAAAGACTTGGAGGCTCAACTTGAAGTTCGCGCTGTATATACAGACTTCTCTAAAGCTTTCGATCATGTTGATCACCATCTTCTTCTTTCTAAACTACACAGACTTGGTTTTCTTTATACATTATTAAATGGATAGAATCATACCTATGCGCTCGACCTTGCTATGTTCGGTATGATTCCTGTATGTCCCATCCTTTCGAGCCTAGAACTGGTGTTCCACAAGGGTATATTCTGGGGCCTCGCCTCTTCCTGTTTTATGTGAATGATTTGCCGCCGCTTCTTTCTTGTGAATGATCTGCCGCCGCTTCTTTCTTGTGAATGTCCATTTTATGCCGACGATCTGAAACACTTCGTGACCATAAGATCCGTTGATTACTGTAACCTTCTTCAATTCAACATTAAAATTCTCCAAAGCTTCTTCTTTTAAATACAAAGAAATGCCAAACACTGCTTTTTTCTCAAAAAACTGAGTCTACTGTATTCCATTACTCGTTGGATGCCCATGTAATCTCTTCTCTTCGTCAAAGACCTTGGGGTTATTTTTGACAACAAGCTCATATTTGATGTTCATATCTCAGATTTGGTCAATCGAGTCTCCAAACTGTCAGGCTTTATCTTAAGATCGTCGCAAACATTCGAATCAATGCAACCAACCTTACTTTTATATTCATCCCTTGTCCGGTCAACTCTGGAATATGCCTAAGTTGTGTGATTTCCTCAATATGAATGAAATAATAGATTCACTGAATCACGAAGGAAATTCGGTCGTGCGATACTTTACAAGCACGGTATTCGCCGTTTAGAGCTCAAGCTTGATACAGTGTCTTCCCGTCTATCTATATTACAATTAATGCTTTCTCTTTCAAACCTGTCCCAACCTTTGAGATTTTATCCTGTGTGCCGTGGTGCAAGTAACGATAATCCGTAAATATTGCAATAACTCTCCGTGTGGAGTTGAAAATGAACAAAAGCATACAACAGAAGTCACTAGAAGAATACTTTATATAACAATGAGTTTAAGATTGGTCTACGCTGGACTTAAATAATGGTGAGCCATCATGAATTTTCCTCCCTCCAGTCTCTTCCTGCATTCATGACATGGCATGAATGAAGAGGATCTTCTAATAAGAGGTAGTAAGGCGAAGGAATGAAGAGGATTTTCATACATTCATGCGGTTCAGACTTCATCGGTGATGAAGACTGTAAAACATTCAAGAAAGTATTGGGATGGTAAATCATATCGAGATACATGTATTTCTGTGAAATAAGTATCTCAAAGGATGAAGTACTACCGAATTGGCAGATGGGAGACAATGCAATCCGGAGCGCAAGTCTGTACGGGGGATGCAGAATAGAATCTGTGCTATCAATAATCGTTACAGGTTTGTAATTTATTTTAGTGAAATATTTTTCTAAGTTTCCTTTGGAAATCTTATAAATCCTTATAAAATCCTATCTCTATATGATTTTCACGCAGCAATTGATAGTCGGCCACAGCATCATCGATGCTCCAAAGATACCTCCAATTGGACCCACGAAAACAATTACGCTATGAATGATAAAACAGTGCACACTATCAAGCGCGAATCATCAATCGCTACCGTGATCATGGATGCGGTCTTGTCACGATCTTGTCCAGTGAAATTCCACATAAAATAGGCGAAAGTTCGGGAAAAATTTAGAGAAAGCTGGATTTTGGTGTGAACCTTGATACTGGCGTGCTGAACAACTTGTCAAAAGTCCCCATAGATCCGAATGTTGCGTTATATTTTGTGCGGGGTCAAAGGTCATCAAAAGTGACCTTTCACAAGTATCTCGGTAACGGTCACCTCCACAGAAAAACAATATATGACGAATTTGTAGCTATATATATATAAATATATATATATATATATATATATATATATATATATATATATATATATATATATATATATACGTATACATATATATATACATATATATATATATATATATATATATATATATATATATATATATATATATATATATATATATATATATATATATATATATATATATATATATATATATATATCAACAAAATGATTAATTTTCGAACATATATGCGTATAGTGGGTAGTTCCATAACTTGCTAGAATTCAGATATCTTTAACCCTTTGGTAGCGGCGGGCACTTAAGTGAATTTTCAAGTACTCCTATATTTCCAAGCAGTGTAAATTTTTGTTAAAAAAAAAGTATTGAAAATCAAAACTTATTATGTTTTAAGCTTGTTTATCATAATGAATTGGAAATTTTGAGGCATGTATGGGTGCTGAGCGCCAAAAGTAGGCAAAGATTTTTTTTCAAACTTGGATTTGTCATAGCTTCTGACAGAAACTCTAGATCAGGGGTGAGCAAACGGTCGATCGCGATCGACCTGTCGATCGCAAACAGTTCGACAGTCGATCACAGTCATTTTTAATAATTTACTAAGTTAATTTAAAATGTGAGCTAAAAATTTAGTAGACGATTTATTCAGTACATTTTGGGATGGGCCTTGGGTTAATAGATCCAATCGGACAGTCCACGCAGTTTCAGTTCACACAAAAGCTCGCAGAGCCTTGGTGGCGGAGAAGCCAACGGAAAAATTCGAGATAGCTATGCTCTCGATTTGTGCAGTTTATAGATTTATATCATTTTAGTAAAACTGCTTCACTAAATCTCGTATACGTATACGGTTGTTTCATTTCCTTAAATTTCTGTGTTCTATACACCTTGCCTGCATTTGCATTCGTCTCCCTGCTACCGAGATAGTAAATTGTCACACACAGCGCAAGAAAGGTTAATTTCAATTTTAGATAAAATAAAATTAAAATTAAAATCTTTTCACGCCAATGTAGTTTGTGTAGTTCATTCTTTCGAGCTAAATAGTGAGATTTGGTGTTTGAATTTTTAAAATTGAATTGTGTAAATGTCTTTTCAATAATAAAATCGTTCAAAAATTGTCACCTTTGATCATTTTGTCATCTTATCCGTCATAAATGATAAGTGCCCGCGCTTTTCTGCATTTTCAAAATTTTTGCTCGAAAGAATGACCAGATAATCGAGATATGTCAAAATTTAGCTTCACGATTGACTCAGTACTAGCCTAAAAAAATGAACTGCACCTACTAAATTGGCGTGAAATGATTGGAGACATGTGCCAAAGCTATTTGCATTTTCAAAGCGAAAGCATGTTCCAAGCAATTTTTCACGCTTAAAAGTGAGTACAACTCTTGCTTATTTTCAAGCTAAATTTTCGCCGAAATAAATTTCACGTCAAAATTTGCATGAAAATTTAACGTTAAATCGAAAACTGTACTAAGCTTTAGATGGCTTAGCTCAGGAAGGTTTTTGCAAAGATTTCTAAATCTTTTGCCTGAAATTATTGCATTTTGGACTCATTGGGAGAAAAACATGAACAATTGGAAGATCCAGTATGGGTAAAGATATTAGCATTTCTTACGGATTTTATGGGCCGTTACAACTTGCTAAATTTACAATTACAAGGAAAAGGAATATATTGTTGACTTGTTGAGCTCGGTCAATGTTTTTTTAAGTAAAATTAAAACCTTTTGCTTCACAATTAAATAGGCAAAATTTTTAAATATTTTCCATATTTTGAAAAACATATTAAACTTACTGGTGAATCTAGCTGAAAGCTGAAAGACATTCTTCAGTTCGCGAAAGAGTCCGGGGTCTTCGATGGCCACTTGGACTGATTTTTTTTTCTCCTGCCCCATTTATCTGGTAGCACTATGTACCAATAGGTCCATGTGTGGCCTTGTGCCAACTGGTACAACCTAACCTACTGGTGCATGTAATATTGAAATGTTTTGTCCTGAACTGGAAAATTTTAAACAAGAATTCGAGAGACGTTTGCAAATCTCAATAACCTTCAACCGATTTCCTTTTAGAGATTTCGATAACGAGGGTATTTCATCAAATCTAGCTCATACTTTACAATTGAATTCATCGAATCTAGAGTTAGAAATTTTAACCATAGCACGCGCAAATTGTAGCTTGAGTAGCCTAGTGGGTAGTAGAGCACTGCACGAGTAAGTAAAAAGTAATCGAATAAATAATCGCCGAGTACACGACTGAACGATGCGAGTACATACTCGGCATCGTTTCGCCAATGCATCGCCGATTATATTTGCTTCATGATTACGAGTAATATCCGCCAGAACCGCATCGTAGCATCGTGCAGTGTTGCGAGTAGTGTTGCGTGAATAGTCGTCGAGCTTTTTTGGTAAGTCGGAACAGGACCTTTAGGTATCGAAATCAACAGTACATATGTAATTCAAAGAAAAAATGCTCAATGTCATAAATGAAATAAAACGAAAAAATTTATATATTTTTTGGACACATTTATAGTTTTTCTTATTCGGTATTTTCATTTTATGAGGGATAGTTGAGAGTTGCTTATCATTTTCTTATGGAATAAATATTTTTCTTCTTTCTTTCATTCCTGTAAATTTGAAATGTGAAACTGGCGTAACAATGTCGGTATTAGAAAAAATTAAAAGTGGTGAATACAAAACAAAAGAAGCATGTGGTAAGAGTGACGTGTGGGCCTGTTTTAAAAAAATTGTAAAGGAAACAAACGGTAGTGAAGAAGTTTAACCTTTTGTAATGTGTGCTAAGTGTGATCACATTTTCAAATACACCAAAGGTTGCAGTCCATCCAATTTGAAGAAACACCGTTGTTTCAAAAACGCTTGCGAACCGGAAAATTGTGCATCTACATCTACTACAGACGCTTATGTGAGCAACAGAAAAAGAGCGCGCATCACTGTGAGTGACGAATTAAAGAGCGTCATAACGGAAAAATGTGTACAATTTGTGAGCCAGGATCTCCGCTCGTTTTCAACAGTAAGTGGTACTGGTTTTAAAGCCGTAGCACGCTCCTTGGTAGAAGCAGAGGTGAAACTGGAGTCCAAAAATTTCGACATCGATGACATTCTACCGCATTCCACTACTGTTAGCCGTACGCTCCACAAAATTCACAACAGAGAATTAGAGCGCTTTGTTTCTGAGCTACAACCACTGCTCAAAAAAGGTAAGGTATTGTTCTCTACAAGTGCATGGTCAAAATAATAACAGAACATGGAGTGATGTTATAGTATTATATTATATAAGTAATTACGTTATACAGGATGGTGTGCAGCAACAACAGATATGTGGACGGAAAATAAAATGCAGAGGAATTTTATGGCCTTAACAGTTAATTATCTTGATGCGGTTTGGCCAATGCATAGGTAAACTCAGCGACATAGCCATATCGTATATTAAAAACAGTAGAGCCTCGATTATCCGTTGTAATGAAAGTCTAATCCATTTTATTTCAATGCTGTACACATTACAAATACTATAAAAAAATTCATGATATTATTGCACAGAAATGCGGCAGGCAGATATAAATACTGCGTGTGATTTTTTATATGCAGGGATTGCAGATTCTCTTTGTTTAATGACGTTCCAAGCTCGTTCCACGTTTTCTTCCACTTTCACATGGTCTTGAATTGTATTTGTTTGTTTTGCATATGACAAGATCATATTCTTTAAATCAAAAGTGTGCCTTTTTTTTCATGCACTATGCTTTCTATCTTACAGCCCAGATCAACGATACTGTATAAATGAAAGTTCTTTTTCAAGACACTTACTTTTTACTTAATGATAGAGTGCAAATTACACAATCACTAAAAACACAACGTTCAGAAATTGAATTTAGATACTGCCTTCGCAAGGTGCCTACCAAACTTTGTAATAAATAAAGTGTTCGTCGTGCAGACATATTTTTTAAAATGCGGGTTCGGGAAAATGTTGTAAAAAATTTTAAATCTGAGACTGTAAATGCAAAACTATTTTCACTTTCTGAAGTGATCAATAAGAGGTTTATACTTGAATAATTACTTTGTTCTATTTATTCTTTGTGTTGTAGTTGAGTGCTGTGTACCATTGAATTTTTAAATTTCGACCAGGAGCAAAACGCAGTCAAAAAACAGCTACCAACATACTTCGCGCGTTAGAAGAGAAACTGACAGCCTTACATTTACGAGATGCCGGACTTCAAAAATTGACTTTTACTACTGACCAAGGCTCTTACATAAAAAAAAGCATTGGCACAGTATTCGCGCGTTAATTGTATGGCCCATATTCTGAACTTAATTTTAACACATACTTTTAATAAAACAGTGCTAGAAGAAATCGCCCCTCCTATTTTACAATTATTTACGCGTTTTAAGTCTTTAGTAGAGTACCTTAAACGAAGTGGCAACTGTCAGAAGTTGGACACGACAGTAAAGCAAGAGTGCACTTCACGATGGAATACAAGATTTGATATGCTGCTTTCGATTCGAAAAAATTTTAATACTATTGAAGAAATATTAGAAGGCGCTAGAAGAATATCGTCTTCATGGAATCGAAAAATATATCTTAGATAGGTTGATTCTGTTTTTACACCCATTTAAAGTGGCAACATTACTGTTTGAGGAGGATAAGAAGCCGACGATTCATTTAGTGCTATTACACGTGCATATTTTGAAAGAAAAGCTAATGAAATTACAGAATGAAGAAGCAAATACCGGAGTTCAAGCGATTATTCGTCATTGTTTGGAAAATGTTTTTGATATGAAATTTCAACCACATCGCATTCATAAAATAGCAGCATTCTAATGGCCCGAATATAAACAAATGCGGTTTCTAGAAGAAAATACACGTGAAGAAATTTATAATCTTGTCAAAGATGAGCTGAATTTCATTCTCGAAAATTCTGAAAGTTCTTCTGCCACAATTGCATCTTATTGTGACAGCAATGAGATAGAAGTTCCTGCCAATACGTCGAACTGCATTGACACTGAAGATGATGTGCAGCTCTCTAAAAAATATAGAGATGTTTACATTGACAACGACAATAATTGGCAGTCGCAAGTTAATGCTGAAATGGAGCTGTACAAAGCAAGCCGTGCCACTAACCCAAATATATTACGTTGGTGGCAAAGTCATGAAAAAGACTTTCCTTTGCTCCACCAACTAGGACGAAAAATCTTGTGTATTCCAGCTTCCAGTGCCTCTAGTGAACGAGCGTTCAGTTCCGCAAACAGAGTGCTAGAAGATAGGAGAAGTAATCTGAAGGGAGAGAATATTGATGCCATACTGTTTCTACATTCCGCAGGGAAGGGTTAACAAAAAAGCCAAATAAACAGTGGAAGACAAGTTATATATAATCTTTACTTATGTTTGAAATATCAAAGACCATTTCTTTTAATTCAAGACTGTACACCTTTCTTTTTATAAGCGTTATTTTGTATAGAATAGACTGCTTAGTGCATACTAGAAAATATTTTTTTTGTTACATTCTGTTTTAATCTAATAAAGTGAATTTTCTGTTTATGTCTAAAGTCCCATTTTTCACCTTCCTATGGATGTCTCGTATAATGTTATACATTCCTTAAGCATGAGCAAAATCTCGGCGATGCCGATGCCAAATACGATTACACTCGCCGATGCCGATTACTGTTGTACTCGCCGATGCCGATGCGAAACGATGCGAGTACTAAATTGCGTGACGAGTACGAGTACACACGAGGTAATCGTGTTAATCGTGTGATGAGTATTCGTACTCGTAATCGTACGATGCTGTACGTACTCGTGCAGTGCTCTAGTGGGTAGAGCACTGGCTTCTTGCGTGTGGGGTCCCTGGTTCGAATCCAGGTTCGGACGAGGGTCCGCACACCAAGCTTTGAGTTCACCTAGCTCTGATTAGGTACCTGATTTAAATCAGGGGTAAAGTGAGTCGTGGAACTAATAACTCCACACTCGTATCCACAATGATTAAAAAATGTAATGAAGCTCTCTACCAGCTTCAACCCCTAGACCCGTACAAGGGTTGTCGTGGGATTGCTTTACTTTACGCGCAAATGAAAATTATTTTTTTATTTTATTACCATAAAAAATATCCATTATTGAGATTGGTGGCAATGAGGATGTTTGAATTTTTATCGATGTGAAGCAACGTTTTCTCAAATGAAAATAATCGAATCGCAACTTAGGAGTTCTCTGACTAATGACCACTTAACGGCATATATTCGATTGTGCTTCAGCGCTTACAAGCCTAACTCTACAATACTTTTTGATGAAATGGAGAGTCACTGATATACATCAAAAATTAATCCAAAATATTTATTAATAAAGTACATTGCACAATATCAATGTTAATACCAATAAAGACCTTAATTTAATTTTTATTTAAAATCAAATATCAATATCAATAAACACCTGAATTTATTTTTTATTTGTTTTTAATTTAACCCATTTTTCGAAATCGATCGCGCATAAATTAAAAAAATTAATGTCGATCATACCAGTATTAGGTTTACCCACCCCTGCTCTAGATCATCGTGATAATTGCAGAGCGTATTGATGTTGACTAAGACTTAACGCACATACATTTTCAAGACAATGCGGGTAACCCCGTAGCTACGGCAGGCTTCTGAAAAAAAAAATCCTTCAAATTATCGACGCTCCTGAAAATTTTTGCGTTTTGACAAAAACTTCAAATCAATTTGCAAAATTCCGATTTGCACAAGAACGGCAACCCATCATCAAATTACCTCTATTCTCAGAACTCGAAACTCCTGTTCACGAGAACTGATGACCGACTTTGCCATTCATAATGAAATTCACAGGATATATTGGTATTAACTAGGACCAAGTCTGATAGAAGTGATTTTGATATCCAAGCAACACTGTGGCAGTGATACCATCTTGAAAAATCACTGAGAAAAAAAAACTACTTTTTGGCCTATAACTTCCGATTCAGCTTTCACATTTTAACAACATTCACACAATATTTGGACCGTACTCTAGACAACATTTGGTGAAAATTTGATGGAAAAATTAGAATAGAGTTGTCAGCTTTAGCTTGCAATCAGTGGGGAAATATCGCAAATTGTGTCGCAAATCACATACTTTCCGAGCTATATAGTTCTTCTCTTCTACGATAATCGGACATTTTAATCCAGAGAATCAGGGGTTTTCTCAGGAATTTTTCTTGGGGAGGTGTTCGAAATTTTAAGAGGGGTGAAAATGGAGTTTTGAATAGCTAAAATGTTATTTTTATTTCTTTTATTAAAGAATATGTAGAGCTACTTAACAGTTTTTTCTACATATAAAAAACTTAAATTGAAAACACCTCAAAACGTAAATGTGCCAATCAAATATAAAGTAGTAATTGTCGAAAAATTTCAGTAAAGTCGATAGTTTGATAGATTTTTTCACGTGCTTGGAGTAGCTACAAATCCGCCCGCTCATTTTCAAAAAAAAAGCCCAAGCCTATTAGTTGTAAGCGTTCACATTTTTTTATTGTACAGTGCGAGGAATAGGTTGGCTTATAACCTCACGTTTCAGCCATTGGTTTCGTTAATAGAAATTTCGAATAGTTTGATGATTCTGTCAAAAGCTATCGCATCTGGAAATAATAACAAAGTTCTAGCGCATAAAACCCACTAGAAACACTGATATACGGAGAAAAGTAGAGGAATTATGTAGTTTTTGAATACAGGTTCTACCAACTGTGCTACCAAAGGTCATGTGTGACTTTGATCTAAAGACAGCGAGGAAAGTCCTAGGGTACAAAAGTTCCAGGGTTGGCACTCATAAGAGTTTCAAAATTACTGAAAGTCAAACACATGTAGTTTATTTTCATTATATGATGCTTATAATAAGGAAATCTGAGGTCATCTCCTAGCACAATGCTCAGTGCTGCCAGACGTTTGCTGGCACTCCATTCGAATTTCGTTTTCATCCAATGAGTACATTGGAAGTTATAAGAGTAGAAACAAAAACAAAAATATGTTTGGGGTAACCGCCAGTGAAAAATTCAAAATTTAGGATATTGTAATGCTTGGTGATATCTTACTCTACAATATCATTATTGTTATCCTGGAGATGATAATCACTTGTTAATTTAATGATAGCATCTCTTATTAAATAAAATTGAATAATTTACCTTATCAAGCAGCTCTGCCCTAATTTTTTCCTAAACCAAATTCCTACCAAACTTACTTAACCATAACTGCGCGAATTTCTTTAAAATATGATACCTGCAGCGGAAGTTAAAGGGCATCAAGCATTTCTTTTTTGCAATTATTTTTTGAGATAGCACTACTGCTACAGAGTTGTCCACATATCTAAATGACTTCTGTCAAACCTGTTCCTACTTAAAGGCTACACACCCTGCAAATTTCTTATTGATCTGATGGTTCGGTCGTGAGGTCCCGTGAACGGAAGTTTCGAGTGCTCAGAAAATAGATAATTTGGTAAAGGGCTACCGTTCTGTGTATGTCGAAGTTTTGAAAATTTTAAATTAATAGAGTGTTTAGAGAGTTTTCAAAACACGACTCAGTGATTTAAATGATTTTTTTAAGAGCTTGCTGTAGCTATGGGTATTTTTAGAATCCCAACTACTGAAAATTTTATAGCTAAAAAACATTCGCGTCAGCCTTTTCAGAAATTCTGCCCACAACAGGCGTAATATTTTTGTCTTTTCGATCCAGAACAGTTGAGGCTCAAATGTTTAAATTGTAAGCAATGTACATGATTATGTTAAATAAGTTAATACATGATTATGATACATAAGTTTCTGAAAATGTTTCCCACAAAACCCACAAAACCCACAATACCTTCCCCATATCGCAGTGAATGAAGTTGCTACAGACTTCTGCTCAAAATGTCATCAAGCATAAGTTTAAGATTATTTTAAATTTCGTTTTGGAAATGAGAAGAAAGAGACAGAGAAAGAAAGAGAGATGTGCTGCTAGCTAAAACATCAAAAACGTATATCCAAGAAAGAAGAAGAGGAATGGTCAATAAAGTAAGTGAGGGCCAACTCTGAAAATACTAGCAAATACATCCTGAAAATATTTCGTTACACAATTTTAAGTTTTAAGGGGATGTTAGTGAATTGAAAATTCATATATCAGCGATAAAATTGTGTTGGACGAAATTTGAAAATTTGTATCTGAAAAATTTGAATAATTTATCCAAGTTCGATGCAAATGTTTTTAACTAATTTTCACCTAATGTGACACAAATTCAATCAGAAAGAGCCATAATACTCTTTTATATGCTCCATGCACTGTATCAATCAATAAAGAACAATTTTAAACATACTCGTACTTTCTATTGCTACTTTCCTAATATCCACCCGAATTCAACGTTATGAAAATAAGCTTGCATCCAAATTTTAAATTTTTACTCCACTATCTGCATACCAAATAATATAGTGTTTTTGCGTGTTTTGCTGTGGCAATCCTCAAAGCGAAAACTAAACAACTTTCATTGAGTGGGTAGCATCGACATCCACTTAGCCAAACTATGTAGAGCGTGACAAGATTTCGCTTTTTCTTTCGTTTAAATTTGACAAACAAGTCCGTCGTGAAAGTTCATTCCAGTTGAATGAACACTGAAAAGTCTGAAATTCTCCTGAAGTTATTAAAAATTAACAAAGCCAGGCAAAGGTAAAGTAAGGATCGACAGTATTATTTTCTTTGCGTTCGGGGAAATGCGTTAAATAAAGTTTGGTGCTAAAATTCCACCCCCGTTGCGCAGATGTAATTTCATAGAAATGGTGGGAGAGTTGTTTTCGAAAATGTAATGAAATGACCCGACGCTCATAATTTATGGAACAGACTCTTTCAGATCATGAAAGTGTTGTTTATTTAATGATTAATTTGCTGTTAGGATTGTGTTGAGATTTTTGGTAGTACAAAATGAGAAAATTGGGAGAAAAATTTTTTTTGGGTGCTGGTGGTATAAAATATATCTTTTGATTGTTTGTACTCAGGCCAAAATCGGCGTATTGTACTCAGATGAGAATCGGCGTATTACTGAAAAATGCTGGTAGATTACGTTTTCACTCTAGCTCTCAGTTGCTAAGCATTTTATATTCCCAAAAAACGATGCAAAGGAAGCGTTTCGGCTTCAATTAAAATTTCCTCTCTTAACAAAACCAACCCTTTCGGTTGACTGAGGTCGTTAAGAACCAACTTCATTGGCATTTCTCCTGTAAGTTTGATAAAAAAAAATCATTTATTTTTCGAAAAAAACCTATCCATTCTTTCAACCACAACACTGAAAAGTGACTCTCATCCTCTCATCGAAATTTACAACGATCATACTAAACCTCAAGCTATATACTATTCATTCAGAATACACTCAATTCTTACAATTCCATAAGCCAATTTTGCTTCACTTACAGCAAATACTCAACCTCAAGAGCCACCATCATTTCGGATGCACAGACGAACGAGCGGTTCAAGTACATCCTTTTCTACTTTGTTTTTGGGTACGGACAACACCAGTACACAAGAAACATCCGTAAAATATTGCAATAATTCTACCGGTTCGACGAAAGCCCAAGACAATTTCTTCAAACAACGACTAATTTCCATCCGTCACGAGAATTGTTTACTTGTACCGTTTCTCCTTACCGCAAAGTGAGTAGACAGATAGGGTAGGTATACGTCAGTGAAATTGTCGAAGTTTAAGCTTAGAATTCCTGATTATCGTGTAAAGGATTTTAGTGGTGGAATTTCATTAGGCTTATTGTTATTTCAGTTTAACTTGCTCCATTGGTAGCAAATGAATTTCTCTACGAAATGTTTCCTTTCATATTCTTTCCCATTTTCCTGAAAAATGTTACAAGGCATAATTTCGGTACTTATACTTATGGCAATAGTGCGGCATTGAATCAAGATGTAGTGACGGTAAATTTGAATTACCATTTTACGGAAAAACTTTTGTGTTTAGAGACCTTTGTTTTTGGAGACTTGCCTATAATGTTGTGAGATAATAAAGGAGCATCCAGGAACTTTTGAACAGCATTTATACTTCTTTGTTATTGCAGATGTACACCGTCAAAGGATCAATTAACCTATTTCAAAGCCATACTTTGCTCCTAAATTATATTTGATTAATAATATGGAGGCTAACATCGTAATGTTAAGACCAGCGAAATGCCACATATAATAACATTAGCTCTTTCGATAAAATCTGATTCTAGAACATCCACGGATAGGAATTGAAATGATTGTTGAATTTTTCACTCAACAAATCTAGATAAGGAGTAAACGGCAATGTGAAAAACCAATTGTTGGAGATGAGAAAAAAAATGAGAAAAACCAATTGTTGGAGATGGTTCTTCCTGACCACGACAATTCGAGCTCTCCCAAGGGACTTTTTGAGCTCTCAAAACATCTAGCTGATGTGTCATCTATCGTATTGCCCTGGTTTGAGAGCAAATTATTTCCCTGTATTCTCGCACATCAAAAATGAAAGCGAGGTCTACGTAGCTCAATCTTCAATGAGAGCGCAAAAAGTGCTTCGGAAATTAAAATCAAACGCATGTAAAAGTATACTGATCTGAAACAACTCTCGTACCTATCGAAACCCATGCAAAATGTCAAATTGACGAAGAATACTAGTGTTCGAAGAACATTAGTATTCTTCGCCAGTTTGGCATTTCAAATATAATAGAAACTAGTTAGCAAAGCGTGGGTAAGCAACTTCAAACAACTTTTAGAAACAGAACAGATAAATCAATTCTAACAAAATGGTCAATTATATATATATCCCAAACGCTATTTTACAGGCCACAAATGCATAATAGTTCTACAAGCTTCATCTTCCAAGAAATCAACTTCCTTTCGAGCGGAATCTCTAAACTTTATTACTGTGTCTTCCAGAGTTTCAATTCCTTTAGGCCATCAAACATTTATACAATCTACAATTTTTCTACCCAATTTTCCTCGAAGCATATTTAGGATTTAATTAAATGACCGATTCGTACAGTTACGAAACTTGTTTCTACGAAATCTATTCAAGTTTAACAATTCGAAACATGTTCCCATCTGCTCGTCGTACAATTCAATTCAACGACTGTTGCCACGACAGTTTCAGGATTTCTATCAGGACTATGGCTGCACGAGATATAGTATAGAATAAAAAGGAATCAGCTCTCAAAAGTACAGTATCATAGATAGCCGCTGTTGTCGACTTTTCAGGGAATTTCCGAAATAAGTTGACCTACCTTTCCTATCTGATGCCTCTTCAGGAATCTCATTCGAGAAATGTGTTTTCGGGAAGTTTTCGTCTATTGTTCTGTTGTTCTTGAAACATAAATGTCGAGTAGTTGTTTCGATGTATGGGAATGTATTCGAGAATAATGGTGTTTGACGGTAATGTCCAAGTGTTATAAAAGGTGTTATATCAACAACTGAGAATGTGATGACCCTAAGAATGTTTCTACATTATTAGTTCGCACGAAATGGACGACGATCTTAATCAGTATTATATCTATTATGACATGGTAGGATAATTTCAATCAAGCTGAGCTTATTTATAGATAATTATAAGCCATAGGTTATGTACAGTAGATAGATCTGAATCGTATTGCATATACAATGCAGAGCATATTCAGGTCAGCAAACATTCACTTTATCGACTATTTCAATCTGATTGTATTCGAAAAGCACGAAAATAGGATGTTCAAGTACCCATATCTGTAAATACGTGTGTATGGGCATATATCTGCATATATTGTCCATTCAGTATGGCCATGTCATATCGAATGCACATGTATCCGGTGAAATGATTTTTGAAAGGATTCATATTAAAGCTAATCGACTAACTGTTTAGTTTGGCGGAGCTCTGTGCTAAGTGGTATTCCATTGAATCACTTTCATTGTTTCCAAACCTTTTTTGAATAAGTTGGAAAGTTAATTTAAATACGAACGGTGAATTTCTACTAGAACTTTTCTAATATTGTGTTCAGGCAGAATGATGTGTTCCCGAAAAATGTAGTCAAATTAAGTTGCTTTTTTACGACTCCTGAGTGTGGGGGAAGTGGTTCGAAATTTGGAGAGGCTATTCCTACAGTCAGTACATTGCATCCGATGATCATATGGCTTTAATTCTTCCACCAATTGGACCTTGTAGGTCTTAGATCCTTGCGTAAAGTCTAACTTCTTACGCACGTCTGCGAATCGATATGCATCATAATATCTTCTATCAGTACAGATTTTACAACTGTGAATAGACATAAACACAGTATGAATAAAAGTCAGTTAGAGAGGCAAAGTTTTCTATGCAGAGCTGAATGCAGACATGCAAATTATCGAAGCTTTGGGTGATGCAAAGAGTCACCTAAGAGGATATGATAAATTTTCTAGGAAATGAAATGTGAAATGAAAATTTGAGTTTGTCGGTTTGCGGTCATGCAGTTAGTTTATTCTATTGAATTTCGTGCTGATTTTCTTGTCGATAATGTAGACTACGTAAAGTTGACCTATAACAACCATTTCGGATCTGGTGATTGAAGTTGGTAAAGTTGTGAACTACGTAAATTGCTTAAATTTCTTAGCGTAGAGTTTTTAAAAGTTTTAGTCGACACTAAAATTTCCCCTAAATCTATTGACATTTATTTTTTTAGAGAAGTCTTCCCTTAAATATTATTGAAACAGGATTGAAACGTTCCGGGCGGTAAAATTTAATAAATTCAAATTCTTTATTAAGGTGTAATATATTACAGTAGGATTTCTTTTACTAATTAATTTGTGTACAGACTTGCGTCTTTTCAACAATAGTGTTTTGGACGCTAATACTAGCAGTTATTGCGTTAACATTTGATTGTCATAACCAGTTCGGGATAAAAATTGGCACGACTTAAAATACCCGAAGTCTTTTGAGTTGCTTAGAAATTATAATTCTTAATCTAGCCTTACAGCTATCTTATCAACTGAGTTTTATCTTACATACAAATGTAGAAATAATAGTATCATACTTTTGTTTTCGTGAATATAAGTAGCTATAGGATGAAATAGCTAGGTGTTGCGATTGGTGATAGTAAGGGGTTTCCGAGGAAATTTAATAAAGAAACTGTGTTTCGTGTAGAAAAGGTTTTTTGGTTGTTTAGCGTAATATTGGATTCATTGTACTCTTTCAAAACTGGAAACTTAATCTGTTCGGCAACAAATGAAAATTCGCACATATAAAGTGGAGATCACTGAAATAACTGAAAACGTGCATGAACAAGTTTTCAAAGAAAAAAAACTAAGAACACCATCTGCGACCTGTGGATCTGTTATGATCGACATTTTTGGGACATCCCAAGTGTATAAATTACACATAATGAGAGAATGATCAGCTTTGGTTAGCATCAGTTTCATCCGGTCGTAGTCGTGACAGATAGACTTAAAGTCTCATTCTGAAGAATCTGTCGTGAAAAAAGCTCCACCAAATATATTCCTCATTATAACCAATTTGTATCTATTTTATTTATTGATTTTAATAAACTATTTTAAAAGGCTACTGCTCAGTCACAAAAATAGAAATACTCAAAAAGAAGCACAAAAGATGAAAAAATTAACAACTGATTGAAAATATTGAGCACATACATATTTCAAACTTCAGCAAATTTAAGCAATGCATAAGTTAACATGGAAGAAAGTGCAATAATGATAAAATAATCAAGCATTATAAGGAGGTTTAAACATTGATTTTGAATTTGAGACTTAAATTGAGAGAACGTTAGCGGAAAAGGACCAAGCTGAAAATCGTTGTGTTTCCTGGGGATACACACTAACGACGAGTTGAAATAAACTTCAGACCGCGCAAATGGAAAGGAAAACATTAATGAGGATCCATCTGATCGATTCACGTTACGTAAGCCCAGCTTATAGCCAAGATTTGAGAGCATAAGGCAATGGAGTAGCTTGAAGACTAAGCACTCGTCAAGGAACACTCGTCGGGAGTCTAAAGAAGGAATTTGGAAAAAAGAAAGACGAGTAAGGTATGTTGAATTTAAACAACAATAAGCGAGCAAAAGCTGCGCTGAACGTATTTTACTGCCTCATTGAGATATTCATGGAGACCACACTTGACAACAATACTCTAGGAAGCTACGAACAAGTGAAAAAAAAACAGATGGAAAGAGGTAGAGATGCTAGTAAAAGGAGCAGAGCATCTAATGTTGAAACCGGACAAACGAGAGGCCTTGTGGGGATACGTCAAATCACTCATCTAAGACCGATACGCTTGACCATTTGGAAGACAACATTCGCCACGTTATTAGCGGTATACGGCCCTAATTATTGGTTAGAGTAATCAAACGTTGGACCTCTCATTTGGACTTTCTCCGAACCAGTCGTGCCGCTCACATGCCCAAAATCATATTCAAATAGAAATGACACAGAATTATCTTTGCAATAAAACCATTTTCATGGCAATCAAAATAATTTACCCGTATTTTATTTCATTTCAAAGTTCTATACCTCTAACAAAACACCCTGTATATGCAATTTGCTGGTCAAATTTGAGCTTCGGATCAAAGAACACACTAAGGTCCTTCAAATTATCAACAGTCGTAATAGAAGATGTTGTTGAAGATTTGGTGACTGAGGTAAAGCATTATGCTGGAACTGCTGCAGTGGTTTATGATGTTACTGCAGGCCCAACTGGAGTCGAGGCTGACGGCAGATTTGTTTGGCAGGTAATATTCGTTGCAGAATACGATTACGCGTCGCTACTGGAGAAGCAACAATAGAGCAGCTTGGAACCGCATTAATGTTCGAAAGAATAGGTACCGAATATAATGCCATCGAAGTCATCGATGGTTGTTTCAGCTCGGATATTTGGACAAGAGCACAGACTTCTTTAGTGGCTGCATCTAACTTTTCAGATAAGCTAGCAAAAGAGCTGTTTAGCTTACTAATGATGTCAGCAGCAGATCAGAGACGAATTACAAATGAAACCACTGAATGATGAAAATGTTCAGTACTGGTAAATATTTCTTAATACTGTAGGCAAAAGTCTATCACAGCTGCTCTACGTCAAGATCACCATACCTTGGGAATTTCGTTTTCATTCGATGACTGCATTGGAAGTTACACGGATGGAAAGTTTTTTTCGGTGGCCATCCGAGCAATCTCCAAAACATGGAATATTAGGCGTGTTTTTTTGCTCCTCTATTCAGTAGAGAATAGAGTATACGCATTGGAAACAACACAACAACACTCCTGTACTAGTGAATTCGCTAGTACAGAAATTATATTCTTCATTTTAAGCTCACGTGCGGAACAATAGAATGTGCTGATAGAAAAAAGAAAAGCTCGTGAGAAGTTGTATTTTTTGCTGTGAGGTGGCCTTGGTTTTTTTCAATGTTATGTTGAATGCATAGATATAAGAAGAATGGATACGAAATGGGCCGAGAGAAATGAAGCAATTTTCGACCTCTGGTCTCAATGTGTTTGTATAAAACAATAACAAATTTCATGCAGAAAAGTTGATGTATTTGGAAATTTGTTGAAATGTATTAGTTTCCCCGTTATCCCAACCACCCCGTAGATTGGATGGATTGAAATGAATGTTTACATAGAGAGTCTACAGCGCTGAGGGGTGGTGCGTGCGGCGTTGAGGGGAAAGCTGTTTTACAGAGAGTAAGATTGCATGTGTAGTAAAATTGCTTCACTCACGTACGGGCTCATGCATTGTGATTGCGTGTCCATTCTTTATATGTCTATGGTTGAATGTTTTGGTAGTTAGGAAATTAGAAAAAGCCCTCATAATGTTTAGAAAGTTAAAAAAGGTAATTTTCTGTTCGTTTTTTTTTTCTATTTTCTATCGATTCTGGTAGTGTATAGTCGTTATTTTCTCCTTTTATTTTCAGCTGTTTTGTTGTACCACAGCGAATATAGCAACCTATGTCAGTCTTAGCGAATGCACTGCTGTTTTGTGCTAGATCGTTGTTTTTGCGGCTTAATTCTATTCTGATCTGTATTGGAGCAAAAAAAAAACACGCCTATTAAAACATTTACTCCTTATGGAAGTGTTTTGATTGCGATATTATCAAAAATTGAATCGTAACTAACTTTATCATATAAAAAATCAATGGTGGCATCTGTTAGTATAGAAACACATAGCCAAAAGTATGTCCACTTTCATAAATACGTTGGTAAACGCATTTGATTCCAATATGTAATCAAACCAGAAATGTTAAATACCAACAAAACTCTCTCCGCGCGGGACACAAGGTCCATTCTTACTGCAATAGTTCCTATTATTCAACCTTATTTTTCGAAATCAACAACCCAGCATTATTTTCAAAAATTAAATGTCTGTTAATGTTCAGCACCAACCTCAAAAGTTGCACACACGCGTCCTTTTATGTTCGACTATTCCAGCAAAACCCAAACTTAAAATACAATAAAATATTGCCCAAAACTTAAAATTTATTTATCATATTCAAAGCTCGAAACAATGCTATACCAACGATACTTCAATCCGAGCACACACACACACTCACATACACACACACACACACAGTATATTCAATTGTTCAAGGACGTAAAACGCCTGCAGAGATTCATTTTAAGAGCAAGAAAATGGCGAAAGAAACACTCCCTACTTATTCTTTGTAATCGCAAGGGTGGATATATGTACATATGTTGATATCAATACCGACCGGCTCAGTTAAAACGTATGTCTGGCTGGGTGGGCTACCTTCATCAACCGACCCAAACAGAATGAAATTAATTAATGTTGAATTTTCTCGAAATTATTCTCCGGTTGTTTCGCTACGAACATTACCGACGCTACTGCTGCTACTAATTTCAAGCAAATTGCAATTAGGATTTTATCTAAGCCCCGTGATGATTGTTGATCTAAGCTTAAGCACGTTATGCTGGTTGCGCTCGTTTTAGTTAATGACCGAAATATGATACTTTATTTTGATGGATGTGATAGTCCTCACGGAGGTGGATTTTTATGAAGTTTTAATTACTGCTTTATAGACAACGTAATCATAGATAATGTTTGATGAATAATAATCAAACTTTTTGCATGCTGTGAAAGAGTTAAATTTTAGGATGCAATGCAGGGATTGTGTAAACAAATATATTTTTCATTAAATCTTTGTTTAAAGACTTTCAATGCTCTCTGCTCTTTGATTGACGGATATTTTCTGATCCAAAATGAGTTTTCAGCAGCATCTTTAAATATCCATTAAAAACTTTAAATAAGACTAAAAGTAACCTGGATAAATTTCAGTATTTGAACATCTTGAAGGCAAATCTACTACAGAATGCCAAAAAATTCAGTAAGAAGGACACTACGTTTTCATGAGGACAACGATCTGACACACGTCTCTGAATTAGTGCGAGCGTGGTTGGATTGTCTGCATCAAATTAAACCGCCAGGTCAGTCGCTCGATTTGAATGCCATTGAGCATGTATGATCCAAGTTAGAGGAAGGAATCAGGAAACATCGGATAAGTAACAAGGATGAATTTAAAAGAGCACTAAAACATGAATGGGACACCTTTTTACCCGAGTACAGAAAAAAGTTGGTATTTGTAATGCAAACTGGTCACAACATATTCAAACAAAAGATATTTTTGATGATATACGTATACTGTTGAAGTTTTTAGACTAAGTTCTATTTTATAAAAAAAAACTGTCCGTAATTTCGTACATAAAAAAACTGTACATAATAAGCGTTTCAAATTCGTTGTTTTTTCTGACGAATCTATGATGTTGCTAAAAGCAGGAAGTACGATTACTTTTCCGGTTCAGATATGCTGGAACAATTTCGACGTTTTGAATGTTCGTTCCTGTTTCGTTTTGAAGAGGTTAAGAGGTCGCTATACTTCAATAGTCCAGCAATATGCCACTCACACTACACTTCTAAATCAGGTAGATTTGAAAGCGGGCAAGTTAATTAGGTAAGCGTTCACACTAATCGCAGTGATTTAGAATGAGGAGATTTAGAGAGAGAAATGTCATTCGAATTTATGTGTACAATTTTTTTGCGCGAAAGTTGTTGAAAATGATGCAGGAACATGCAAGAACATTTTCTTTTCACTTTGTATAGCTCACATTTTCCTTTTTTGTTCAATTTTAGGTATTTTAGAACGAAATTCGAATGACATTTCATTCAAATCTACTGTGCCTCTCACGGATGGAATTCAGCTCGCTCTTAGAACAATTCAGCCGCGAAAACTTCACAATAGTACCTAAATCCAGCTTTCAGCCGCCGTAAATGTATGGGTAATCAGGTAGATTTAAGTTGATTTAGCTCTAAAGCGATCAGCTGATCGAAATCGCCTGATTTAGAGTGTAGTGTGAACGGCCTTGTCGTCTAAAAGGATAGGTACCTAGCGTCAAATCCGGTAGTTCTGATTTTTTGCTGACTTACCTATGATGTTGCCCCAATGAAGAGCCCAAGTTTTCGACCTCAAGAATCGAGCACATCCTTGTCAAAATCGACAAAAATTGTGAAATTTTCGACTTTTCTCGTTTTGGCTAATTTATACCATAAAGGATTTGTTTTATATGTATTATATTAAATTTGCCAGAAATGAGACCGAAACCATCTCTGTATACCCGATAATTTTTGAGATTGAGTCTTTTAAAGTTCAATCTTGAAATTTTTAGCAATATTTTGTTGTTCTAAGTGCATTTTCACACTGTAAGACTATTTTATTCGTTGAAAGCCTCCGTAAAATATTGAAATTTTTAGCAAAAACTAACGTAAAATAATAATTTTAGTAACAAAAATATAATAAAATACAGATAATGTCATAAATGAATGTACGTACATCAATATTTAATTGTTTTTTTTTTTGTAAGGAAAAGATAAAGTTCAGGTGCGAGAGCTGCTGCCGATTGAATGACAACTTTTTGCCAAACATAGCTCTACCAGGCACCACTAACAGGAATGTTCAGGGGAAACCGTCAAAATCTCACGGCTGATCAGGCCATGAAATTAATTTATTCATTCCTGGGAGAGAGCTCTGAGGAGTGTCAGTTCTCTCTACATGAACTCATGGACCAAATAGAAAGAGAACAACCTCAACCACGAACAGTGAAAAGTTGTTTATTTGAAAAGTATGGAGACGATATTTTGGTCGTTGAAACATCCTCCAAACAAGCAACTATTTGTTTTAACAACACAAGTCACAAAATTCTCACCAGTACTTGGTATGAGAATAGAAGCTCAGATTCTCAAGCAGGAGCACTACGAGTGGTGAAGGTAGGATGCTGAAGTCATACGAGAGGACATACGTTCGCAAATTTACGACACAAATCAATTCACACCATCCGACGATTTCTTGCAGAATGTAAATTCTGTAACCAAAAGCTGTGTTTAAACATGCGTCCATGCGTTTTTAGATTACAGTAGTCAACTCAACTCAAATCCAGTTTTTTTAAGCCGGGGCTAAAGCGAAAGCGGTCGGATACGTGGATTAATATACCATAGAATTTATTGCTTTCCTTCCGCTGTTTGTCATTTGTTGATGATTAGTGGATGCTTATTTTACCATACGCATGTTGATGTGCATGATAGCTTTAATATATGATGAAGGGGGATGATGATTTTAATATTATTTGAATATATACGAACATTATAAACATTATGTTTATAAATTTATATATTTACATACATGTATATATATGTATATATATATATATATATATATATATATATATATATATATATATATATATATATATATATATATATATATATATATATATACTGTGAGCATCAAAAGAAAGTGTACACCTATGTGTAGCATATTCAAAACCTCATAAAATGAGTTCTAGACGTCGGATTTTAAAAATGTTTTGTGTTTTGAAAAGGTTTGTTTATTTTCTAAAAGCAAAATAAAAAATTTGATGATAAAACATTGCACTAAAAATTCAACAACAAAATAACAAAAAATACTTCATTTTTTACGCGTCAAAAATAAGTGTACAGTAGAAATTTTTCGGTCCCAAATATCTTTCTGTCCCTGTAACTTTCGAAGAAATCATCGGATAAAATCGAGATCGATAGAGTTATTTGATTTTGACGTGCGGCTATTGTAGGAGACTTTTAGTTGCAGTGCTGCTAAAGTATTGCAAGCACTGAGCATTTTCTTTGTTTATGCTATGTTATGCTTTCAAAGTTTTGCTTTCCTAAATCTTGAAATTCATGCAAGTGGGAGTCCTGAAATGCTTTCCACCCTATGAGTTGAAACGCATTGTTAAGATCAAAGTGGTTTTGGACTTGAAACAGGTTGGAGCACGTGTGGTAGAATATGCACTCAAAATCTGCATGATTTAGTATTGTTCATCGAACATTAGTATTTCTAGCGGTTTAGGTGCGCTAGAGGTATTTTTAATCTTAAAAAATCTTACAAATTGAAAGAATATTTCTCCAATCTATTAAGTCATGAACATGGCGAATGCTTTCTTAATCAGCATTAAGAATGTCATATACAATTGAATTATTGCACGTTTTTTCAGTTAATAGAATCAGGAGTGGCAAGTTCAATTGAGAGTGCTGTAAGCTATTGCAAAAAATGCCTTGTCATTAGTTTGACTCATCACGATTCAGGTGAAATTTTTTGAATTTAAAAAGGTCGAGGTTTTAACGAGGTGCACACAGACGTTTTTTTTTCAATACCTACAAGGATGAGAAGGCGATGACAATTCCATTTCAAGTAGGAACTATTTGTAGGGACTATTGCACACATACGTTTGGCAATATCTAGGGGATTTTTTTTGAGAAATCAACCTAAATTTTCTAAATCTCATTTAAATCGATAGCTTTCTTCATAACAAGACACTTCGTTTGAAGCCATCAAATCCCTTTAAAAGGATACCAAACAAAGCAAATGGGTCACCAACCGCATTTAACCTCATACTGTCAATATTTACTAGAAAATAACATAGTAACGCTCTTAGTTTGTTAAACAAATCCTACTACTCGACAAACATAATTTCACATATTGAGATATACCACATCCCACTGCAAGACAGACTCATACACATTACTAAACCAACACTGACTGCTCGAATTTCACTGCTGTTTTGTCTTGGCCAGTCAATCACAGTGGTATAGAGCTACACATCCGAAATAATACCCTTGTGCTCACCATTCAGACAGAAGCTCCTTTTGCCTGCTTCTTTTCAAAGCTCAACATTGATTTTTTCATACCCTCCATCATCGTTGTCCACATCTCTGCGGGCGTCTGTACCGAAACCAGCTGAACATTAGATTACCAATTACATAACAACGTCCTGTCTCAGATGGCTACCGAGCTGAGATACGACAACCGACCAAAATGAGGCAGACGGAAGAAGAAAGCGACCCATCAGTCGCCACTTGGTGGAGTGTTGAGAATCTGGAATATAAAACATCAGATTATTGTTGTGCGAAGCCATTCGAAATATTTTCGATTCGATGGACAACGAACAGATCCTGAAGTTGGTGTAGATAGGTTGCTATGAAAGGTGACACAATGACTTGGAGCGGTGTCTGAGTGATAGCGCGACTATAGAATGGCGGGCGGGGAGGACTGCGTAGGACACCATTTAATTAGGTGTCAATGAGTCAGTAAACGGTTTGACGATTAAAAGAAAGGTGAGTGTTTGCAATGACCATTTGTTGATTTGATTAAGTGATTTGATAGCTTGGACGAGTGGATGCTGATTGACTGTTTATTACTCTCTTTGGCTAAGCAATTTAAGGTTTTCAAATCAAAATACACTTAATCGCAGTTCTTGATTTTCGATAAGATTTTCGTTGCATCACGAGATGGGAACTCTTATCGAGTTAAAGTATTTCATGCCCGATTTATACATTGGAACGAGCGTCTCGGGTACAAGAGTAAACAAGACTCAACAAGACATTGGACGAGACTCAACAAGACATAGGGTGTATTGTTTACTTAGGATATTGCACCGTACAACACGGACCATACACCATGCACCTTTCATAGGGTGAATTGTTTACTTAGGATATTGCACTTTGCATCTTTCGACAGTTGTGAGCTGTTTTGTTCAGTTCAGTGAACGATGACTGAGGTACGGGCTGTGGCTATTGCAACTGCCTGGTGTGCGTTGAGTTATTTCAATCTGGGACACGCAAACACATGTTTGAAGTCCCTGCGAAAAATTCGAAAATTTAAATGAGCACATGCTACCCTCTCGAATCCCTTTGACTTGATGCATAAAACCGACTTCGCTTCCAGCGGCTTCGAACTCGGACGAGACGGTCATAAACACTCAGGCACAGCAGTAAAAGGATCATTATCCCTTCGTAAAACAAACAAGAGCCGACGAGCAAACCATTTACACACGCGTGCTTGCCATGAAAAACACAGCCGAGACTAGACAAGGAGACCGTTTACACACTCACCTTGTCTTCATTTGGCATTACTCGGCGAGCATGTAATTCCGGCTTAACATGATTTTGAAAGTCAAGGAGCTATTGACATTTCTTGAGAATGCTAGAAGCTAATAAGATATATATTGAAATTTCTGCATACAAAATTTCCAGTCTTCAATTAATTAAAATACGCGATTAATTCTTGACACTCACTGTAATTTTCCGTCAAACTCATTAATTTTTCATATGATTCAAGGGAAAATTGATTTCTTCTTTAAGATTTCAGCATTATTCACATTCTTCAAAGAGGAATTTGTATAAGAATTTCGAATTAGGATGGTTGGTGTTTGCAACTATCGCGTGGGTAATTTTTGGTATACCGAGACAAGCGTAGGCACGAAATATGACAGATGTTTTCGAATAAAGATTTTCGGAATATTCATCAAACAAAACCAGAACTCGGCCTGAATTTCTGGAATAAAGGAGACTCAAGACAGTGATTTATTTTGTTTATTAGCGAAATGTTATTTGGCCGTATTAAAGTATTCGATACGGGTAAATAAATTTCTAAATTTGAAATGAATATTTGTTTATCTGATTTCTTCCCATAACTGACAGAAAGAAGCTTTACTTATCCCAAAAAATTAAAACCCGGTTACTATGGTAAAGTATGGTAAAGTATGATCCAAAAGTAATGATACTCAATATGAACCAAGCCGATTAAACTTCAATAAAAAATTTATTTTTCATCATAGTCTACTAACAAGCTAATACATTTAGTCAATTTTTTCCCAAACCCAGAATACCCTTAGAATTGTTTTTTGTCTTTATTCTCTCAAAACGCCCTAACGGCGGCCATCACTTTGCTACCATCTTCAAATCTTTTGCCTCGAAAATGTTTCTTGAGCCAACGAAAGAGTTAGAAGTCACTGGGAACTAGATCTCGCGAATAGAGCGAATGTTCAAGCAGCTCGAATTCCGTTGCTTGAATTTTTTTTCCCCCTAGTGTAGATGGCAAAAAAAAATCTGCTTAACAGATTCCCGGGTGACCTATCGTGGTATGTGAGGTTTGACTCACTAAAAAAAAGGACCATCTACAAGCCCACGAAGTTCCGAGTCGGGACCCGCCTAAGCCCTGCTTCGACCCGGTCGTGCTGACTCACCCATCGGTAACCACGGACTTCAGAAACTACCACAGTTCATGGGTCGGTAAGGCAACCCTCCTCCCGCTTCATGCGCAGCACTTTCTCAACATATGTTGAGACTGCGCGCGAGTTCTCCTCGTTTCGCAGCATTGCTTCCACGATCGTCTCAGGCGTTGCCAGGTCAATCGTGGACTCAATGGTGCGCCTCAAACTTACAAAGCGACTGCACATAAAGAATGTGTGCTGAGCATCATCGAGCTCAGTCACACAGTACCGGCAGTACGGTGTGACCACCTTACCAATTCTGTTCAGGTATTTCCTGAAGTAACCGTGCCCTGTCAAGAATTGACAAAGGTAAAAGTTTACCTCTCCGTGAACTGTTTCTTGAATTGCAGCCGTCGCAACTCCAGGCTTCTGAACCAGTGCGTTGCCTTGATGAAATAGCACTCCGGCTTGCAGTTTGCCACATCTATTTTCCTCAAAAGCCACCCGCAATCCTCTTATTTGGTCTTTGTAGTAAGAACCTAATATAGTGGCTTCCTTTTCCAAATAATCCAGCATAGTGATTCTTTCAGCGTCCCAAAAAAACTAATGCATAACCTTCCTTGACGAATTCGATACCTTGAATTTCTTCGGCATCGGTGAAGAGTGTTGCTTCCAGGTCATCGATTGCTGTTTGATTTCTGGATCAAAATGGTCGATCCAGGTCTCATTCATAGTTACGGAACGTGACAAAAACTTCTCCAGATCTGTCTGGAACTTTTTGAGGTTCACCCTCGAAATGACGACTCGTTTCTCCTTTTCCTCGTCGGTTTACATTCCCGGCACCCAACGCGCAGAGACCTTCTTCAGTGCCATACGATATCCTTGTGACCTCAGCTATCTCACTCACTAGTCACACTTTGATCTGCCAATTCCACATCTTTGACTTTTTTCACGTGGCCTTTAGTGAGCGACATGGGTGGACGTCCTCAGATTTCAAAATTTAGGAAAGTCATACACCCGTTACTTATATTAATTATGGAATGCTGATCTTAAGACGGGTCCAGATTCTTGCCGAGACATAACGAGTACAGCCGAGTGTGAGAGTTTTCTCGTCGACTCTTGACTATTTCTCTCCATCCACATACATGCCAATACATGACGAAGCCGAGAGTGTGTATGGCTTTCTCGCTGCCGGCTACCTGGTTTATGAGGACCTCGCCTTAGTTCGGGGTCACTGGAAATGTTGTGGGTTCTAGGTATCGAGTCAAAGTGATTCGAAAAAAGGTCTGGTATTGGCTGCTACTTACAAAGCGATTTGTTTTGTTTACGAAATCATGAACAAAATGGGTACAAGGTACACTGTTTGAATATTTGTAAACAAATTTCTGAACATAAAAAATGCTACCTACCTCCATGATATGAATATGTGCGGAGTTAAACTTTACACCATGCAGAAGGGTGCGAAGTTTAAGTGCGCAGATATGCTTATCATGTAGGTAGGTATCATTCCATCAGATAAGCCGTTTTCACCCTATGCCTGACCGAATGTCTTCCCCACAGATATAAGAGAGAAGTTTTTGGCCTATAACTTCCAATTCAGCTGTCAGATTTCAACGAAATTCACACGATATTTGGAGCTTATCTCAGACAACATTTGATCAAAATTTGGTAGGAAATTAGGATAGAGTTGCCAGCTATGGTGATTTTTGTCTCCTACATCTTGCAAATTCGCTCAGCACAATAAAGCTTTTTTCCCTATAACTTCCGGTCCAGTCATGAAATCAAAACGAAGTTTGTGCAGTAAATGGATCTTTATGTAAACCAAATGTCGTAGGAATTTCATAAAAAAATCATGAAAGGCTGCCAGCTATGACCATTTTTGTAATTTTTTGGAATCTCTTTACTAAGCAATTATGCCATTGGATTTGCAAACGGAAATGATTCTGCAATGAAAATTAACAACAAATATTAACGTTTTAAAAATTTCAAAAGTTTTGAGGGTGGTAACCCTAAAATTCTTTTCACCCGATTAACTTCCAGCGCAGTGATTCAATCGAAACGAAATTTATTGGTTGGGTTTAACTTAACGTGAAGCAGATTTGGTAAATTTTTTGTTTTGCTGCTGACACAGGGTAACCAGCATTAGCCATTTTCGTAAATATTGCACCAACAGATGCTTCAAATTACTTACTCATATGCAAAGCATTTGCGATAAAAATAAGAAACCAATTTTTAAATATTCCAAGTTTTAAACATTTTTCGGATGGCAACCTCAAACAACGTTTAACCGCTGAAACTTTCGATGAAATCCTCCGATGAGAACGAAATTCAAAGGATAAGTTGATTTAAGTATGAGCTTGTTAAGGTAAACTTATGATTGCTTCATTGGGAAAGTGTTGCCAGCACTGAACATTTTCATCATTTGTGTTATAGTTGAGTTTTGTTGCTTGGGATAAGGAATGGTTGTACAAAATAGTGTATTACGTCTTCCCTCATTTTTTTGTCACTCAAAGACAATTTCTTCGAAAATTAGTTTTCTAGCGGTTCTGATGCGCTAGACTTTTTTATTAGTCTTGTGAGATCTACCTGTGACAAATCCATTTTGCAAACTGACTGGCAATTACCTAATTACCTAAGTTTAAGAGAGGCTAAACTAAGGTTCTTTTAGAACAAGCTTGTCTTAAAGTGATAGCAAATACCTGAAATTTGTCCAGATTCATACAGTTATTGGTTCTATACAGATGAAATTTGAAATTCACGTAAGATCAATAGTTTTCAAGATATAAACCTAAGAAAATTTCGACGAAATGTAGTAATGAAATGTAATAATCAAGAATAGTAATGAAAACAGACGACAAATGCATCAAAACATTGAAGCTTTCTCAGGCTCTAAATGAAGCTTCTATATATGAAGCTTTTATGCAGATTTTGATGTTGAACCAGTTTGTTGCTAATGAAAATTCATGTAAAATTAATAGTAAACGAGATATTTAAGCAAAACTGACTTTCATAATCTTTGACCTTTAGTTTAATGACTCTGAAAAAACAGCAGGGCTTCTCAAGGCAAGTCAAAATAGAGCAGCTGTCAAAAAAAGTTGAGCAAGATTGAGCAATTGAGTGGTAAAAAAAGGTCGAGCAAGTTAGAGCGATTGAGAGGCAATTTTCAAAATTCATTAGTTATCAGAAGGTCAACCTGTCAATTCACTAATAAAAAACTGTTCTTCAGTGACAATTTTGTGTTGAAAGTCGGTTCCGAGACAGCTGATAAACAGTTGTTTGCTCGAACTTGCTCTACCAGAAAAAGAAGAGCAAAAATCGTACTCTAAATTGCTCTAATTCAACTTAGAGCAGGCTCATGAAACACAAATCAAAGCAATTTTGGGCAAGTTAGACCACATTTTGTTGAAATATCTCAACCTAGGTTAACCTAGAGCAGCTCATTAAACTCATCTGATAATAATTTTTACGTTCAAGATTTTGTACTGAAGTTGAAAAATTGTGTTTCTCATCTCTCAATATCATACAATAATAAACAGAATATTTTGGTAGAACGGACTTTTTGTCTAATATAACTGGGCTTTTTCCCTTATCTTGCATTTTCAATTTTTATCAAAGCAGAGTTCAATCATAATCAGCTTTTTCAATGTTTTCAGTTGGTAAATGTTATTAGTGTACAATACTCAGCAGTTCAGGATTTATGTGCATATATAGAAAACTACTACTTCACCAACATCAAGCAGGCCAAAACAATATAGCTGCTGGATTTAAAAATCAATTATATTAGTTAGATTAAGATTATCATATAGCTGAATTGAAACTCCGGCTCATTATTGAATAAACTTCGATGAAAAATAACTAGCTTCAAAATTCAACCAGTCGTAAAATAGCCTCACGCCACCTTTGAATCGAAATTTCAACATGCAACGTCATTCTCATTCACAAAATCTTCATTGCAAACTGATGCCAACATGATTAGGAATTTTTTTTTTCGTACAATTGGAGATTAATGATTTCCTCAAAACAACGTTGAGAACATGATTTATACTAGCAGCGAAATACTACCATTTCGCTTTTTTCGAGTTTAAGCCGGTAGTCTTGATGATTAATCACAAAAGTCGTCCTTGACGTAGACTGCTATACTTTTCCTGTTTTTCTTACCAAATACTGGTTCCCATGGTTAGTGAAGAAGAAATGAAGTATAATGCTAGATTATTACAATGTAAAATTAGATTCGTGGGAGAATTCATGTCATTCAGTGGGATTATACGAGTAGAATTTCAATGGATTCATTCAATTTAATATCGGGATATTTTCAAGAGATTATAGATACAGAAACGCCAGGAGCAGATTGATGAAGACTTTGTATTAATGATTTTTTTCTACGGAAATAATCATTCGATTTATCAAATATGTATCAATTAGTTTTCAAGTGACTCTACTAAATTATGTCATTACGACATACCTCCTTTAGGAGTTTGAATTCAGTTTGTAAAATTGACAAATTTCCAAAAACAAATCCAAGTGTTTGTTGTATTTGTGTAAATCAATCATCATAAATTGCTCAAAATTTAATTAATCGTTTTACCCATACACTTTTTGTTATCCTTTTTTCGTCATTAGCACTCCAATGAACATCTAAGAGCTATGATACGCGATGAGCAGAATTACTCTCTACAGTGGTAGAGATTCGTATGAGCGCACTACTTTATTTAAATTAAAAATATACTAAATATTTTATATAATATATATAAAATATAAAAATATAATATATATTAAAAATAAAAGAGATATTATGCTTTCTTTGATCAGAAATGATTTGAATTCATTTTCGAAAACAAATTAAATTTTTCTATATTCTAAAGAACAAAACTCTAATTTATGGTTCGACATCCGTATGAACGCACTTGTCATTTTGAAGCAAAACAAATTATTTAGTTCATATATTTGGGCCTTTTTTTATTTAATTGGAGCTTGAGTAGCATGGTGACAGTGGCGGCTCGTGGTTTTGAGACTAAGGGAAGCACAAGTAAAATATAGAAGCATATAATATAGATAAGCATACTTAAGAAGCGCATAGTAAACTATACATGCGATTTTTTTTTAAATATCGTGTAAAAATTAATTAGGTATTTCAATCCTGACCATATTTGCATTAAAAGTTAATGATTGATTGTCAACAGTTTATTTCAGTGATATTCCTACTAAGATCAATAATCTCACAAAAGCTCAGATATGTATAGTATTTGAAAGCAAAAAACATTACTAAGTTTTTTAACTTTTCTTTGAATTATAAAAAAAGTTAAATTGAAAGCATATTACAGGCTAAATAAATAGTAAAAATTTTTTAATAGCTCAAAGTAGAGGATATAATGCATCTTTTAGCAAATTAAATTAAATAGCCAATGCCACAATAAAAATAAATTCCTCATATAATTTTGCAATAAAAGTGCCTAATGTAGTTACATTTTGCAAACAGTTGACAGAGCGAAATTAGTGGTCTTGGTTGCTTAGACTCAATAAGATCCTCAATGAAAAAGACTACCGCAGTAAATACTCTATGGCACATCAATTTTGGTTTTGCACATTAAAATCTATATTAAACGCGTAAATATCAACTTGTCGAAACATAATCTATTCAATACGCTCTCACTTTAACGAGCTTTATGCTATAATTTACTTTAAAAATTATCCTTTTATATAACCGACAGCATCAATACTGACAATACAAAATCATTCAAGTCAAAAGTCGAACCTGTTATAAACAGGTGCGTTTTTTTGCGAAGAAGACATAAAAAAGCGCACCTAATGTAAATTATAAATGCTAAAGAAAACACTTCAGAAATTCAACATAGAAATAACAGAGGCGAAAGCAATCAAGTGGTCATTTAACGTAAAGCACCTGAACTGAGAAACTCATTTTGCGAAAGTAAACCTAAAACAGATACAAAAAAAAACGATCTGGAGAAAATTGCACACGAAACAATTTAACTCCTACATATTCTCCATATCAACGTTATAATCACTTGCACCGTACACACCATGCAAATAAAGCATAAAAGGCATCGAATCAGAAGGGGAACAACTCGTAAGAAAATGAGCAGAAAAGAATACAAATTCTATAACGTAGATCATGACGGCAAGCAACCATAAGAGCGACGCGGATGAATTTTCAGCGTCAACATAGGCGTCCAAAGCAATTAAGTGGTCATTTCACCAAAGCACCACAACGGAAAAACTACGTCTTTTGCGAAAGCGAACCCAAAGCAGACACAAAAAACCGATCTGGGGAAAACTGCACACGAAAAAATGTTACTTCTACTATTATATTCCCCACATGAATATCACCATGAAACATCACAATGGCTTGCATCGTACATGTGTACATGTGAACAAAGCAGAAAATGCATCAATTCCTAAGGGGAACAGCGCGTAAGAAGAGGAGCAGAAGAGAATCTGCAGATAAATCATGAGGGCAAACAGGAGACGCGGATACTATTGCAGCGTATTAACAATAAACCTACCAGCACCGGTCAATTTGACCGGTAGCAAACTTTAGTCAAATTTACGCATATTTAAACGTTATAATATGGTTATCAAACTATATGACTTTTCTTAAAATATGCATACAATATATTCTGCAGTACTGGCTTCAAGTTGTATTTCCCTATTTCCAAGAAAAATTTGTTTTGTGCACTACCTACCGCTGCCGGTCAATTTGACCGCTGGAGAAAATACTTTTAGTATCAAGTACAATCTCAACTAGAGCAGTTCTAATGCGTTTTATGTGATTTGGTTACGATCGCGTGTGTGAAAAAAATAAAGGAAAGCATCCAAACTTGGGTATAATATATAATAGTGTAATATTTTGTGGTGAATATTTTCCGTCAAAATGTCAAAGCTTTTCAAAGTTACAAAGTACTTAGAAAAAACAACGGACATAGAAGAAGCGTGTTCAGTGTATGTTGAACAAGAAATTTCCGAAACTGATCAATACATGGAAACAGATAAAGCGCTATTTACAACAAGTGAATTGGAGACTAACAGCGAGAATGAAGAGGAGAATATTATAAATAAGCATCCAGGTCAGAAAACAACGAGATTTTTATCGACATTCGAAAGTGAGACAGATGTAGAAGACCAAAGCATCGAAACTGCGGCCGATGGAACTGTTTGAAAAGAAATAGCCGGAAGTCTCAAACCTGGAACGACGCCAGCGCATAATATTTTTAAGGATGTGTCAGGTCCAACAGGATATGCTAAACGACATATAATGAAAGGAAAATTAAAGACGGCATTTTCTCTTATCAGGGTGTTGGGGACAAAGTGGAAGCTAAATGCAACAAAACTAAATGCATTTATTGCTGTGCTATATGCCCGCGGCGCATATGAGGCGAAAAATTTGGATGTCTCATATTTGTGGAATAAAGATTGGGACCCGCTTTTTTTGCAAAAACAATGAGCAGAAACGATTTTACAAGCCAGATAAATTTGGAATAAAATTCTGGTTGGCATGTGATGTCAATAGCAAGTATATAATAAATGGTTTTCCTTATTTGGAAAAGGATGAAAGAAGAGAATCTTTAATTTCACTTGGGGAGTTCGTGGTTCTGAAGCTGATGGAACCATTCACAGGATGCGGAAGGAACGTAACAACAGATAATTTTTTCACGAGTGTACCATTAGCCAAAAAGCTACTTACAAAAAAGACCACAATTGTTGGGACAATCCGTGGAAATAAAAGAGAATTGCGAAAGTTAGCCAAAGAACGAAAAGATAAAATGACTCAGTTTTCAAGCAAATTGTATAAATCAAATGACATTACTCTTACAGTGTATAAAAGTAAACCAAAAAGAAAAGTTATTATCCTAAGTTCCTTGCATAAGTCAATAGAAATCGAAAAAAATTACAAAAGTATACCGGAAACAATTAGATTTTATAATGGTACAAAATTTGGTGTAGATGTGGCGGACCAGATGGGAAGGAAATACAGTGTGAAGTCGAAAAGTTGTAGTTGGCCAGTTCAGGTTTTTTTCAACATTTTGGATCTAGCTGGAATAAATGCCTGGGTTTTGTATAGAGAAACTACGGGTGAAAACATTTCGAGGCAGGAATTTTTATTCCAATTAGCTTCAGAGATTATCGCTTCACATGAAAAATACGAGAAGGAAAAACTTCACTAACATTGTCCACAAACTCAAATTCTTTCGGACGAAAAACTTGCCAAATTAAATTTTGTAAAGATAATAAAACTACGAAAATCTGTTCTAAGTGTGAAAAATATGTGTGCGGCAAATGTACATTTCATAATAAAATAATATGTATTAAATGCAGTGAAACCGAATAAGATAAATGTTTATCAATAAGAATAAAAGTTTTATTTTTTTTACATATATCATTTTTGATAGAAATAATATTTAGGTTAGCTTCTTGTGTGGGAAAATGAAGTTTTAGTTTCTTGAGTTTATAAATGGAATTATATAAAAATAAATTTAAACGGAATTTCATGAAAATTATTTATTTTAGTTTATATTCAGTAATAAATTAACCATTATCTACTTTAAATGTCAAAATCGAAAAATCTTTAATTACCGGTCAATTTGACCGAACGTGGTAGGAATAGGTATACAAGAACTGTCGGTAGGTTTAGTGTTAAGTTCATTCATTAACTAAGGTTTTCAGGTCGTTCAGCGGGTGGATGGGGCAAGGGTTTTTTGAATTTTTCTATCCACCAAGACGCTGCGAACTGAGCCAGCGTCCGCTATACTATGTGAGTACATTGACTTTAAAATTTTTGTGGACATCATTTAGGCAAAGCGTAAAGTAGATCAATGTGAAAATCACGAGTTTGAGCATTGAAGCAAGATCACTTCAGTGTTGTTGTGTTTTGTATATCTGAATGAACTGTATGTTTTGAATTGAATGGTATGCAGTGCTTGTAGTTTATAGTAAAACGTTTAAGTTTTCGTTGTGTCGCTGTAAATTTAATGTGGAAGCTCTGTAGTTGGACTCTTGTCAAATAAAACCATTAGATTCATAGTAGCGATGGAATTTTGCCGTTTGTAAGAAAATAAATGTTATTCCATTGATTGTTAAATATTGATTGTAAATCTTTTGATTGTTACATATTGATTATTTAATCAATTTTGTGGATTAGCAAGGGAAGCACTGCTTCCTTTGCGTACATCGACGAGCCGCCCCTGCATGGTGAGTAGATCACTAACTTTTTGTTTGTTAGGTCCCTGGGTGAAATCCATGTTCAGACAAGGGACCGCGCACCGAGACTTGAGTTCACTTAGCACTGAATAGGTGCCTGCGCTCATGAGGGATAAATGGAGTTGTTGAATTAATCACTTGACATTCGTGTTTATATTGATTGTAAATTTGTGAATGAAGCTCCTTACCAGCTTCAACCCCCAGACCCAACAAAGGTTTTCGTGAGATTGCTTTACTTTAGTTTGATTTAATTACCTCCTTCACTATCATTGACCCTAAAAAATTGGTTGGACATTGAATTAGATTTTTTTAGACAATCCGGCTTAATTTTGTGTCGGCACGCGTGAATTCTTGCTTTTAAGGCATTCACACTATCAAACTGACGTCCATTTTCATATACCTTTCCAGCGAGAATTTCCGAAAGGTTCTCAATAGGATTACAGTCAGGACTACAAGCGGGCCAGTCAGGTGTGCGAATATTTTTGTCCAAAAGCTTGGTTTACATCGAAGCATTATGCTGCGGGAAAACTACATCTTCGTCGGCGCAACTATTCAAATGACAGATCTGTGTGCATCTGGTAGTTCGTTCGAGTGGTTATGAAACATATTGAAACCTTTTCTTTACATGAGAATGCACCCGAAACCATAACGCTTCCATCACAGAAATTACGATGCGATCTGAACACGTTGTTTTTACTTTTTACTATTAAAATCATTTTGGCCAAAAATTCATATTTCTATGTATATATGTATATGTATATATCATCAAAAAATTTCAGTGAAAAAATCTCGGGAATGCGCCATTCGATTGAACTGAAATTTTCAGGATACATTGGTGAATATGCAGAATAATGCCAGGTCTCACAAGAAGCTAATAATATTTAACCCTTTGGCGCCGGCGGTCATTTTAGTGATATTTTCAATATACCTATTATTCTGTCAACAACTAGGTTAGGTTAGTGAAGAGGGCTGCCGGGAACGTGGCCAGCATTAGGCCACCAGTTTGGGCCCATTTGCCACCCTCATAGACAATCACACGCATTCACACTTACATCCATGGCACTGGTGGGTAGCCCTATGTATGCGCTAGGCGCCTAAAATGAGATTGGGAAAATTTGAAAAATTTTGAATTGCGATAGCTTTTGACCAGATTATCAGATCATTATGAAACTTAAAGGACATATTGATATGACTAAGTTATGGTATTGCTGGCAACCCTGCAGCAGCGGCGAGCATTGAAAGTTAAAATCTTCAAACCATCGACTCTCCTAAAAAAATTTCGACTTTTACAGCGAAAATCAACTCATAAGGAAATCTAACCAAAGGAAAACTTTTGAAATTTCACATCGTACAAGAACGGTTATCCTTCTCCAATTTACCTATATTTTAACCATCAAAAACTTATCTTCACTAGAACTCACGACCCAATTATCAGATATAAATGAAATTCACAGAATGTATTGGTATTAAGTAAGACCAAGTCTGATAGAAGCGATTTGGGAGTGCGGGCAACTCTGTGCTAGTAGTGCCATCTTGAAAATTTTTAAAGAAAAACAACTATTTTTTGTCCTATGAACTCTGATTCAGTTACCACATTTGTATGAAATTAGCACAGAAGCCGAACCTAATTTTAAGCCGTGTTTGGTAGAAATTTGGTTGAAAAATTCGGTTGGTGCTGCCAGCTATGGTAATTTTGGTTACTTGGGTTTTGAAAATTCGCTCAGGAAAATAAAGCTTTTTGCCCTATATCTTCCAGTGCAATAATGAAATCAAAACGAATTCCATATGATAAATGCAACTTATTATAGGCATTATTCAGACGGAATCTGGTTAAAAAGCCAATATAGGGCTGCCAGCTATTGTTCATTTTGTATTTATTTGCAATAGCTTTATTAAGCGATTTTATTGAAACAATTTTCAACGGTAATGACCTTCTAGTGAAAATAAACAACATATATTAGATTTTCGAAAATTTGAAAACTTTTGCGACTGGTAACCCTAAATTTCTTTGTACCCCTATAACTTTCAATGCCGCCATAGGATCAACACGAAATTCGCAGAGTAGGTTGATTTATATGTGAGGCAATTGTGATATATTTTTGGTTTTGATGCAAGCGAAGGGTTGCCAACGCGAGGCGTTTTTTGCTATTTTCGTATCAATAAATGCTTACATTAAGTATTCATATCGCGAACATTTACAATGAAAATTAGCTACCTATGTTTCAATTTTCTAAGTTCTAAAAATGGTTCAGTCCCTAATATCTTCTTTTTTTGATCCCAAACATCTTTCTGTTCCTGTAACTTTCGACGAAATCATCAGATTAAATCGAGATCTATAGAGTTATTTTATTTTGACGTGAGCCAATTGTGGGAGACTTTAAGTTGCAGTGCTGGTAAAGTGTTGCAAGCACTGAGCATTTTCTTTGTTTATGTTATGTTATGCTGCTTTCAAAGTTTTGCAGTGTTTGGCTTTCCTAAATCTTGAAATTCATGCAAGTGATAGTCCTGAAATACTTTCCACCGTATGAGTTTAAATGCATTGTTAAGATTAAAGTGGTTGCTCTCAAAATCTGCACGATTTTCTGTTGTTCATCGAACATTAGTATTTCTAGCGGTTCAGGTGCAATAGAGTTTTGTTTTAAATTATGCCAGTGACAACTGTGACAGTTTGGGCCAATTCATTCAAAATTCAACTTTTTTCAGCATAAAAAAGTACCGTTTCCAAAAAAAGAGTTATCCATTTCATTCTTGAGAAAATAAACTTTAAAAAACAAACAAAATATTGGGAAAGTGGCGTAATTTTCATTGTAAAGATTAATCCTGGTCATTATATGTGAAACACAATATCGTTTAAATGTCCTCCACGGAATTTCTGACAGGGCTTAATCCTTTTGAGGTAATTTTCAACGATATTTGGCTTCACAAATATTGGCTTTCAGTTCGTCTAGAGTTTAGGGATTGTTTGCATAAACACGATCTTTCGCGTGCCTCCACAAAAATCCAGGGGCGCTAAATTCATATCAGCTAATCGTGAAATTACACGTTATGTAAAGAAAAATTGATAAAAACTGATATGTAAAGAAAAATTGCCTGTGTTGCGTGATTTATTGCCCCATCCTGCTGAAGCCACATATCGTCAAGATCATAATCTTCGATTTCCGTCCAAAAATAATCTGTTAAAATACGGCCAAAGCGCTCAGAATTGACCGTGATGGCTCGTTCTTGATAGCTCTAAAAAAAATACGGCCCAACCACGCCACCAGATCATAATGCGCACCACACAGTGACTTTTTTCGGATGTAATTGCCACTCTACGGTAACTTGAAGATTTTCCGAGCCCCACATTTTACAGTTCTGCTTGTTAACGTAACCACAAAGCGAGCAACGGGCCTCATCACTGAAGAATTTTTTTTTTGATAAATCAGCATCAACAGCTTTTAGTTCCCACACCCAATGTTCGACTGTTAAACGACAGTTGTCGGTATGCAGGGTTTCACTTTCTCAAGCACGAAATGGATAACCCTGTATGTATTTTTTGGCGAGTTTTATTTTTTTTCTCGGTGAACGACGATTTTTTTTGACGAAGTAATATGTTCTTTTTGCAATAAATCGATGGAAAGCTGTTCTGCCTGGTCTAAGTGCTCATATTTAATACTCTTGGAGAATATATTATGCGAAAACTTTTAATGAAGATTCTTTAGTGTTTTTCAAAACAAAATGTGCAAAAAAACTTTAAATTTCGCGCTTAATTAATCCTGTTAATCTTTAATTAATTTTCTGATCGTTATACTAGGCTCCGTTTACATTTTTGCTTTTTCTTTCAATATAGTACTGTTAGTTATATAAGTTTTACAGCCAGATAGAACTCATTCATAGCAACTCCAAAAACAGGGAAAGAGGATTTTTTTACAATTATTCTACAGTAGAGAGTACAGTTTATTATACATTTTCAGATGTGCGCATACGAAAGTCTACCACTGAATAAACTTCATATCACAAGAAATTTAAATTTATAATAATCGAATAGAAATTAGTAACTCTAACCAAAACATAAACCCTAGAATTATTCAGGTGTCTAATCATTAATCTAAAGGTTTAATTTAAATCCCTCTAATTAGAGAACGAAAGCATTTTCCGATTCAGGTTCATCTTTATGATATGTAAATTTAGGTATGTTCGAAGCTGTTATTCGCACAAGCTCACTAGATCTTACACACGAATGATAATGCACGAATAGTTTATGTAATTTAGTATGTATCAGGCTCAAGTGTCCTTTAACAAAATGTAGGTCTTGTTTATCGAGAATGCTTTGAAAGAGGTCTTAATTTATTTATGCAGAGTCATTTGGAATGTGCTCAAATAGTACTTAATGAAATATTTAGAGTTGAGATGATATTATGTTTGCATACAAAATGTATGCCTGGGTTTGATGGGCATATTCAGATACTTTGATTTTTTGCTAAATTAGTTAGGATTTTTTAGTTACACGGTCATCTTTCTAGGCGACCATCTTGGGCAAATAGGCGTTTGGGAAACCAATATTAGGCGCGTTTTTTCAGCAGAGAATGGAAGAGACGCATTGGAAACAACAACACTTCTGTACCAGTGAGTTACCAGTACCAGTTCACGTGCTGAACTATAGAATGTGCTGATAGAAAAAAGAAAAGCTCTTGAGAAGTTGCTTTTTTTGGCCATGAGCTGGCTTTGGAGTTTTACTAATGTTCGAAGAACATTAGTGTTAAAATCGCTTCGCCGAAAATTCCTCATATATATATATATATATATATATATATATATATATATATATATATATATATATATATATATATATATATATATATATATATATATATATATATATATATATATATATATATATATATATATATATTCATATATATATATATATATATATATATATATATATATATATATATATATATATATATATATATATATATATATATATATATATATATATATATATATATATATATATGAATGTATATATAATGTATATAAATGTATATGAATGTATATAATATATATATATATGAATATGCTGATAGAAAAAAGAAAAGCTCATGAGAAGTTATCTTTTTTGCTGTGAGGTGGCTTTAGTTGTTTCAAGTTTATGTTGAATGTTCTGGAAGTTAGGAAATTAGAAAAAGCCCTCATAACGTGTAGAAAATTAAAAGAGGTAGTTTTCTGTTAGTTCTTTTCTATTTTCTATCGATTGTGGTAACGTATACTCGTTATTTTCTCCCTTTATTTTCAGCTGTTTTGTGGTACCACAGCAAATACAGCAACCTATGTCAGTCTTAGCGAATTCACTGCTGTTTTGTGCTAGATCGTTGTTTTTGCGGCATAGTTCTATTCTGTTCTGTAGCGGAGCAAAAAAACACACCTATTATTTGATTCCCTTTTAACAACTCCGAACATTTGTGACAGGGGTCGGAACTTGAGCTGTCAGATGTTATATGTATATTTGCAACAACTTATAAAAAATCTCGTAACTGTAAATTGATGCTGATTTATACACAAAATATAATTGAAAAGATTTGAAAAAGAAACGGATAAAAGTTCGGTTCCATTCATTCCAATACAACTGAAATGATTCTAAATTCAAGCAATACACGATAACAACAAATCAAATCACTTACCAAAACTTTGACTAACCCATATCCCCAGCATATCCAGCTTCAGCAGTCGGTAGTACATGTCCTCGCCTTTCTCCAGATTCATAAACAAATGATATACAAAACTACCGCACCACGGTGCTACGGCTCCGAACAGATGACAAAACGATAAGAAACGAAAATCTTTCTCCCATGGTATTAACGATGGTACAGTATAGAGAATATACACAATCGGAATTCCTGTAAAACAGAGAAAAAGAAAAGGAAGACATCAATTCATTGTATGAAAACACCCACACACGTGTGCGATATTACCAATTAACTATAAGCTTAAACAGGTCGAGTGTACTAGACAAAAACGATTAATCTAAATTTAATACGCGTCGTTAAATCAACGCAACTTAATCGGATAGGTATCTAAGAACGAGTTTGTACATCAAGAAAACGCCTACATTATCAGTTTATGAACATGATTAGCGGAAAGACAACGAAGTGAGCATGAAATCCATAAATCATCCTTTATTTTGGCAGACGCTGAGCCGCAGGAACCGAATTTTGACTCAGCATCACGAGCCTTATCGAAAGTACATACCGAGGAATATCCTTTTGTATAAACAAGTGCGTGTGTTTGTTTGTTTGCGTGATTGTGCACTAGCAGGAAGAAAATATAAACCTCAAGCCTTATAGGGATAATCATCTGCAGTAAGAGATAAATGAAACCCCGAATAACATGCTCAAATCTTTATCGACTTATTCAGACAACCGAAATATCATCAAGTCTTCGATCGATTTCATCGTTACAGAGTAGAAAATTCAATTAGCAGTATATATTTGATTTTAATTTGTTGGTACAATGCTAGACTCGAGAAGAAATTTAACGTTTGGTATGGAGAGTCGTTTATTATTTGGAAATCAATTTTAAATGGTCGGCTGATAAATTATCTGAATAAAAATAAAATAAAATTCAGGAAATACTACATATGTCACTTCGTGTTCTGAGGAGCTTTCACGCGAAACGGATAGGATTATGAAGCTGAATAAGAAGAAGAGACCAGGAAGCCGAAAAGTACAAATTTGGCCCCATACGTATGTAAGCAGCGAATGATGACAATCATCATTATGTATTTATTAATATTTTTATTTACCTATTTAAAATCCATTTTACAGACACATAAACCAATTACTTAATTTATCATCAAGCAAGATATAAAAGTATAGAAGTAATTACATATAAATAGATAATAAGAAAATTAAAAATTAGGCATTTAATAAAATTGAATACAATACAAAGATATACATAAGTTAAAAATACGAAATAAAGGAATATATAACTACTAATTAACACATAGGTAACCAAATTAATCAATCAAAATAATTTATCAAAAAGTGCACATATTAAAAAACAAAATTAAACCAGTGAACAAGTCATAAAAAAGACGTTTGCTTAGTTTTAAAATTAGTATACAATCCAGCAACCGCTAGAAACAATAGTGTTAGAAGAAAAGTAGGGGAACCATACCGATTTTGAGTTCATATTCTACCAAACGAGCTACTTATTACAGGCAATCTGTTTCAAAGATCATTTACGACTCGGATCTCAACGATGCATTGAAACTCATAGGGTGGAAAGGGTTTTAGGGTTACCACTTGCATGAATTCATTGCCGATTGCTTGTCTTACAAAACTTTGAAAACAGCATCTCCTTTGTCATAAATGATGAAATCGCTGAGTGCTTGTAACACTTTGCCTACTACAGCTGCATCTTGTCAAAATCAGCATACCCTAATGATCTTGTTTTTATCCGATGGCATCATCGAAAATTACAGGGGAAGAAAAATGTTTAGGGCTGCCATCCGAGCAATTTCCAGTGATAAGAAAATTTAAGCACTAGTTACTTATTTTCATTGTAAATGTTTGCCACATGAATATTTCATGGTAGCACGTGTTGGTACGAAAATGACTTAAATATCTGGTGTCAACAGTATACACCACAAGATCATAAATATTTTAATATGATAGCTTCGCTTACTAAAGATATGACAAAAAAAACTACCATAGCTAGCAGCCCCATCATGATTTTTCAGCCAGATTTCTATCAAATTTGGCTTAAAATAAGGTCCATTTGGCTGGATCTTTTCGAGATTCACCCTCGAAATGTCGACTCGTTTCTTCTTTTGCTCGTCTTTTAGCATTATCGGGCCCTAACGCGTAGAGACATTCTTCACACGTAATTCGTTGACAACGATTCTTTGAACACAGCTATACAAAATCCCTGTGCCCTCAGCTACATGCCTGATTGCCTCTTCGATCTGCCAACACGACATCTACGACTTTTTTCACGTTGTCTTCAGTGAGCGACGTGGATGGACGTTCTTCACGGTATGCATCTTCAGTGGATGTTCTTTTCAGCTTAAACTCTCTAGTTCAGCGTGCAACGGTGGAATATGGAGGAGCAGAGTGCGTCCACCAAGTCGCTGTCTATGTATTTATATGGTAGATATTTTTTCAAACACAGGTACTAAATAACTACTCTAATTTCGTTTTTCTCCATTTTGATGTTCTCTCTTCGAATGTTCGTATTCAAATGAATGTACCTCTTGGAACTGTGTTATTTCTGGAGCTAGTGCTTTCGGCACTCTGACTCCCCTCCTCTGGGTGGGCGTCTTTTTCAGCCCAACTCACTCCTCACCTTAACACTAAATCATCCCTTAGTGCAGATGTTCCGCACTATGCCGTTAGCTGTCGCATGCTAGGGTATCGATCACTAGGTCGGTTGATGATATACTTCAGTTCCTCCATGGTACTGTTAGGGTGTCCGTCTAGTCTGTCAAATAGTTTTAGTGTCTTGTCACGTATGTAAATGTCGATCGGGTCGATCCTCAGTTCTCTGTGTATGTCCGTGTTTCTAACATACCATGGAATTCTAAATATTTTTCTCAGAGCGAGGTTTTGACAGATTTGTACTTGGCGTTTGTTTGTCTTGCAAGTCTGATAGTACGCAGTGCTTCCGTAAGTCAACATTGGTCTTATTATTTGTTTATAAATTAACGTCTTGTTCGTCATATTAAGTTTGTCTGGTCTGGTCAATGGTTGTAGTCTACTTAAAATTCCATTAATTGTCTGTCTCTTGTTCTTTATGTGTGTAGTCCATGAGAGTCTGTCGTCAAAAGTTAGTCCCAAGTATTTGGCTGTCCGTTGCCAGTCTATCATCTGGTTGTCGACTGTTAGTTGTGGTGGTTGTTGTCTTTGTTGTCTCGTTACGAAGATGGCTTGCGTCTTCTCGGCGTTAATTTGGATTTTCCATTTCTGGAAATAATCCAGTAACATATCTATGTAGGTTTGCAGGTTTGAAGATATAGCTTCTGCGTGCTTTGAGGTATAAAATATACATGTATCATCGGCGTACAAGGCTACTTTTGCATTGGGCATATCGGGGATGTCTGATGTGTATAAACTATATAATATTGGGGAGAGTGGTGAACCTTGCGGGACTCCAGCTTCTATTGACCGCATAGACGAGAGATGATTGTTAATTCTAACACAAAAAGTTCTGCCCTGGAGAAATGATGCAATGAGTTGTATGAAAGGTATTGGGATTTGGAATGTATGCAGTTTGAAAATTAGTCCCGCATGCCAGACTTTGTCGAACGCCTTGGCCACATCAAACATGACCAAGCCCGTTGATTTTCTTTGGTTGAGCCCTGTTCGTATGTGTTGTACCACTCTTGCTAGCTGGAGTTCAGTAGAATGTAGTGGCTTAAAGCCGAATTGTACCTCCAGGATTGTTGATTTTTCCTCTATTATTTCTTTTAGCCGGTTGAGAAGAAGGCGCTCAGCGATTTTTCCTACGGAGGACAAGAGACTTATAGGTCTCCAGTTTTGTGGGAATTGGAGGTCTTTACCTGGCTTAGGCACCACAGTAATAATCGCTGTCTTCCAGACCTCTGGGAAGATCCTCGTATAGAATATAGCGTTGATTATGTCCGTCAAGGCCTCCAGCATGTTGTCGGGAAGATATTTTAGCCATTCATTGCCAATAGAGTCTGGCCCAGGTGATTTCCGCTTGTCTAACCCATTGACTATTTGTTTGATCTCTCCGAAGTCAGTTGGTCTGATTCGAGAGTCTCTTGCTGTCACAGAGGCAAGGAGCCGATCAACAGACTCAGAAACTTCCTCTTCCTCGCTAAGGTCATCCTCCAGAGAACGGTTTTCTTGGAATTGCAGCTCCAACATCCCGGCGAAGGCCTCCGCCTTGCCAGCATCGTCAAACTTTAGCCCATGTGGCCCATGTATGGGGGGCACGACGGTTTTATTTTTTTGGCGAAAGTACTTCGTCATGCGCCAATAATTGCTATCTCCAGACTCCATGCTCTCTAGAAAGTCACCCCACTTCTCATTGCGGAATTGTGAGATCCGACAGCTGATGGTATTTGTCAGCCGGTTTGCTTCCGTTCTAGTGCTAGGGTCACCCGTACGCCTAGCTCTTCTCCGCATTTTGTTCCTTCCTCCTCCTTATGAGATTTTTTATTTCTCTTGGGAGTTCGTAAGGGTTGCTCCCCTTTGTCGGAGTATGAATCGTGTTGTCCTCTTTTGCCTGCTTGATTTTGGCTGTCAGAGTGCTGATTGCTCTGTCTATGTCGCTGGCGGTTTCGAGTGTTTCTTCGAAATTTTCATTCGCCATTGCGTCTCGGAAAGCATTCCAGTTTGTTCTCTTCATCATTCGAATGGGCTCGTCAATGAAGACATCTTCTATGATGAAGAGTACCGGCTTGTGGTCGGATGGTAGTTCATCGAGGACAGTCAGTCGCAGATTGTGATGGAAGTTTTGCGACAATCCTACGTCAAGGATATGACTATGAACTGTGCCAAAGTGTGTGGGTTCATCGGGGAGATGCAGGCTAATGCAATTTTCCATGATGAACCTTTGTAGCTCGATTCCAGCTTGGTTGCTTCTCACGTCTCCCCAGTGGCGGTGGTAGGCGTTTAGATCTCCCGCGAGAAAAACAGGACCTTCGTGCTCAAAAAGTTTCCTCAATTCCGGACCGAAGTTGTTTCTCCCGGGTGGGATGTACGCAGAAATCACAACGAACTCAAAGGATTCCGTATGCACTTTGACGACGGTCGCCTCGACTTGCGGTAGGATAGGAGCTGGTATGTGGATGTGATTAATGTCTCTTCTCACCAGAATTGCAGTGCCTCCACCTCTACCTGTCATTCTATCACTACGTGAATGTACCTCCCTGGAATCGTGGCTTATTTATATGTATTTTTATACTGACTTAGTGGGTATATGAGGTAGTAAAAAAATGTATTTTTATTTTATGCGAACTGGAAATAGCTGATTATCACTTCTTTTAGATCAACCCTCGTATATCCTAATTTTTCAACCAAACTTCTAACAAACTAGGCTAAAAGTAATGTCCAGCTACTTTTTGAGTTTCGTTAAAATTTAGTGACTGAATCAAAAGGGGAAAAAGCAGTTTTTACTGATTTTCGAAGAAAATTAGTATTAAACTCGTTTTTCATTCTTATTTCTGTATATATATATATATATATATATATATATATATATAAATATATATATATATATATATATATATATATATATATATATATATATATGTATATATATATATATATATATATACATATGTATATATATATATATATATATATATATATATATATATATATATATATATATATATATATATATATATATATATAGATTTGTTAAATAAAAAAGTATTGATAATGAAAGCTCAGTATGTTTAATGCTTCTCTTTGGTAAAAAAATGGAAATATTTGAGCGCTGAGTGAGTGCTGAGTGCCTAAAAGTAGGCAAGGATTTTTTCAAATTTTGATTTGTCATAACTTCTGACAGAAACATTGAATCGTCGTGAAATTTGCAGCGCATGTTAGTGCTGACTAAAACTTAGCACACGTGGCTTTCAAGACTGTACGGGAATCCCTGTAGCTACGGCAGGCACGTGAAAAAAAATCCTTCAAATCATCGACTCTCCTGAAATTTTTTTTACTTTTTGACAACAAATACACACCATTGATACATTTTGATTTTCTTTCCCCATGTCAATTTAATGTTTTCAAAATTCCGAGTTGGACAAGAACGGCAACCCATCACCAAATTACCTATTTTTAGTACTCGAAACTTCTGTTCACGAGAACTGACGACCCGATAATCGAATTACTATGAAATTTACAGAACATGTTGGGTCGTAACTATGACCAAGTCTAATAAAAGTGATTTTGAAATGCAGGCAACCCTGGGGCAGTGGTGCCATCTTGAAAAATCACTGAGAAAAACACTGCTTTTGGCCCATAGCTTCCGATTCAGCCATTAAATTTTAACAAAATTTACACTGTATTTGAACCTTGCTTTAGACCACATTTGGTAGAAATTTGGTTGAAAAATTAGAATAGAGTTGCCAGCTATGATGATTTTTGTCTCCTAAATCTTGTAAATTTACTCAACAAAATAAAGCTTTTTTCGCCTATAACTTCCGATCCAGTCATGAAATCAAAACGAAATTCATGTAGTAAATGGAACTTATTGTAGACCATTTATTTTGAGAATTCTGTAGAAAAATCATGAAAGGGCTGCCAGCTATGGTAATTTTTGTAATTTTTTTAGCATTTCTTTACTGAGCGATGTTGTCATTAAATTTTCAAATTGGAAAGATCCTGTATATCATCCTGTAGTCCGCATGGATATCCAATGTCAGCGACGAACGCTGACAGTGGTCTCTCGCAGCGGACAGCGGACTACCACGCGAACAGCGCACTAGAATTAAGTCTAGTCTATTTTCACTTATTAGGTACAACTAGTACGAGTACAGAACAATACCTGCCACGTGAACAGCGGTCAATATCGGTCATCAGAAGTTCAATTTCTAAAGGGTTTGTTCAAAACCAATATAATGCAGGAGAAAATGTGGAGAGAAAAATGTGAAGAGCATCGTTGTGAGAAGAAAGATAAAAAGTATGAAGCAAAAAGTTCACACACTTCATGTGAAGTGGAAGCAGCTTTATCAACCAAATGTTAAGTACTCAGCGCCCAAATAGAGTAAGAATTTCGACCTGGCTTAGAACATTATCAATTTTCACTCTGCTTGCTTCTACAATATCTGTTTCATGTTGGTATGGAATAACAGACTTTCAAAACTTATCCCTATCTGCTTTTTTATGAGTACTGTGCAACAATAATGAGCACATTCTGTCCCTTTGAAAACCGAAATCGTTATAAGCCATTTTCATTATTATCGACCTCTCCTAAATCAGCCATATTCTACATCACTCTTAGCAACGATAAAAACAATAATTATTTTAATAGCAAAAGAATTTCTCCGTCTGCCTCAAATAAAACCACACCTTCTTTCTGCTTTCGTTGACTTAAATTCTCTTTCGACTTATCATTCGCATTCCTAGACATCAAACACAGAGTCCTTGCTCCCCCTAACGTCATCTATGTATCACTCCATCATAAGATATGAAATTGTATGAATCTTTCCATTTCAAACCCAAAAAACTCATACGTGACTTGTTTTTTTGCATACATCCTGAATCCCAAAGTCCCCCGTCCATAACCACCAATCGTAAATATAAGCGAATGTACATGAACGATCTGAGCGCCTCAAACAATTTTCTCACAAAGGCGAATTCAATTTTCATAAAGACACATATTGTATTCAAAAAAGCACACATCCATCCAGATACATACAATACATATCCTTACGCTGAAAGCTCTTTTGTTTGGCGTGACTATTGATTCTATAATTAGGCCCTGTGAAACATCAACTCTAGACAGTGTGTCTTCAGATAATTGTCTTGCGCAACCTAACTCACCCTGTAGTGATAAAACGACGACGCAATCTGATGATAATACTGTGGAAGAGGACGTCGAAGCCCACAGGCTTTGAACGTTATGCCTGGGATTTAATTGTTTCGAATTATATCAGAAAATGTTTGCTTAAAATAAGATGCTCTGTGTTCAAAGCCGTCGAAAATATCTTTCTCATCTTTTTTGTTCTGATATGTTTATATATTCAAAGGATTTAGTACAGTTGTCGTCATTATTATCGTTATTTTCGGCTGTAAAATTATCCTGAACAGGTTCGTATCCAACTTAATAAACACGGAAAACTTTGTCAGCCGGAAAATGACGGTGGGCTACAAATATGGCACTTTTGGGACACGTTTCCATAATCAAACTCATTTCTCGAAGTAATAAATGTATCTAAGTTTTCCAAATTGAATTCATATTGGACCTCCAACATTTTTTGAATTTATAGAAAATGTCAGAAACATAAAGTTGAATGATAAATGGTTCTTGTGACTCGAAAAATCAGAGCAAGGAAATTTAACAAGAAGTCCTATTGAGTTTTATCGGTGGAAAGATAAACTCAAATCAACTTTTACTCAAAAGAAAAGAGAAAAGAAAGTGATTTCCGAAAAATTGTAGTTAAAATGTGTAGATTTCTAATGTATGCTCCTTACCAACCGTTCCTTACTTCCTTCCTTCCCTGTTTCTTGATATGACCTACCTTTATTTATTTATTTAAACCTATTTTAACAGGCTGCTGCCCGGTTACAAAAATTGAATTACTAAAAAGTGACAAAAAAAAAATTTAAAAAAATAACAAATAATTGAAAATAATAGGTACACACACATGACAAACTTCAACAAATTAAAGTAATACACAAGCTAACATGGAAGAAAGTGCACAAACGGTAAAATAATTAGGCATTATAAGGAGCTTTAAGAATTAAATCTTTAATTTGAGACTGAAATTGAGAGAACGTTAGCGGAAAAGGACCCAGCTGAAGATCGTTGTGCTTCCTGGGGATACGCACTAGCGGATGATTAAAATAAACTTCTGATCGCGCGAAGTGAAGAGAAAACATTGATTGTGATCTATTTGATCGATTGACGTTACTTATACACAGCATACAAGCACAATAAGTGGCTCAGAACAGTTGAAGGAAAGATGGGCGTCCTATTTCCAGCAATTACTGAACGGAAATGTCCACACACCCGAAGAATCGCCATCATTAATTGGCACATACCTTGACAGTGCCTCATCTCACCCTCCTACACTAGATGAAGTCCGACAGGCCATGGACCGCTTGAAACCCAACAAAGCACCGGGCATCGATGGGATCCCCGCAGAGCTCCTGAAGACAAGCTGGATTTCCGTTTTAAGGGCAATCCATGGATTGGTGACAGGCATCTGGCAACAAGAAACGATGCCGGATGAGTGGCGAAAAAGTGTTATATGTCCCACTCATAAGAAAGGAGATAAATTACTATGCAAAAACTACAGGGGCATATGACTACTTTGTACGTCGCACATGCTCTTGACAAAGACCATCACGCTGAGAAAATTCTTGGTGAATATCAAGGTGGTTTCAGACGTGGAAGATCGACAACTGACCAAATATTTACGGTCAAAAAATTTTTGGAAAAATGCTGGGAATTCAACATTGATGTCCATCAAATATTCGTCGACTTCAAACAAGCGAACGACAGCATCAACCGAACTGCATTATATAACATCATGCTGCAGTTCGGATTCCCAGCAAAGTAAGTACGACTGGTGAAAATGACCATGACCGACTCCATGTCGCAAGTGCTGATTCAGAATAATATGACCAACTCGTTTTCGACGAATACAGGGCTAAAACAAGGGGATAGACTAGCTACGGTACTCTTTAACTTAGCGCTTGAGTATGTCATCAAAAAAATCCCCGTATACACGAGAGGAACTCTATTATTTAAGTCGACACAGCTAGTAGCTTACGCTGATGACATCAACATTATGTCACGTTCGTTCAACGACGCCAAGGAAATATTTGTAGCTCTAGACGAAACCGCCAAGGAAGTTGGTCTTCAAATTAACGAACAAAAAACAAAAGTTATGACTCAATCAAGGAAAAGGACGCCAATAAGACTAAACATAACGATAGGGGACTATAACCTTGAAAACGTAGACAAATTTGTGTACATAGGGACGAACCTCTCGAAGGATGGGAATGAGCTTGACGAAATCAAACGACGGATTCAATTAGCCAATAAGACATTCTTTTCGGTGCTTCCCACTTTGAAATCTCGATGCGTACACAGGAATACGAAGCTTCGCATCTATAAAACAATTATTAGACCTGCGCTATGCTACGGAAGCGAAACCTGGACGCTGACCCAGGCATCTGAAAAAGCATTGAACACGTTTGAGAGAAGGGTATTGCGAAGGATCCTCGGTCCAATACGGGAAGAAGATGGATGGCGAATCCAATACAACAACGAGCTGTATACCATATATGACGAGACGGAATTCTCTACCGTCATACGACTCCAAAAATTACAATGGGCTGGCCATGTGGAACTCAAGGGGCGAACGAGCGAAGGTCGGTAAGCCACGTAAGCGCTGGGAGGATTCGATAGATGCTGACAGCAAGTCACTTTTGGGAACACCGAACTGGAGGACGCGGTCACCGAACCGAGACGAATGGAGACGAACCATTAAGGAGGCTAAGGGTTGATTCGGGCTGTAGTGCCCGATGATGATGATACACAGCATACAACCAAGATCGGAGAGCATAGGGCAATGGAGTAGCTTGAAAAGCAAACACTCGTCAACGAACACTCGTCGAGAATCTAATGAAGGAATTTGGAAAAAGGAAAGACGATCAGTAAAGGATGTTGAATTTAAACAACAATGAGCGAGTAAACCTGCGCTGCACGTATTTTACTGCCTCATTGAGATATTCATGGCGGAGAGACAACACTTGACAAAAATATTCTAGAATGCTACGAACAAGTGAAAAAAAAACATATGGAAAAAGGTAGCGATGCTAGTAAAAGGAGCAGAGCATCTAAGGATGAAACTGGACAGACGAGAGGCCTTGGCGGTGATATAGGTAATGTGCAGGTCCGATTTGAGCTTTGGATCAATGTACACACCAAGGTCTTTAAAATAATCAACAGCCGTAATGATTCGTACAGAGTATAGAAATATATAAAGGGTGACATTTTATACCTATGGGACATTTGATGACGTTTGCATATGTTCAAAACAAGTGAATTTTTAGAACACCAGTCGCACAGAGTACAGATATCATTTTGGAGTTGGAGGCAGTCGTTGGTAAATTCAATTACTTTGAGAATTTTGAAGTCATCGGCAAACAAGAGATAGGAAGAACGAATAAAAGAAGGAAGATCATTAATAAAGACCAGGAATAATAATGGACCGAGAATCGAGCTCTGAGAAACACCGGATGGTGGACAGAAAAGGAAAGAGGTGGCGGATTGCACAAATACATCACAAGAACGACCAGAAACATAGGATGAAAACCAAGTCAAAAAAAGACCAGACACCCCATAATTTCGAAGCTTTGCAAGAAGAATTCTGTCATCAACAGAATCAAATGCTTTAGAGAAGTCGGTATATATCATATACACTTGCTTCCGTTGGTCTAAAGCAGCAGCAACCAAGTTAGTAAGAGATATAAGATTAGAGGTGGGGATGGAGGAGAGGAAGCATCCTGTTGCAAACCACTCTTTCCAGAATTTTTCCAAAACAAGGAAGGAGTGAAATTGGATGGTAGTTGAAAACACAGCTTGGGTCACCAGCAGGGGCGGATTTACCACTAGGCCCGGTAGGCCCGGGCCTAGGGCGGCAAATTTCGGGGGCGGCAAATTTTCGATTTTTTTTTGGGGCGGCAGTTTTTTTCTGTCGTATATGTACATATATCTGTGTCGAATGAGCCTAACACCTCAAGCCAACCGAATTCTCTAAAAAATCAATGCACGCGAAAATCGCCTCTAATGATTTTTTTCGGACATTAAAAAGTTTGAATTATAATAAATATCGAAATGCGATCACGGTAAAGGATCAAAGAAACTCAAAAATACCCAATAAGTACCTAAAAAGTATCTAAAAATACCTGAAAAGAGCCTAAAAAGACCTAAAAAGATCCTAAAAGAACCCAAATAATACCTCTTCAATTTAGGAAAAGCTTATCAGAGGTAAATATTTGCGTGCATTGATTTTTCAGATAATTTTTTTTTATTTTTATGGTTCAAGGTAAACTACATGCGAATCTCTTTATTTTTGACGTCTTTTTTAAATTGTTCTTCATTACTGAAATTAATTTCTATAAAAATATTTCTATAAAATGAAATCTAAAACATAGGTCAAAATATTTCGGGTTCATCTTTAACTAATAACATATCGAACATTAATTTACATTAGTCGAGTTCATAGTTAATCTCCAGTCAAGTGCGGAAGCAAACTTTGAACGGAATAGTAAACTTACTTAAAAAAATTTGAGCGAAGACGTTGGGATTATGTGCGATCCAAAGGTGTATACGGTTTTGGACTGTTAAAAATTGGTATTTTTGGATTGTTTTTTTTTTTAGGTACTTTTAGGTTTTTACCGTGTTTGTATTTTAATAATTATTTGTGTGGCAAGAGCGCAATAATAGGGAATTTTTACGAACGGACCGGTGCCGCTTTTGCTCTGATATTCCTTTTTTGTGAGCTCGGGCGCAACGAAAAACAGCGAAGTATTCTAGGGTATCCAAAAAAAATCGATCATTGTTACATGTAATATAATTCACGAAAAGGGCGGCAAATATTTCTGAGGCCTAGGGCGGCGAAATGGTCAAATCCGCCCCTGGTCACCAGACTTGTGGATGGGAGCATATAAGCAGATTTCAACCTGGCGGGGAACGAGCCGGAGGAGAGGCTGAGGTTAACTATAATAGACAAAGGAACACATAAAGACGATGAAAGTGACTTGGCCAACAGGTTAGGGATACCATCAGAATTACAACCAACATTGACATCAAGCCACTCGAGTAAGGATTCGATTTCAAAAGGATTGGTGGAAATGGAAGATAAGGAATATGAAGCAACATGGCGAATTTTAAAAGGCAAGATATGATTATGTTGAGAAAAGAAGGAAGAAAATTATTTAGCGAAGAGGTGGATTAGATGCAGTAGCGTTATCGAGGAACATGAAATTGAGGAAACGGTGGAAATTTTTCGAGGGAACGGAGATAAGACCAAAACGGTTTTTGATGATTAGAACAGACAGAGGACTCAATGCTGGAAAAGTAATCTCAGATAGCTTAATTAACGGCAGTTTCGGCAGAAGATCGTAGCCTCGAAAATTTGAGGAAGTCATCATGAGAGCCTGTATGTTTAAATTTAGCTCAAGCGACATCCTTAGCTTTCACTGCAGACGCCACATCACGACAAAACCAAGGAGCGTCATTAGGCTTGCGAGAACGTCTGGAAGGAGTGAAACGAGAGATAAGGTTGGATAGGAAGTTGTAGAATTTTATGACAAGCTCATTCACAGTGAGGCCGCGAGAAAAGGAGAACCAGTTAACCGATTTCATTTCAGTCATGATACCAGTGGCGGCTCGTCTTAATGTGCAGATTCGCACGTGAACCCCCACAAAAAATCAATGATTCAATTGAACAATACAGATTGAACAATACTTGTTATGGCAGCACATAATGTTGCCTGCCGATCATTCTCACCATTATCATTTCATTCATACCCACCCAGTAGAACCACAAGCATCGATAACTTTTACCATACACTCTCTCATTAATGCCTATGAATTCCAAAATAATGGATTACAATGTAATGTGTAAGTAATGCAAAAAACAATCATTGTGGTACAGAAATTCAAGTGGGTTTATCTACTAACTACTTTACTGCATTACAAAGTAATGCACAGTGAAGGGTAGAGTAATGCAACACGGAGCGAGTATCGTTACTTATAATGACATCGCAATGTTAAATTCATCGATGCGGTATGGCGAAAACGATCCGATGATGATTACTGGTAATAATTACGTAGTTATTCATTTGAGTTGAGCGAGATGGGGATTCTTCGTGGTGCTAACAGCTTTGAACCAGAGACTTTGCTTGCCCGAAGATAGTTTTATATCCGCTTGGATCATTGTCGCCAATTTCATGTCAAGTTGGCAGACGAATAATCATTTCACTTGTATTCAAATTAAAATAGCCATTCAGCTAGCATCCTCTGTTCTTCAGCTGATATGGCATCCTACAACGCAAACCATATAACTCGATCTGTGAATTCAAGAAACATTTTAGACATAATCTCACTTTAAGTATTGTATTTGTTTTTCTTTTTACAACCGAAAACACTATACCGAGTAAATGTTCATTCCCAAGATTCGAAATCAAATTTAATCGTGGAAATCTAATCAAATTCATATGCGGGCATGCGCCAGCTTCGCAAATAGTCTGCCTGCCATCATTGAAACTGCATACCAACACTTTTCGTGGACCTGCTAAGTGTAACTGGTAAATCTTTCAATAGGTGTGAGTGATTCGTATTTTCTTCGAAATGCAATTTGCCACTTCAAAATAAGTTCCCGGGAATCGCAAAGAGCATTCAAACTCGAAATCTGAATCTAATTTAACTTCGACGAGGAAAATCACTGTGTTTCGTGTGTACAGCAGTGTTATTTTTCCCTCAAAACATGGAACATATTTTCCAGGTCAAACAAATATTTACATCGAGCTTCGCACTACTCTTCATTATTGGCAGCAGAATTATGTTTGTCCTTAGCCTCGTTCGAGATTCTCATCTAGTAATACCGGCTGATAATCAATTTATGTAATAGCTAAAATTAACTGCTATTAGGCCACAAACACCTGGGTAATGACTTTGTCCTGGAGCCTTGCTCTTATTGCTTCACACAAGCTTTGCATAGGAAGTCAATTTAATGATAGTTAGACTCCCGGTTCGGTTACATCGGTATTCATTTGAGGACATAATACGATAACGACTGGGCTCTAGATTGGAGCCAAGGCTCGAACGAAGTACGTTGCTACTGTCAACTGAAGTGCAGAAGCGGTCAAAAGACATGCTACAGGTAGGGTTGCCAACTCAGTGGATCGGAAATCCGGGAGGAAAATGAAAAAATAAGTGAAAAACCATTTTATTTATTTAAAATGATATTTCATTACACAACGAGTTGCCTGTAATGTCTTTTGTTTTGCAAGGATAAAGCTATGGAATTGTTTACATGTGTAATTAAAATTTGTGCATACCTGAATTTATGATTTTACATTTGTTTCATTAAGCCGATTACGATTTTTTCACCACAGTAGATATATAATACCAGTTCTGGCGCACTTAAGAGGAACAAAAGAAGAGTGAATAAGAGGAGCAAACAGGAGCAATAAGGACATGATGCCTGCATTATCGGCACGCGCATCCCACGCATGACGTAAGCGATGATCTCGAACTGATAAATAGCCCAGTTGAGCTGATAAACAGCCTAGCTCAACTGTTAAACAACCCTGTTGAGCTAATAAAGAACCTTGTTGGGCTGATAAATAGGGTAGTTGAACTGATAAACAACCCTGTTAAATAAGCTAAAAGCCCAGTTGAGTTGTTTATTAGTTCAAAGATCATCACTTACGTCATGCGCGGGCCGATAATCGAAGGCACCAAGTCCTTACTGCTCCTCTTATTGCGCCAGAACTGGTATTATATATCTACTGACCACAGTTCGTTTACTACGCTGAAAATACGATCAGCGGCAACATTTGCAGGTAGGGATCGATAGAGCGAATGTAACAAGTTTTTTTTATTTCTTTGCCCGATTCTTCTTTAAATTTTTCAAAAAAATTAACCCAACGCAAGTCTTCCCTCTTTGTTTTACTTGCGACAAGGTCCTGCACTTCTCGCAGCAAACAGTAATTTTCGTTCAATTTATCCTCATTTATTGGCTCATATAAAGAAGCACTCAGATCTTTTATTTAATCAATCAATCAAGTGCAATTTACGAATTTTAATCATTAATATTGTATTATTTATAAACATATAAAAGCGAGCATAAAATATAATAATTCCGTGAAGGCAATATATGTTAAATTTCCGGGAGAAATTAACTACATTCCGGGAGCCGGGAGATTTTTTAAATGAACTGTATTTTTCCGGGAGAATCCCGGAATTCCGGGAAAGTTGGCAACCCTAGCTACAGGATACATTTGAAAGAAAAATTATTACGAACTAGTTCTCCGATTTTCAGTTGAATTTTCCCATAGCTGTTTTATGCACGAAACGATTAGAAGCATGGTGGATACAAATTTGCAGCACATTCAGATTATCAACAGTAAGCAAGAAAAAAAAATGGTTTCAAGATAACCTAAGCCAGAACTTTCACGACAATTTTTAATTCTAAGATAAAAGATTTTACTCGCACAAATATGTCGTGCTTTTTCGTGTTTTGTTTTTGAATAAAAAGCAGAGAGGGCGTTTTGTTTTCAACAATAAAAACTTTTCTTAGTAGCTGTTGTTACCCAACAAACCGACAAATAGCTATTTGTGTAGCTGTCAGCTCATGCACATGTACCTTCGATGAATATAAAATTTGATTGAAGCCCGTATCATAAATATTCAATGGAAAACTAGCATGTATCACAGATACACTAGACTATGTGTAGGCGTGATGTCTGCATATTTTTTTCTGATACTGAAAAGGCAGTAGGTAAACATCATTAAAGAAGCAATGCTTTCTAAGTAGCAGCAAATTACAATGTATGTGATATGTAGGAAATAAAAAAAACGCATCTACCAATCAGGGAGAGAAGATAAGTAGAAAGATTTTCATATCATTATTTTTGCACTTTTGGTGACTTGTTGTTATTTATTGCATATTAACATCCATTTTTCTGATTAAGTAGCAACAAAGCAAATATATTGACCTCAATAAAAACAGTCAATTGATTGAGCTATTCTAGGATCAGCTGATGTTTGAAACAAGTGGTTTTGCTGAAACCAAATCGAGTTACTCTTATTCTATGTAAGTTTAAAGCGTATTTTCCTTAAAATACAAGATAAACATACTATATATGCAAATAAATACAGAATAAACATATTTATAGGATATTTTTATTGTTTAAATAGGTCTAACGGAAAGTGATTAGCTAAAAGTGCAAAATGCTCATACATTATGGGCTTTTTGCTATGTTCATGGTCTCAGTTTTTATGCAACATAGCCCCAACTACTATGAGCATAGCCACAGCACATACTATTAAAGCTGGCTAAATAACAAAAGCTTTGACAGAGTTGACTATTTAAAAAGAGTGTCGGAGATTTGATTAAAGGAAAGAGCGCCACCCGTTCTTTTACATTTTCATATTTTGAGAGGTACTACTACTGCCGTTCTTTTACATGCGCACGAACGGTAGCTTAGTAATACGAATTTAGAGTAGAAAGTAGAAGTACAAAAATAAATATATTAAACTAAAATCGATTGTTTTAATAGTCATCACCATGATACAATGAAAACAAGGTAATCCATTGCGCATGTCTATCCTTATCCCATTCTCGCGCTGGTGACAACTATGAGTGATATGCCTTTAAGGCAATGTAAAATTTGGCAACTTCAAGGAGTGCGTTTGTGCGTTTGAGGGCGTTATCGCTATTTCGATGATAGGGTTTGAAGGGGTAATATGTTCTTTTAAATGTTCTTGAAAATCTCACAGAAAAAACTGTTGTACCAAGCACAATGATGAAAAACCCAAAGGCTTATTTTTGCGAAAAAGCTTTGAAATTCATACAGTGCAACGATTCAATTAGAGCTTTTTATGAGCATAATGCTAGTTGTATGTACATGCAATGTTTGGATGAAGGTTTATCCAGCCCGATTGTGTAATAGATGTAAATGTAAATGCATTTGTTAAGTGCAGACATAGCTTCAGCATAGGCCACCTTCGTGTTTTCGACAAGTGGTTTATCGATTTGATCTTCATCGTCTTCACCTCCACTACTCAGTTCTTGAATCGCGACATCTACAATCCATTCGTTAACTTCTGAAAATTGGAAGACGTCAGGAGAAATATCATTGAGCAAGTCGATAATTGCATTCTCAGATCTAGCAGTTAAATGTTCTCTCAATGTGGAAATAGGCAATTCATCTTCACATTCCCATTCATCGGCTCCTAAAAGTTTATTCCAATATTTTCGCAAAGTGCTTTCTGTGACAGAGTTCCATGCGTTGGCGATAATCATTGCAACATCTTTGAGATTGAACTGTTTGATGCACTTCATAAAATCGTCATCTAGGGTAGCCAAAATATGGCGAAGAAAACTCGTGCGGTAACTTAGTTTTAGAATTCGAATGGCATTTTGATCCATGGGTTGTATGAGGGCAGTACAATTGGGAGGGAAAAACATAACACAGATTTTGCCATCATCGCTTCTCATCTCGGATTTTGTTGAATGGCAAGTCGCATTATCCAATAAGAGTAATGCTCTTTCTGGCAACCCTTCACTTTTTAAATAACGTCTAACTTGCTTGACAAATGATGTATGAAACCATTCTTTGAACAAAATTTCCGTCATCCAAGCATTTTTGCTCCTGACATACTCCACGGGTAAAGACTGTCCTTTCAGCTCTCTTTTGCCTATCATCAAGAGTTTCAGTCGATGCTTTCCAGTGGCATTGGAACAAACTAAAAGAGTCACTCGTTCTTTTCCAATTTTTCTACCTGCAGCATATTTTTCCGTACGCAACGCTAGAGTCTTTTCCGGTAATTTTTTCCAGAAGAGAGCGGTTTCATCTGCATTATAAATTTGACATAGCTGCCCATTCATCTCTTTTGCTCTTTCCTTAAATTTAATTTTAAATGGTTGCACAGCATTGCAGTCATTGCTTAATTTCTCCCCGGAAATCTTTAGAGATCTGACACCAAAGCATTTTTTGAAATTATGAAGCCAACCTTTACTAGCACAAAACGTACGTGTGCCACCATAAATTTCGTCGAAAAATTCTTTCGCCTTTGCACCAACAAAGATTTTGGAGATCGGAATGTGTTTTCTCTGAAACCGTTTTCTCTGAAACCAGGAAAAAAGTTTCTCCTCCATCAAATCGTACTCGGCAGATTTCATAGTTTTCCTGGAACATAGGCTACTCTCAGTTCTGACTGCATAACTGAAAAGGAAGATGTTTTATCACAAGAAAATATTTGCAGTTTTAATATTTCTACCTTTCTATTTTTTCCTTATTCTTTTTAATATCCGAGACTGTCGATTTTCCTACTCCACACTTCTTAGCAATATGCCTTACACTTCCTCCACTTTTCAATTTATCCAGTATTTCAAGCTTCTTCCTTAAGGTAAGGAAATGATGCGCTGAATTCTTGTTTACTCGAACCATAATTCACTTTAATAATCACATGAAACCACTTCAATGTAAAAAGCAACTATGCACTGATATTCTACACGTCAGCACAAAATGACAAAAAATGACTGATTCACCGAATGCATTGAAGTATGAATCGAGAAACGTATTCCAATTCTTTAGTTTGCTAGTCCGAGATACGGATTACCGAGAATTTTACAAGATTTGAAAATGTCCGAACTACAGAGTTCGCAGTATAAAATGAAGTGAAGAGGTGTCCGGATTGCTGCGGGGTCCGAATTAACGGGTGTCCGGATTATTGAAGGAAGTCGCTGAATGGCGTCGCGAAAAGAATCATACCATTGAAGAACGTGAAAAATTTCACTCATCTAAATGGTTGAACACTGCGACGCAGAAGGATCTCCAAGCCGACCTCAAGACCTATGAAACAAAATGCGAAGCAATCGACGAGATTCGAAGTAAAGCGAATGGATCGGGAAATATCGTTCTAAATTGAAATATCGTTGAACTGCAAACGACTCGTTGTGCAAAATATGGGACATCATCAAGCCTGAATAACTTAAAATAGCCTGCAGCACAATAGATCATCTGAATTAAATTATTAGGTCGCTGACTGCCAAGACCGAAGATCTGACATCGAAACTACTGGCACCGAACTAGGAATCTGCAAAAATAATGGATCACTACTAAAAGAAGCTGCACGTCGAAGAACAACCAGCAGATCTGTATAAGATTCGAACAAAGATAATCTAGCTCAGACCAACGAACTAACGGCAGCCGTTACGGAGCTTACGTTCTGATTCCGGAAGATTCAAGATCTAGGTGAACAATAAATTTGTGAACACACAAAGCCAGAAGAATGGCGATCTAAACTCGCGAGCACACAAAGCCAGAAAATAATATAAAAGATGACGCTACGAGATCATCAACAGCTGTCAGCCTATCAAAAAATAGTCGATGGAGCATCGGGCCTTCCTTCCTGGGGAAAAATGATGGTTATTGGCCTCAAAAAAGAAAAAAAATTCAAAAGACGTCAGCACAATCAATTGGGAGCTTAGTAGCTCGGCTTCAGTGGCAGTACTAACGGAGAGAGCACATACTTATAGAAACAGATTAAGTTGCGTTGCACAGATTTAATTTGAATCAATCAAGGAGATACTGCGGGACACGCTTTGGCTGTTATCTACAGTCAAATGAATTAGTCAAATAAGAGTTTGATGTCGAAAATTACTCTTAGGTCCATGAAATTGAACGTGACTTAGAAACAACAGTCAAAAAGGGAATAAGAGAAAATGTTGGGACATTCTGAGTAAGACAATGCAAATAAACTGAAAACACTGGAAGTTTGGTTGATTCTCATTAATATTAGATACAGAGTTTAACTTGCAAAGGGAACATAAGGAAATGAAGTGAGACGGGGTTAAGAAAAGACTATTGCTTACAGTAATGGTTAGAAAAGAGATGTTTCACAAAAAACACATTCAAGTGAAGAAGTAGTAGTAAAATCGCTGAAAAGAGCACATGTGAGAAATTTGTGGATGCCAATGAGAGAGCCTTCAGCATCAAGCTTACCAAAAATTGAACGATCGCAGCTCTTACGGAAAACAGTGAACGATGGTAAAATCTCACTATAGAAAACATCTTAATTCAACCAAGTCTTAGTAAGACAGATAATATCATCTGATGAACGAATAGACGAAAGATTAACTTGACAAGACCTGGTCCTCAAGCCACAGACGTTTCGGTAAAACAGTTATAGGGAATGATTTACGTTTGAGTTCTTTTTTGTTGGTCTGGATCGATGTTTGCCCGGAAATTTGGTAAACTCCTTTACAAAAAAGGTAAATGGTCAAAGATCGCACTTTGGGCGGCCATAAACGCCACAAGAAAATATGATGCAGAGAAAATATTGTCTGGAAATATTGCACTTTACATAGGTTGCCTGTGACAATAGACAAAAAAACATAGACACAACAGAAGGCTAAAAACTCAATGATTAAATGAAATATTTTGAATTTTATCCGTCAATACTGAGAAAAGTCTCAATTTTTCTCCTTGGACAAAATGTTTACTCTAAATTAAAACCAGGTAATGGAGACTTGTCAAATTTTATCTTCATGCCGGTCTTAGTATTAGGCCTTAAACAATAACGGAATCCAAGAGATGAAATTCAAGCAATTACTGCCATTCCCAAGCATCGCTGATGGTTTCAATGTACTTTGTTAAAATATTTTCGGGGCGCTTAATGAAACTTACCACCGTTGTCACGTCCATTTCTATCAAAAATTTGGGCAAAGCCTATAATATTCCTCGCCTGTACTTGCATGGCTGATTTCAAAATCATTTTTGAATCTGGCAAAACCTTCATTCTACAGTTTCAAACAACTATTCAAAATTAAGGAATTTCACACGCTACCATAGTTTGGAAACGAGTTATATAAACTTAGACCCACATTGGGCGCAGACACAATGTAGATTGAAACATGCAAAAAAAACTTTTTGAAGCATACAAGAATATTTTCAAACTCAAAATTGTGGGTTGTGGTGTCCCTTTATGTTTCTATTATCATTTCAGAAGAATATACACCGTATCTACTATTTTATAAATTGGAGTCTGCTAATCGAGCATTCGCCAAATCTTATCAGTTAGACGTGAGATGTGTTTAATATTCAGTAAATTGTAACTTGAAGCGAATTAAGTTTATTGGAATTGGGCGTGATATGATTGGTTGTTTGATTCAACATTTTTCGTCATACTTCGTGTAAACTACGTGCTCTTACAAAAAGTTTTTTATGTTACTCATTTATAAATTATAAATTTAAGTGGAAATAAATAAACATATTTTTAAAATACTGTTTTATTTTGAAAACTTTGTTTATTCTAGCTCAAGCTACGCCTTTCGCACTTTTATATTGCTGCTGACCAGTGTGTGTCATATGCTACGACAGATCTTCATTAAAATCTTGATACTTCTTACAAGAGTTAGTTGAACCATGAAGTGCCTGACGTAATTTTCAGTAAAGCCGAAATAAGTTTTGAGAATCCTCTGGGACCTTCCTTCATCAGCAAAATTATCATACAACACACTTTAGTTCATTACAAACTACACTTTACTAAAGCGACCGATCCATTACTGCACACTAAATTATTAACGGGTGGACAATTCATTGGCAGCTAGCATGCATCTCACTTCAGCAAAAGGACTAATCAGCTAATAAAAACATAATGTCAGCTATCCAATGTCCAGTTCACTAGACATATTAAACGGTCATGCAGTTACGCAAGCTGAACAAATAAAAAATAAAAAAAGTTCTTCCTGTACTCTAGGGACCAAGATAACTGACGAGACTGCAATACTTGCGTCACTCGTATTTTTTACAATGGTTTCATGTAAACATTTTTCTATATTCACAGTAGTCTAGTTAAACCCTAAGGTAGGAAATTACAGGTGCCGCAGACAAATTAAATTCTTCTCACACACCTGGTAACGGCTTCACACACACACGACACACACACATGACCAATCAAAGGATCTAAAAGGCTCATAACTACCATTAAAATTAGTATGTACATGTATTTATAAAATATATATAAATATTAAATGTTCCCTTAGTTAGCCAACTTCAAGAAAACCTTCTGAATTTCATCAAAATTCTAATCAGAAACACTTCGCGTCATTCACTTTTCAAAGCCTACCCTACAACACTTCAAGTCAGCTCCTTTCAAAACCTACTCGAACATTTTCCTGCTTTATAAATTTTCTGCATAATTAGAACTTTCTATCGATTTTCAAACCAAAAACGGTTTTAAAAAATACAATTTACCATGGATACAAGAATGATTAAAATTTCATGAGACAGGATAATACATACAGCTCTCAAAATATCGTCCTTGAATTTTGTCAGTCCGGCTATTTTTCATACACGAGTAACTACCTGGTCATTGAATAGTCTCTATCAAATTAGGAAGAAGATACAAACATTGTGTTGGCATCTGAATGATGATACAAGTGTTATTTGGAACGGTAGGCATAATTGAGAGTCGATGCTTGCAGGTCAAGAGATCCTGTCTTATCAGTATTTCCAAAAGTAAGTGGATCAATTTTCTACTGCTCAGCTCAGTCATTGTTGAAATGAGTGTTCGTTGTTTGCCTGCCAGTGATGCTTAGTTTGTTTTTGTTTTTATTGCTACCAAGCTGATGTGAGAAGCGATTTTATCATAATTGGATAGACAAGATTTATTGTTTGAGAATAAATTTGAATGTGGCAGACGAATTAAGTTATGGATGTAGAAATAGAGAATAGAAATTCTAGGCAGCTATTTCTACAATCTACATGTTCCGCTTCAGTTTTGAAGGATTATACATTTTTTTTAATTCTCACATTCATTGTCATATCAACTAATTGGCATCAAATATGGGCTTATTTTCAACTTCCGACACTCGAACATGCCACTGATTTATTTCATCTGCATAGCGACACATAACGTTTATTTCTACCAGCTCTCAACTCCATTCGAATTTTACAACAATACCTTCAGGCATTTGAAAGAATCTCGCAAATTTATTACAACCAAATTTTCAAGTTCGTTCATGCTGCAACATGTCGAAATTTATGTAACGAAAAGGCCAACACCTAGGCCTAGTCCGCAAAGGTTTCACAAAACAATAAAAAAAACGTATACCCAACACATTTTTGGCATACGGTCAATGCCACCCGGTTGCTGTCCATGTCCAACAGCGACAAAACATACATACATTTATACACATCACATGAATTACAGTCAAATACCTCTACATAAGAACAGCCTATCCCTAGACATTGGTCAGACATCCGCGCCAACCTCTTGTAACTTTCAGCAAATTCTTTCAATTCCACAGATATTGTCCCATTCCATCGACCTTGCTTCCTGCTAATCGCAAACTCTGCAAATATTTCAAATCGTAACGTAGCCATTGAAATCGTTCGATTCCGAAATCGAGGCAGCCAAACGGCTTGCCTGACTCGGGGAGGAGGTCACATCGAAAATTGTTCATTCGTTTATGAAATCCACTATACCGCACCGCGGACCGGATCACATTGGCCTACTTTCTGCAAACCCCGGCCGAGACCCATTGTTTCAACCAAACTCGAAATTGGATATACGCCAGACGAAAGTCAACGAATTATGTTTTCTATTTCGGAATCGACCTCGAACGCCAGAGCAGGGGTAAATACACAAACCGAAAACGATATCGTGTGGATACCGTTAGGGTGAAAGGAAACAATGATGAACATTACTTGTAGCCGGATGGGCTCGTAGGCTCCTATGTTCGTACTATTTAAGGTCAAGGCAAGACTATTACAGCATATCGTGAGGATAATTACGAACGTGATAGGAAACCTGCGACATTTTCGCCCTCAAATAGGCAATGGGATTATATGTTTTGGATTTTCCTTTCAATTTATCACGAATCGCTCAGGACGACCGTTTACCGTTCAGAACGATAAGAGAAAAATCACAAAAGAACATTCCCCACACACCAGTGAGCTGTGAAAAATTAATTAGCATTAGAGTCTGATGGGTAGCGGAATGGTGAGTCCTGGAATAAGTAGATAATCGAAAACTGGCTGACTGAAAACGTGGGACATGATGGCATTTCCAAGACAAATAAAGAGTTACATTTAACTGTTTTATAGCCCCGCAGGGTAGCTTTTGGAAACAGAAGCTAACCACAATATTGAAAGTGTCCTTGCAACTTACCGTGCGTCAGGATGTTAACGGTTTCATTATGCCAGTAGAACAAACTAAACACGCATCCCTTGAAACTTTGGAGTGGACGGTATCCGGTCAGCACATACGGATTGAATTGCAGGTGATTCGGCATGTCCTTCCATTGCAGCAGATATTCAGATTGCGTGCTGGAAGCTTTGCCGCCGTTTGCTTGGTTCGACGTGGTCGTTCCATTCGATGTTGACGATGCAGCCGACGAGGATGCTGATGATGGTGGGGTCGTTGATATGGAACCTGCTGACGGTGACGATGGCAGCGATAATGACGGCAACGATGGTAATTGCAGTGAATTGGATGACGGTGTCCCGGTTAGTTTGTGAATGGTTGGAGTATCGGATGCAGGCGTACTAGCTACCGAGCACGATTGCGAGCTAGGCGTCGATTTAGGCGCAAATTCCGTTTGCGTAAGGAAAAACTCATTGGCATGTCCGTTATTATCGTTTCGAATATCGATTAATTTTTGAACGAGACTTGTCTCGCTAACACTACCACTATTATCACCGTTGCATTCGAGATGTGCGTGCATTTTTTATCATCTACACGACAATTTTACCGGATTACTAAGGTAAGTGTACTAGTCCAGGTGTGCTTGCAGCTGATCGTTCGGAAACGTGAAGTCGGCTTGAAGTCAACGAATCTGAAAAGAAGAAATAAAGTTAGATTTTTTTCGGAATACACACAAATATGAATTAACGGGATATCAAAATCAATTTTAGTTTTTGAGAAATGGTTTTTATCACCAAATCATGAATATTTGCATTGTTGTATTAGCTATGTTTATGTACTTTATACAGGAGTTAAAAGATTCCAGTCGGTAAGCATATATTGCATTGGTAGCTAAATCATATGTGACATAGGTATAGCATAAGTACTATAGATAGCACCGAAGGAGTTATTTGCAATACAATTTGCTATATTTCCCCACTGATTACGAACAATAGATAGCAATATTCAAATCTAAGTTGAAAAACTCTAGCGCACCTGAACCGCTAGAAATACTAATGTTCGATGAACAGCAGAAGAATCGTGCAGATTTTGAGTGCATATTCTACCACACGTGCTCCAACCTGTTTCGATTGCAAAATCACTTTGATCTTAACAATCCATTAAACGCATAGCGTGGAATGGATTTCAAGGGTACCACATGCATGAATTTCTAGATTTAGGAAAACCAAACACTGCAAAACTTTAAAAGCAGCATAACATAACATAAACAAAGAAAATGCTCAGTGCTTGCAATACTTTAGCAGCACTGCAACTAAAAGTCTCCCACATATATTTGTCTCGTCTTACAAGCTTTCTGCGAAAAAACCAAACTTGCACCAGATCAATTCAAACAATTTTCTTGTTCTAATGTACGGTAATTGTTGTCGGAAAAACTACAGTAGCCCAAAAATGTACAAGTTTTAAATTTTCCTTCTTTTGATATGAACGCGTTTCACGTTCAATATGATGCATTTGGGGTTCAATCAACCCAAAAATTTGAAATCATCTGTTTGATTGCTTCGCTTACATTAGTAGTTCATAGTCAAAAGTGTGTATAGAAGCACATGTAAGTGCTATGAATTGCAATAATTTTGCAAACATAGAAGTGGCATCGAGATTTCAAAGTGGGAAGCACCGAAAAGAATGTCTTATTGGCTAATTGAATCCGTCGTTTGATTTCGTCAAGCTCGTTCCCATCCTTTCAGAGGTTCGCCCCTAGGTACACGAAATTGTCTACATTTTCAAGGTTATAGTCCCCTATCGTTATGTTTTGTGTTATTGGCGTCCTTTTCCTTGATTGAGTAATAACTTTTGTTTTTCGTTCGTTAATTTGCAGACCAACATCCTTGGCGATTTAGTCGAGAGCTACAAATACTTCCTTGGCGTCATTGAACGAACGTGACATAATGTTGATGTCATCAGCGTAAGCTACTAGCTGTGTCGACTTAAATAATAAAGTTCCTCTCGTGTCAACGGGGATTTTTCTGATGAAATACTCAAGCGATAAGCTAAACAGTACAGGAGCTAAAAGAGTTGGTCATATTATTCTGAATCAGCATTTGCGACGTGGAGTCGGTCATGGTCATTTTCACCAGGCGCGCCAACTTTACTGGGATTCAGAACTGCAGCATAATGTTATATAATGCAGTTCGGTTGATGCTGTCGTACGCTTTTTTGAAGTCGACGAATATTTGATGGACATCAATGTTGAATTCCCAGCATTTTTCCAAAAATTTTTTGACCGTAAATATTTGGTCAGTTGTCGATCTTCCACGTCTGAAACCACCTTGATATTCACCAAGAATTTTCTCAGCGTGATGTGAAATCCTTGACTCTAAAATCTTTGTCAAGAGCTTGTGCGACGTACAAAGTAGTGATATGCCACTGTAGTTTTCGCATAGCAGTTTATCTCCTTTCTTGTGAATGGAACATATAACACTTTTTCGCCACTCATCCGGCATCGTTTCTTGTTGCCATATGTCTGTCACCAATCCATGGATAGCCCTTAAAACGGAAATCCCGCCTGTCTTCAGGAGCTCCGCGGGGATCCCATCGATGCCCGGTGCTTTGTTGGGTTTCAAGCGGTCCATGGCCTGTCGGACTTCATCTAGTGTAGGAGGGTGAGATGAAGAACTGTCAGGGTATGTTCCAATTAGTGATGGTGATTCATCAGGTGCGGGGACATTTCCGTTCAGTAATTGCTAGAAATAGGACGCCCATCTTTCCTTCACTTGTTCTGAGCCACTTATGATGCTTCCATCGGCAGCCCTACATAGGCTAGTTCGTGGTTTACAGCCTTGTTTTAAGTGCCTCACTACTTTGTACGCTTGTCGAGTATTTTTAGCCATAAAGTTGTCATTCATGCTATTCAGCATGCTGTCAAAATGCTTTCGTTTCTTACGTCTAATTATTCTATTAGCTACTCTCCGAAGATCGTCGTATTTTTCTTTCTTGGCTCTAGTCGGTCGTTTAATGTGGATTTTGTAGGCCGCATTCTTTTCGTTCAGTGCGGCTTGACATTCCTCGTCGAACCATTCATTTCTGCGTTGCCCGGCTGTGTATCCCACTACTTTTTCGGCTGCTGCATTCACCGCGCTTTTCATTGTAGTCCAAACTTCGTTGATAGATGTGGTGTTAGGCGTGGAAGCTAATTCCATTTCCAGAGCAGATCTATACTCGGCTTCCATCGTCTTATTTCGAAGCTTGTCGACATCGAACTTGCGTCTTGAACTTGCACTGGCTTCATACGACAGTGATATTCGACATTGATATCGAGTCTTTACTAAGTAGTGGTCGAAGTCGCAGTTGGCCCCACGGAAGGTTCGCACATCTAAAATACTAGAGGCCCACCTTTTCTGAATCAGAATATGATCAATCTGATTAAAGGTGCGGCCGTCCGGGGATGCCCATGTCCTTTTTTGAATGTCGCAATGCGGGAAACACGTGGAGCTTACGATGAGGTTTCTGCTACTCGCAAAGTCGACAAGTCGTTGTCCATTGTCGTTGCATAGGTCGTGGAGACTAAATTGGCCAGTGGTTCCGCGATGTGTTTCCTCCTTTCCAACCTTTGAGTTGAAGTCACCCAGCAGGATTTTCACATCATTTGATGGCAGTGAATCATATAGCCTTTCCAGAAGGTTGTAAAAATTATCTTTCACTGCCTCATCCTCATCTTCAGTAGGGGCGTGAACGTTAATGAGCCAAACGTTAAAAAACTTTGCAAAAATGCAGATCGCACACATCTTTCATTGACAGGCTTGAAGTCGATTATTTGCGGTTTATTTTTTTGTCCACAATGATGACTTTCCGCTTTTGAAGATTGTGTACGATCTCATGTCCATAATCTCAGCACCAAACAGTTTCGTTTCCTGGACAGCGATAATGTTTATTTTGTAGCGAGTGACCTGTTCCAGGAGGGCTTTGATGGCCCCCGGTCTGCACAGGGTTCGCACGTTCCAAGTTCCAATAGAGTAATCCATATTTTGTTTGCGTGGTCGTTTCCGTTGATCCAATCCAAGTATCCGAGGCGAAGTATCAGGTTCCTGAATAAGTCAAGTTTTACGGGAACGGGTTATTGGCCCATTGCCCACTAGACAATAAGACATTGCCTACTTTATTTAGCCCAAAAATTAACTGCTCGATAAGCACTCGTCTTTGAGTATGGATTGAAAGATGCGATGCCTTAGCAAACGAATTTATGGATAGAAAAGAATTCCTTCCCGATAAACGGAATATACGGCCAGCACTGTTATGTATAATGCCACATACGACATACTGGCACAATACTGAAAGATAATCAAACTTATGGCATAGAGATCCTCATAACCAGCAGGAACGTCATTAATAAGACTTCTAGTAAAACTCACTTTTCTTCATTGTTCAGAAAAATTGATATTACACTTACGAGGGTTGATCCAAATGTAGTGATAATCGGCTATTTCCAGTTCACATATAATTCAAAAATAAATTGTTCTTACTACCTCATAGGAATAAGTCACGATTCCAGGGAGGTACACTCAGGCAAAGCTTAAAAGTACTTGAAAGATATTAGCCAGAATATGCTTGCATGACCTCATTAGGGTCCTGATCTGCATCTTGTTAAAAATGTTGGCATCTTATCAAACCCGGCATTTCACAAAAAAATTGCGGAACTGCCACGATGACCTGAAGCTGTAAGCAAAGCAAAATCATGGTGCCCTCCATATTAGTTGAACAGTCTTTTGAATCATGCGCATGCAAATGCGCTCTTAACTAATACTTCAATATAAGAAGAAAATTATATTAAAAGTAGTTTTTCCATGACACAAGTAAGCTGCAGTCTTTTTTCCATTACTGACCCGGGTTACTGACAGCAAGCTCGGATCGTTTTAAAAAAAAAATTTAATTTATAATTCTATATGTCAACTTTGAGTAAAAGTGGTAGTGAAAACGACACCAAAATACATGTATCTCCCACAAAATCTAATTTCTTGCACAAATTTGTATGAAGTTTTTCCTTACGAAAATGAAAGCCTTAAAACCAATGCTAAAAAATTCGACAATATAACTTTAAAATCTATCAGTTAATTCTTTTGCACATTTTCATCATCTACTAACAATCTTTTTATACCGAGTACGTCGATGGAAATTAAAGCACATGCAAAATCGAAGCATCTGTTTAGTCAACTGACAGAGGCGCCAAAAACTAAAATATTATTTCTTTTACCAACCGCAAGCAAAATATGCATTTATTTAAAAACAATAATTTTGGCGCTTAAAATAGCATTGTAAACACCAAATACGAGTCGTCAAAGTATCTAAAACTGCACCAAGCTACGTATTTTCACGCAACCATGTCATCATTTTATTTTGAATTAGTAAACTATGCATAGGTAGCATGCACGAGAGTATATTTTATTTCGTGCCGAATCTACTACAATGCGTCTATTTTATTCGATTCTCAAACCGTTATATGCATGCTTTGTTATAGGAGTATGTTAATTTCGATGCGAAAATATGTTCAATTAATCTAATTTTGTTTGTAAACCTATATGAATACAAAAACAATTACCTAGAGTTTATCCCTCCCGAAATGCACTCTCTTTCTGCAATTATTTTCACAACGAAACGATAAGTTCACAATAAATATACTATATCACCTTATTCACCGCACTACTTTAAGACACCCAGCATTGATTTTCGTCAATCATTACGAAATAGATATCTATTTTTAAACATAATCTTGCTACAAATGTTTTCTATTTTTGCGCGTTTTTTATTTTGCGCGTACCTAGGCCCGTATGTAGTTTCAGTCAACCGAAACACCAATCGAACTATAAAAGTTTTCTCGAAATTTCAAAACTAAATCAAATTGGTCAGAGCGTATACACATATGATTGCTAAATACTGTTATTTGCCTACATATGTGATGTACCGACCGTTTCATTACAGCTCTGAAGCTGGGTAATTGTGTTGTTCCATCGGTCTTTAATCATTGAAACCAAATTTTAGACAGTAAATCGGTTATGTTCATGTAATTTAAACTGACTGAGAACGTGATTTCCTGGACTTGGTGCGGGTTTTGCACCCTTACTCCACTTTTGGCAGTGAGAGATGTTGCGCTCGGCTTCTTAAACTAGCCATACTGTGCCTGTTTTAAGCATACAAAAGCAGCGAGTCCAGCACAGTGCTGCCATATTAGGGATTTTAACCCTAGATTTAGGGATATTTTAAAGACTTCAGGGGACAAACAGGGGGAAAAAATATTCAGGGTTTTGTTTAGGGTATTCTGAAATTTGATAATGCATTTTTCCGGAACGGATGTTTCGATAAATAATAATTTCGAAATACGTCATGTCCACCTTTTTCTGATATAAGAAAATATAAAATATCAATCTTCTATCATACTAATAAGCGGATATTGGTGATGCTGTTTCAAAATTGATATTCTTACCTTACCGATTGAAGACAGAGGCCGCGATTGCCGTACCCTATATCTCTATCTATTCAGCTGAGTGAGTTTTCAGTTTTCAGCCCGAAAAATTTCCCGGAAATGACGTCACTATGGCTACTTAGGGTATTTTCAGGGATAAATAGGAATTGTCTGGGGGTAAGCCGCAGCGCCTATCTAGCAGCACTGGTCCGGCATAATCTGTGAGATTTCTAGAGAACTATTGAGGTGATAGTTTATGGACTGGAGTCGAGTTGCTGCTAAGCTCACAAATGTATTTGTGGACTGTCATGATTCTCAAATTGTTATGGATGTCGATGTTCCTAACGTACCAGAGAATCCTGAATATAGCGCAATATTTTGGCTTGACTGAAGCTTTTGCTTGTTGGTTTTGGTGATTCGCCCGGATACTACGCAGATGTAGAGTAAATAGGGTCTTACCACTTACTTATAGAGAAGGACCCTATTTGAGTGACTTAGCTGAGACGCTTCGAAAAAATTTTTGTTGGCTATTTATGGAGTCCATTGTGATTTGCTGTCGCACCATTGTTAGGGAGCGTAGTGTTTGACGCCATTTGCGTGCTATGAAACTCACTTGAGTTTTCTCCGTATTTAATTTTCCATTTCTTCAAATAGTCCAACAGGATTATTTTAAGATTTGAGGTAATAGTTGCAACTTGTGCAGACGTGAGAAATATACATGGGTCTGCGAAAAGGGATATATGAACTTTGTTGGTTCGAGGGATATCTGTTGTTTACAAATTGTACAAAATCAGCGACAAAGTTTTAGTCGAAGAGGTACCTTTTTCCTGAGAGATCTTTCTGGTGAGGAGGTCAATAGTTTTCTTTAAGTCTCTTGCCGTTTGTGGCACCTAGATGATTTAATTGGACAGAGAAGTCCGGAAAGCTTTCCAGTTTGTAGTTATTTTTCACTTTATTGGGGAACAAATTTCTTCGAATTGAAAAAGTACTGGCTTGTCATCAGAAGGAACCTCATGAAACACATTTATATATATACACTCTGATTTATATTTTTAGAAATTTCCATGTAAAAAACATGACTATATTTAGGGCCAAAATGAGTGGGCTTATCGGGAATGTGCATACACGAGACCCTATATGCAGCAAAGCTATAAAGGTATTTCCGTGCCTCATTTTTTCTCACTGATCCCCATGCGCGATTTTGAGCATTGCGATCTCCTCCTAAAAAGATAGGGCCTTCGAGATCGAATAGTGCACGAAAATTGTCGACAAGATTTTGTGCATTGAGAGGTCTGTAAGCGGAGATAACTTTAAATTTGAGGAAACTTATTTTTATTTCAATCGCCGTTGCTTCGATTCCATTGCGACTCGAGATCTGTTTCATATTATGGATAGCACGCCTTCTTACGAGGACTGCTGTGCGTCCTCGAATGCCTCTTAATCTTTTTGTTTCGCTGTTGGAAGGTGGAAATCCTCTAAAGGATGTTTCATGGCTCCTGCCCTGGAATGTCCAATGTTTAAAAGTCTAAAGCTTTTGTAGCTGTGTACCGTTTAAAGAAAAATCCATACCAAGTAGCGAAAAAGTTAAAACCGCCAACTGAGCACTTAAAGTAGCTTTAGTTTTTTATTTAGACTACATATAAAACACCGATAAATTAATATAGTTCTAATTTGAAATGAGTTGATATTCCATGGCAAGTTTGGTTTGTCAGCAATTTTGATTTATTATCAACAACATTCCCAAGAACGTTGCCTAATTTAAAACAAATAAAAGAAATACATTGCAAGGTGTATGCATGGCACAACGATAATAAGCAATAATTGTATCGTACTCAACAAGCACTGATTTACATGAAACCTCATGATCCAAGAATAGTTCGAATTTGTAAATTTATATTCCTTCAAATTATTTCATCGTAAATGTACAGAGTAACGAACAGTAATAGAAGTAGAACGATTAAAATGAAATGATAGTATAATCACGAAGGACTTTACTCATTTCAGGGTTCGCGATGGCCTGGCTGGCCTACCATTAATTACTTACAATTTTGAATCTCTGATTTAAGGGACGGACTTTGGCCAACTAGTATTTATCTTAGGTTAATGTTTGATTTGTTTTCCGGCCAAGGTCAGTAGACGGAGGGACCTCTTAACAACTGGAGCCTTGGCCCCGCCAACATCAGAGGCCTGAGGCTGTCTGTGTCATCCTCGGGCCTATCGAAATACAGGCAGTTTTTTCGCCTTTTCGAGATTTGCGCGTGTTTCTCGGTCTCTTTTCACAGATAGCTAGCAACGTACTTGGTCACGTCTCCTCTGGTTCTGGTCTACAGCCCATACCTGAGAGCTGCATCTGGACCTTTACGGACAAAACCCCTTCCCCTTTTATTTGCGGCTAGTGTTTCATGACGGATGAATAATACGTAGCGTCCCTTTTTTTCTGGGAGCAAATTCACCCTATTTTCATGACCCACCCCAGCTGCGTAGAGCTAGCAAAGCGGCCTACCAGCATCCGTCGGGGTCGGACTACATGGTGGAGGCCTTCACGGACATTTCTAGAGTACCCTGCTCCCAGGGCGCTTCTTGTTTTTTTTCTATCTGCCCCTGTTGATGGTTCGCTATCGCCTTTTCCTGCTTGTCAGGCCCTCTTCTGGATTTCGGTTCAGGTGAGGCGTCTCCAAGCATTGTTCTTCCTTTCATAGTTCGCTACACGTCCAACGACCAATTTGCACCTCTTCTCAACTACTCTGCTATGATCGCACTGGCACTAGTCTTTGAATCTCCCGCATGCTTGCTGTCCGTGCTTCGTTTTCTTAGAATCGAAGCGCTTCATCTGCAAGAATTTTGATGGACAGCATACGGCTATAACACACTTTGTCTCGTAAAACGTTGTTCGAAAGGCGCAGCAAGTTCGAAGTGCAATCAGTCGGTAGGCTCCTTGCATTTTTCGCCGATTCGATATTATTTGCAGCGCTGGTGCCCATACTGGTGCTGTGTACATTAAAATCAGTAGCCTTCGGCTTTGCTGCGAGCCGCCAATATTGGGTAGCATTCTAGCGAGTGCTGAACCGACAACGGATGCCTTCATGCTTGCTTTCTCCAGTTGAGGTATGAAGTCCAGTTTGCTGTCGATAGTTACGCCTGGGTATTTTATAGCAGGCTGCGGGGTAATAATGTAGTCGCCAAACTTTATCCGTAGTTTCCTCTGCTTCGTGATAAGTACCATTCCCGTCTTATGGTCGGCTAGTGCAAGCCTAAGGCAACCAAGCCATGATTTAACCACATAGATTACTTCGCTTGTATAAATTTCGACTTCTTCGTGATGACAGGTTGGAATCACGATGCCAATATCGTCGGCGAAACCTACCACCACCACATATCTGGGTACTCGTAGCCTTAGTATTCCGTCGTACATTACGTTCCAAAGCAGGGGGCCAAGGATAGATCACTGTAGTACTCACTGTAGTACAGATAAAGTTTTAGTCTTTCATCCGAGTCGTTACATAGGGTTCTTTCCCTGAAGTAGTCGATGATTATAGATGCCAAATAGCGTGACACTTCATTATCGATCAGCGCACCTACAATACGGCTCCACCTCGCGGAGTTACAGGTGTTCTTTACGTCCAACGTGACCACAGCGCAGCAGCCTTCTTTATCTCTCGCGTTCATTGCCATGTCCAACACCATTCTGACACCGTCCACAGCTAATCGCCATTTCCGAAAACCGAATTGCCGGTCCGATAGTCCGTTTTTGCTTTCGATTCCCGACAGCAGCCGTTCGTATATGACCCGCTCGAAAAATTTTGCTATCGTATTTAGCAGATGACTCCACAATAGGTTTATCTTGCTTGGTTGCTTCCACTGCTTGAGAAAAACGCCTTCCCGTAGGCATGCTGTAAATGTATCAGCAAAGACTTTTGGTACCCTCTTTATCGCTAGCTTAAGTGCTTTGTTCGGTATCGAATCCAGTCCGGGCACTTTTTTGTCACCGATTTTCTTGCCTCTTAATCTATCATTTCTGGAAATGTGATAATTGGGAATTTGTAGGTGATTTTCGACTTCAAGAAAATTTCACATTGATGATGATTTATGGCATTAGTAATAAAAGGGTGGGCCTCCTTCACGATAGTCTCCTCATTTGGAAAGATGACATCAGACTCTTCAGTGTTTGGTTGGTGGTTTTCAGATGCCACCGATATATTTGAAGAGTGAGTCGTTCCCTAAGCTGGACGCTTCCTCTCCGGACGAAGTACAAAACTCTTCTGTATGCGAAGGGGATATGGTTTCCGAAGAAGATTGTGGTGAAGAATTTATATTTTTAGTAAATGTTTTGCAGCAGATTTCCATTTTACTTCACTAGTTCTTGATTCAGAAGGCGTTGCTTGGTCAGTTCTTGCTGAGTTTATTTGCAGCTGTTAAGTTTGTTTTTTGCAAATCCTTGCCGTGCAACGCATACTTTCCTACTGAGTTTCTCTCTTTCGAGCCACTCATTGTGCCGCAGAGTTTACTCTCATCTCAACCTTATGGAACTAATCTTTGGCAAATTCCAAGGCGGGTTTCTCGTATTAGAAGCCGTGCGTATTCTCTATTTGAGTACTAGGCTCGAACAGTGTCATATAAAGATTAATCTTTGTTTTAAGAGGTTTAATTCTATAGTGCCATTTTTGAAAGAAACAAAAAACTAATGAACCATTTAAGCACATATACAACAACACGAATAAAAATTCCATCGGTATGAAAACTTAGCACCTCGCAGCACAACAATGCAAATCCTTAAACCAGTTATGTCTACATTTTATAAAGAGGCAGCTGATCTGATCAAAGTTTCCACGCCAATAAAGAATTTTTATATTGTATCCGATAAAGGCAAAAGCCAAGGAATTATCTTTGGTATTTCATTCATTTCTTATTACTTACTAGTATGTGTACGTGACTACTGACTGTTCCACTTCGTGTTGCATGAGTGTCTCGTCCTAGACAATGTTTTGCTGTCGTTGACAAAGTCACGCACAGGAAGGAACTGATTAACTATAAACGAAACGGTGTCACTCGTGGTGTACTATGGGCTTAGTTCAGTAGATTTAGTTGCAATGTGATAAGGGCTATTATAGCCATATATTTTCTTTTGTATTTCTTGATGCTTTTCAAGCAACGAAGACATAATAGAGGAATACGATTGATTTTCATTGCCACTAAGATATAGGGTAGTAAGCTTTTCCCCTCTGGAAAAGTGATAGACGTTCGATTCAACTGCGTCTTCTTTTTTATACTTTTAAAAAAATAAGAAAAAAATATAGGGAAGGGAAAAATATAGGGAAGGAAAAAATATAGGGAAGGGAATAGGGAAAAAATAGGACCACCTGAATTAATGGCTGATTGTCAGAGGTGGTAGGTTAGTGAAGAGGGCTGCCGGGAACGCGGTCAGCATTAGGCCACCAGTTTGGGCCCATTTGCCACCCTCATAGACAATCACACGCATTCACACTTACAGCCATGGCACTGGCGGGATTCGAACCCGCACGCCCCGTAGCACGCCGCTTTACGGCTTGACGCCTTAGCAAGCAGAGCTACCGGGCCCCTTGGCAGAGTGGTAACAAAAGATTTTTATTTTTGAAAATTTGAATCAATATCTAAGGATCAATCGTGAAATTAACTCCAACTAAACAGCCTTATGTAGGTGAATTCATATTCTATGCCTGTGATCTTTATTTTTGTGAATTTACTTTACAGAACACAATTGGCAACTTGTTAACGAATTGTTAAATTAATAGTTTTATCATTAACTTTCATGATTTGCAAGGAAAAGTTTACGAAAAAACGGGAAAACTACCACCACACTGTTGGACCAATTCGGTTGATTAAAACTCAGCATTTACGTTAAAATTATATCCCAATAAATAACTGAAAACTTTAATTAATACGTTTGTTTTTTTGCAATCTTTACCAATTTTTCAAACTACTGATTTCATTTGGATTCATCTTCTGCTTTCTAGTAGCTTTACAAAATCAAAATAAAAGTTTGTAAGTACCTTTACATTTGTTTCTGTTTTGTATTTTGCTGCTTTTGTATTTTGAGTCAAAGTGATTTCAGTGTATGTGGCTGTTACCTTCTTTGATGATATCCCTGATCAGCTTTCCATTAGTAAGCTGCGTAAAAGGAACATTCTCAACACAGAATTCAGGTCAAACATAAGCACGCCCTATACAAACACACAGTCTAACAAATGGATTTCTATTGACACTGAATTCCCGCCACGAAAATACATAATTTTCAATACATGAACAATCGATTTGACACAAAGGAAAATCCTTGTAAAATTAGCAAAATCAATTGGCACACTTCAATGCTCATACTCACCTCGATATCAAGAACTTTTGCCTTGACCTTCTATATAGTGGCATACATGACTACTACCTGGCCATACGTGAATCTCGACAGCACTGCTGTTCTTCATTTGTGAAGGTTCGCTGCCATCTCAAAGGTGACACAAATCCAATAAAGAAGAACTTGAAACGACAATCACACACATACACCAAAACTCACAAGCTCCTCAGATTAAGTCGAGGGAGGGAAGACCTTCTTGTTAATTGAATACAAACAGATTATTGCAGTTATTCTATCCGCACGTACCGACTAGTCCGTTCCAGTCGACGATACGAAACCAACAATTCTAGTCAAGCTAATTCTCTATTTTCTTACATGCATTCTTACTCGAAGAATGTCCCCTTGAAAATGGAATTTCAGCGTCACTTGACTTTGGCATTCCCTTTCCAACACGCTCAATTGACGACAGAAACAACGAAAATTCTGCAGAAGCTGCCTAATTTCCAACGAATTGGACAAGTTGACATGAGAGGTGACTGAAGTGGAGTACAAGGACTCGGCTAAATTAAGTGAGCGGAATGATTGAGGCAAAATAATATAAGTGAAAAATAAAGTAAACGTGAAGAGGGCAGTGAAAGTGAAAAAGTATACAATTAATAAGTGGTTAACGAGAATAGATGACACAATTTGACCCTGTAAACAACAGTCTCAAGTTTATTGGGCTGTTAGATGAGCTTCTTTATTTTCATGAATATACCAAACATTTCGAAGAAAGTACGGAACAAGAAGATGAAAATTCGGTTACTTACTTAAATTTTTGAAATAACTTAAGCAGTATTAGCCAAAGTCTCCTTTGTTGTTGGGCATTACAGTAAATATCCTTCTCAGACGGCTGGACTGTACCGGTTGCAAAGTTGTAACTTATGCAGACGACATAGTCAAAGCTTTCGGATAGGCTAAATCACTCCCTTGATATATTTTCACGTTGGAGCCGGAGTTGAGGTGTACTACTGAATGAATGTGCCCACAGCAAAACGAACCTAGTGCTATTCACAAGAAAGTACAAAGTATTTTGATTGCCAAAATAGAACGGAGTCCCCATTGACCTGAACCCAAGCGTCCAATATTTGGGACTGATTCTTGACTTGAAGCCCCCATGGAACAACAACATCGTAAAAACAACACGGAAGGAAGAAGAACTTTACTGCTACAAAAACGCCATAGGAGCGAGTCGGAGTTTGCAGCCTCGCATTGTGGCATGGCTTTAAACTACCGTGTTTCAGCCGATGCCACTGTATGAGGTGGTGCTTTGGTGGCAGGAGGTCTTACGCCCTTTCACTATAAGTACACCGATTTCATCGGTCAAACTAGGCATAAGACAAAAATATATCAAGGACGCTAAGAATGCCTGAGCTGAAGAATCATCCTGTGCGTTTACCAGACATACCTGGACTTCCATGAATGTACGTCGCAGCAGCTCGCTTTTGAGTTTAACCCGTAGTGATCTCCGATGTATTGTTGTCGTTCTCACGGGCCGCTGCCTTATAGGGCAGCACGCACGGCGGTGGGGCGTACGGTTCAACGATTTTTCCAAGGTCAGTAAGGCCTGGCTGATCTATTACTTATCGAACTAATGGGTATTGTACAGCTCATCAAAGCTACGAAACTGATCCCACATATCATTCGCTAAGAGATATTTTATCTGTGGTACCACAGCGGGCCTCTAATGCGCCCATATGTGTCTCTCGACATGACTCTTCGATTCACAACCACTTAACTTAACCAAACCAATGTTTGAAAATCAACGCAGATTCCAATTTTTTTATATATTTCCCGTAGCCGAATAGAGGAGTATATTCCATATACATACATATGTGGAACGTATAACGTTTCCAATAGTTTGATAGAAAATAGACCAAGTAAAACTTTGAGACTAAATCACACAATAAGCACCTTTACGATTAAGACTGGCCCCCAGTAAAGCATAATTACCTAATTAAAATTCTTCATAAGTCGGAGATAATAAGCCCAAATTCAAGAAAACATCCTTCAGCTCATTGCATTATTCTCTTGCATTCATAATTCTTTAATGTATTACATTAATGATGATACTAAAAGCAGGATAATATTAGCGTTTTAACCTCAATTGCTTTTCGAATGAGACAGGTAATCGATAAGTGTCAAATGTCTATTTCGAACGCATGGAACGAGCTTAGGACTCACCAAATGAATATTTAATTTAATTTGAATAAACTGCTAGGCTAAGATATTCATCTAGTTATTTTGTATATTACTACATAAGCACATTTATAAATACGGTAAATTGTTTCTATGTAGGACGTGTTGAAATCGTGCATGAAAGTAAAATAGGGTGTAATATATTTCTAATTTGTAATGCTTACTATGTTTTAGATTTAGGCTTTGGATTTTTCCGATTTCGCATGTTCTTTTTCAGATGTTTGCATGTTTTATGTTAATGTACCACATTAATTCGATGACTGCGTTGGAAGCTCTAGGGTTGAAAGGTTTATAAGGCTACCATCCAAATGAGTCTCAAAACTTATTTTCATTCTAGGATGCGAGTCCTATTGAAATCAGCATCTCTTAGTACAAAAATAATGAAAATCCGCAGTGGTGTCAACACTTTACTGGCACTGAAACCAATAGTCGCAGGTCAAGCCGCACGTCAAGATCAACAAACTCTATAAATTTTGTTTTTATCCTATGACGGCATAGGAAGTTCCAGGGATAAAAATATTTCTAGCGCTGTCATTCGAGAAATATGGCAATTTTTCACTGATGCTTAAAAAGGTAATTTGGTGAAGGGTGAATCTGATAGGCAATTTGGTGAAGACATAGCTTTTCAGGAAGCTGGATGGTTTGAAGACAGGGGCGGCTCGTCAATATACGCAAAGGAAGCAGTGTTTCGCTTGCTAAATCACTTGGCATTAACAAAAAAATGATTAAATAATCAATATGTAACAATCAAAAGATTTACCATCAATATTTAACAATCAAAATAATAACATTTACTATTTTACAAAAGACATACAGTCTGTCAAGAATGAGTTTACACATAGGGAAAAAATTCAATTTTTCATCTTTCTAATTATAAAATACTACTTTTTGTTTATGTAAATAATTTTTTTTTCTTAATTATCGTTATTTGCATTATTTCCAACCGCTATATACAAAAAAAATACAACTTCAATGCAAAAAAAGAACGAAAAGAACAACGAAAACAATTATTACAATTCTTGAAGTGTCAAGAAACTCTTTACACAAAAGTTTATTTTTTGCATTACTGCAACGATACGGTAAATTTACCATAATTTTTGGTCTGTATTGTAAAGCTCTATAAATTTGATCATTAGTGTGTGATTAATTTTTGGCTAATACGCATAAATAAGTGAAATATTGTGTTTTAAAATGCCAGGCAAAAGATTATCCTTTGAGTTAGTTCAGATGATATACTATAATCACCAATTAGGTAAAAGTGCACAGGAACTGTCGGAAATGTTTTGTGTAGCACGAATGGCAGTCTATAACGTTATAAATCGTGCTGAAAATGAGAATAGATTGGAGCCAAAATGTGGAGGTGGCTCAAAACCAAAAATATCTAAACGTATAGAGCGCCTTATGATAAGGAAGCTTGATAAAAACCCCTGGATTTCGACCAGAACACTTGCTAGGGAACTCAAGGAAGAGTGTGATGCTGCTGTTTCCCATGAAACAGTACGACAGGCCATCCTACGAAATAAGTTGTCATCAAGAGCTGCACGAAAGAAACCACTGTTTTCTGCACTAAACATCGAAAAGCGTTTTTCTTTCGCTATGATGCACCTTTTTCAACCCGTTGACTTCTGGGACGACGTCATATTCTGCGATGAGACGAAAATGATGTTGTACTATAATGATGGACCGGCTAGAGTGTGGCGCAAGCCTTTAACATCGTTGGAAAATCGAAATATCATTCCGGCTGTAAAATTTGGTAAGTTGTCCGTTATGATTTGGGGTGCTTCTCAAGCAGAGGAGTAGGAGACTTGGCATTCATCGAGTCAACCATGGACGCCCAACCATATTTGCATATCCTTAAAACATATTTGGCAAGCAGTGCGCAGAAATTCGGGTTTATGCATAACAGCAAACCAAATTTTAAGCTTTACCAGGACAACGATCCCAAACATAAGGCGAACATGGTGCGAATGTGGCTCTTATCCAACTGCGGAAAAGTGATGGATACGCCAGCCAAGAGTCCGGACTTAGATCCCATCGAGAATTTATGGGCTTACTTAAAACAACAAGTCGCTAAAAGGCAACCCAAAAACCGAACTGCCTTAAAAATTGCGATTCTCGAAGAATGGCAAAAAATACCAACCACGTATGACCTGCAAAAGTTGGTTCATTCAATGAAAAATCGGTTGCGATGTGTGGTGGATGCCAAAGGTGGCCATACCAAATGTTAAATATACCAAATAATATTAAATATCCTGTAAATATGTAAATATTAAACACAATAATAATTTGTGTAAAGAGTTTCTTGACACTTCAAGAATTGCAATAATTGTTTTCGTTGGTCTTTTCGTTCTTGTTTTGCATTAAAGTTGTACTTTTTTTTGTATATATCGGTTGGAAATAATGTAAATAACTATAATTAAGAAAAAAACATTCATTTACATAAATAAAAAGTAGTATTTTATAATTAGAAAGATGAAAAATTTAAATTTTTTCCTATGTGTAAACTCATTCTTGACAGACTGTAGCTCCATTGCTACTATGTATCAAATGGTTTTATTTTATAAATATCCAACTACAGATATCTGTTTCGGTGAACATTTAGCTTGAGAATAAGCAAGAGTTGTACTCTGTTCTTAAGCATAGTACTGAGTTCGATTTCATGTAAAATTTTCATACAAAATTTCACGTGAAACTTGTTTTGGCTAAAATTCAGCTTGAAAATAAGCAAGAGTTGTACTCTGTTCTTAGCATGAAAAGTTGCTTTGAAGTTGCTTTCGCTTTGAAAATATAGATGGCACTGACACATGTCTCCAATCACTTCACGCCAATTTAGTTTGTGCAGTTCATTCTTTCGAGCTAAAAAGTGACATTTGGTTTCAATTTGAAAATGGAGCAGTGCAAATGTCTTTCCAGTAAGAAAATCGACCGAAAAGTGAAATTCTTGACATTTTATCCGTCAGAAATGAGCAGTGTCTCTGCTTTTCTCCATTGCCAAAATTTTCACTCGAAAGAATGACCAGATAATGGAGACATGTCAAAATTTAGCTTCACGATTAACTCAGTACCAGCCTTTAATCAAAAATTTACACAAGGGTTTTTTATGCTCATCAAATTTTCCTGTGAATTTTTATGCTCATTAAATTTTCCAATTCGATATTCTAAAAATTATCTTGGCTTATTGTTAGGCTCTTCGCGTCTTTACGGAGTTGAAAACATACATAACCAGTTTTCATATTCTATACTTATTTTTTACAAACATCTTGTGTACACTGAAATTGTCAATTATCTGGAAACACATTAAAGCCACCACTGCCACTGAAGGGTTAAATATATTAGAAGCGATAAAACCTGCAGCTCATATACTTCAACAACTCTTGAAAATTGTTTCATGAATCAGATAAGGAAAACCGGAAAAAAACTCACCGAAATTTATATACTATAAATATACATGCTAATACCTATTAACTCTTTCAAATTTTTCAAAAATTTGTAAAAGAAACTTTAACGCATTGAAAACGTTAATAAAACTGATTATGGAAGGACACCAGGACAAATCGGTCGATTTTGACTGTATGTTCTACCAAACGTGCTCTCTATTTCACAGTTATCATAAAAATCGTCCAGTCATGACCACCAAAAGTATGTTAGACTTATTTTCTTTCGAAACCAACCCGTCCTGTGAATGTTGCTTCGATCCGCGTACTGCATCGGAAGCTACAGGAATAGAATGACTTTGAGTGCTACCACTCGCAAACGTTTCAGAAGTGAAGGATTTTAACATATGGTGCTTATTTCACTATAAGTTCTTCTTCAAATGAAAATTTGAGGGTACATCTCGTTTTTCAAAAATAATCAAATACCCGGCGTTCCCAACACTTTGCTGAAACCCCATCCAAAGTCTAACAGAACTGTTTTAAGCCATAATAAACCTATTATGTGAATTTCGTTTTGAGCAAAAGACTGCACTGGAAGTTATTCGCGCTGAAACATTTTAGTTGAGGATCTTTCAAGACCTCATTGCAGCCAGAGAGGAGTTGAGCTTTGAAAATTGAAATCTGATAGGTTGTATTTTTTTCCCAAAAAGCAAATTTGTTAAGAGACTTGATGATTTGAAGCATAACTTTTTACGAGCCTGCCCTAGCAATAATGAAAAATAAAACCGGGTTATTGCGAGTACACATTACTTAATCCTGTCAATTTTAAAAAATATCTAAACATTCTGTCGGAAGTTATCATGACCCGAAATTTCAAAATAATCGACTCACTTTAAGACAAATTGTACAGCAGTATTGAGCGGAGATACGCAGCTAACACTGACTACTTGGTCCCCACTCTGTGATTCGAGCGGGGATATCAAGCGACTGTGGGAAATTGGCAAGAATGGAATCAGCAAATTGGTGCAACAACTCTTAGTATCTACACTGAAGGCTCTAAAACAGCTGCTGGAGCGCAGATGCAGCTATGGAAGGTGCTTCCAGACTTCCTAATCACTGTAGCGGAGGTTTTCGCGATACTTAAAGACACCGCCCTAACACATGCCAGAGATACCACGAGTGAGGAAATTAACATCTTTACTGACAGTCAAGCGGCGGCTAAGGCTCTGATGTCTTACACATACAAATCGAAGTGTGTACTCGACTGTATTTAGGCCCTCAATAGACTGGGTAATAACAAATGTTCAGGCATTCGTAGCCGAACCTACAAGTGAATTTTCCCAGGAGCACTTATTATCCGGAGTGTACCTTCACGGACTTTTGCATCTGACAACCACGGACAGCTGGTAATCAATGCCATCGGGCACTTAATAACATCTGACACTACTCTTGTTCTGAATCGGCCATCATCATCATGTGTGTTTTCTTTGACTTTGACATGTACACGGTTGTGATATTTTAAGAGAATATATTAATAAGAAGTGATGTATCTTTAATCGTTTGCGGCTACACCAGAAGAGTCCGAATTTTCTGCGTTTTCGGTCACAAGGGCATTGAAGGAAACGAGAGGGCGGACGCGGTAACCAGACACGGGACTAGCCCTCCCCTATCAGGGTCGGTAGATATCCCAACTTCAATCCGAACAATCAAGTAATCATACATAGGTGCGATGTGCAGATGGCGTGCAACTCAGACCTGCAATCATGAGGGGGCCATACAATCTCACAGTGATTAAATACCTGCTCGAATTAACGCGGATTGGCTGCAGGCGGCAGGTCGGCATCATTACTGGCCACTGTCTTGTATCAGCACATGCCATAAAAATGGGACTCCTAACCAGCGACACCTGTAGGAAATGTCAAGAGCCGGGAGTCTCAGAAACAAGCACTGGCTGGTGGATCTCTCACATGTGGCAGAGCAGAGGCTGAAGAACTTCCTTCAGTTCGCAAAAAAGTCCGGGGCCTTCGATGGCCGTTTGGATTGAAGTTTCCTTATCAGGTATCACTACGGTGTAAATAGGTCTATATGTGGCCCTGTATCAGCCAGTATAACCTAACCTAACCTAAGACAATCAGAACCCGCAGGGAATTATATATGAAAAATAATGTCACTAAGCCTGTACAATAAAAGGTCCTCCGGCCTAGATAACGTTTCCATTTGTGTTCTTAAACCGCTCAAACAAATTTCAAACAACAATTGCACTTATACAGCTATTTTCAACGATGTGTATTTCACGAGTTCTTCGAAACCTGCCAAAAAATTCCCATCCTCAGGAATAATATGAGTGCGAGTTCAGTCTGAAAGCAAAGAAGGCAAATTTTTGGACTTACTTACTTGGCTTTGGGCTTCAGGACACTACCACCTACATCCTTTTCAAATCACAGTGTGATAAAACAAAATCACTTCATTTGAGCATAAATATTCATGTTAACGAAGCGCTCAGTGTGGTCAAAATTTCAGTTTAAGAACCAAAATGAAAACCCCCCCCAAAATAAATACTAAAAGTCCGGAAAAGTATATCGAACCATTTTCGAAAAAAGCCAAAACTAAATGGAACAACAAGCACTTAATAAATTGTTAAAAACCAAATTTCACGTCTATCATACTGGCAAATATGTGCAATGTATTTCTCCATTAAGGAAATAAGCAAAAGGACTTTTTAAAAAATCAATCAACCGAACAACTTCTGCTTAGCACCTTTAGCTCTTCAGTACGAAAATCGAACATCCACTCTCTCTAAATATTTTCATAAATTTCAGCAACTTTCTGTGTGTATATCACGAGGAATGTCCGTAATTTCCTTTTATTTGCATTCTTTCGCGAAAAATTTTTGTGTGCATTAAATTATGGCACTCTCGCGGGAAAATAACACTTGCGCCCACGTTTGAAAAATACAAAAATCCTTTGTAGATATTTTATAAATCTTGAATGCCTGCAAGGTGAACAACAGCTTCGATCGAGCACTTTGTTTGCGGTATAAATTTTTTTTATATGAATGCGATATATTATACAGTCTGTCAAGAATGAGTTTACACATAGGAAATTTTTGATCTTTCTAATTAAAAGATACTACTTTTTATTTATGTAACTGATTTTTTCTTAATTATAGTTATTTATATTATTTCCAACCAATATATACAAAACAAAGTACAACTTCAATGCAGAAAAAAAACGAAAAGAACAACGAAAACAATTATTACAATTCTTGAAGTGTCAAGAAACTCTTTACACAAATTATTACTGTATTTAATATTTACATATTTTACAGGATATTTAATGTTTATTGTTTGGTATATTTAATATTTGGTATGGCCACCTTTGGCATCCACCACGCATTGCAACCGATTTTTCATTGAATGAATCATCTTTTGCAGGTCATACGTGGTTGGTATTTTTGCCATTCTTCGAGAATCGCAGCTTCTAAGGCAGTTCGGTTTTTGGATTGCCTTTTAGCGACTTGTTTCTTTAAGTAGGCCAATAAATTCTCGATGGGATTTAAGTCAGGACTCTGGGCTGGTGTATCCATCACTTTTTCGCAGTTCTATAAGAGCCACGTTCGCACCATGTGCGCCTTATGTTTAGGATCGTTGTCCTGATAAAACTTAAAATTTGGTTTGTTGTTATGCATAAACCCGAATTTCTGCGCACTGCTTGTCAAATAAGTTTTAAGGGTATGCAAATATTGTTGGGCGTCCATGGTTGACTCGACGAATGTCAAGTCTCCTACTTCCCTGCTTGAGAAGCACCCCCAAATCATAACGGGTAACTTACCAAATTTTACAGTCGGAATGATATTTCAATTTTCCAACGATTTTTAAGGCTTGCGCCACACTCTAGTCGGTCCATTATTGTAGTACAACATCATTTTCGTCTCATCGCAGAATATGACGTCGTCCCCAAAGTCAACGGGTTGAGAAAGGTACACCATAGCGAAAGAGCAACGCTTTTCGATGTTTAGTGCAGAAAGCAGTGGTTTCTTTCGTGCAGCTCTTGATGAGAATTTATTTCGTAGGATGACCTGTCGTACTGTTTCATGGGAAGCAGCAACATCACACTCTTCCTTGAGTTCCCTAGCAAGTGTTCTGGTCGAAATCCAGGGGTTTTTATCAAGTTTCCTTATCATAAGGCGCTCTATACGTTTAGATATTTTTGGTTTTTTTCACTTTGGCTCCAATCTATCCTCATTTTCAGCACGATTTATAACGTTATAGGCTGTCTTTCGTGCTACACAAAACATTTCTGACAATTCCTGCGCACTTTAACCTAATTGGTGATCATAGTATATCATCTGAACCAACTCAAAGGATAATCTTTTGCCTGGCATTTTAAAACACAATATCTCACTTAATTATGCGTACTAGCCAAAAATTAATCACCAACTAATAATCAAATTCATAGAATTTTACAATACAGACCAAAGATTACTGTAAATTTACCGCATCGTTGCAGTAATGCAAACAAAAATAGTTGTGTTAAGAGTTTCTTGACACTTCAAGAATTGTAATAATTGTTTTCGTTGTTCTTTTCGTTCTTTTTTTTGCATTGAAGTTGTACTTTTTTGTATATATCGATTGGAAATAATGCAAATAACTATAATTAAGAAAAAAAAATCATTTACATAAATAAAAAGTAGTATTTTATCATTAGAAAGATCAAAAATTGAATTTTTGTCCTATGTGTAAAATTATTCTTGACAGACTGTATGTGCATGCATATAGATTAATATTTAAATGCTTTTTTCTGTAGCGGCAATTCGGTTACTGCTTATTTTATCTAAGGGCAGAGAAACATCAACAGTACCAAAAATTAATACGATAAATTTTTCTTTGCCACAAAGCACAAATTTGGTAGAAAATATTTACATACCAGTGAACGTATATCGATTTTCGTTTCTATAAGCTTATTTTCAGGAAACATATCGTCAGTGACTGTATGTTTTCACAAATTCAAATCATGTCTTTTGGTAAGGTTATGGTGTAAATTAACATAGCAACAACACATCTACTATCGGCGTCTCTTGAGTCTGAAGGTTGGGTTGCTCATGAAAGCTTCATGCGGTCGAATTACTTCAATTACATATTTAGCAAACCAGACACCATGAGTAGGTATATTTGAAGGTTAAGGCGATGACAACGATAAAGAAAATGTAAATTTATTTTGGTCATATCCGCTACGGTTAATGGGGTTTTTAGTCGAAATGGTCACAATTTAAGGAATGAACGTAAAACTAACGACACTCTGTGAATACTTTTGAAAGCAATTTCCAAATTATTAGCATTTTTAATTTTTTAGGAGGGTAGTTTTAATATATGCTAAACTATTTAAAGAGATTTAGACGTTTGTGATACTTGCATCGTAAAATAAGAGAAAGAATCTCTGGCTTCATTGAAATCTGTTTAGTTCTAGTTTTACAGCATCACATCTGCATGAAGAACACCTACAGTTGGTCAAGCTCTCAAAATAGTGGAGCATGAATTTGGAGTAATGCAGCCCTTCACGTATCTTTGAACAATATTTGCAGCCCATAACAATATGGAGGAAGAAATACGGGAGTGGCTGCTGAAATCCAACAAAGCCTACTACTGTCTATCAAGCCTCTTCAAATATCGAAATCTCATCCAAACATCTTAGTTTCTGCTGTCCTCACTAATTGATCCGATCCTTCAGTGTTTAACAAAAGGTACTCTGGCTTCTTAGCCGCGTTCGAGAGGAAAATCTTGCGGAGAGTTCTTAGCCGCCTATGTGAAGAAGGGCAATACTGGAGACGCTTCAACCATGAGTTGTATGTTATCTACATAGAGGCAGATATAATTACAAAGATAAAACTCGATAGGCTCCAATGAGCAGGGCACCTAGCTCGTATGAGGAACCTTCTCGGACAGCCTTTACGACTGACTACTTTCCATCTGATGCAGAAATTATTTATAAGTGTAAGCTATTCTTGAAGGGTCTCAATTATCAAACCTGGATTGTGACCACTAGCAAAAAGGCGGTATCATCTGGGTAGATGGCGATGTGGCAGGGGTACTTTTTCTAAATGTTGCAGAGAGTGGGGTTTAAAACAGACCCCTATAGAACTCCGGCTGGTACTGTTTATATCGGAAAAAAACTTTAAATTTAACTGAGAAGGTCCTGGCTAATAGAATGGATTGGATTAACTTAAGAATTAAGAATTGATAAGCTTAGATATGTACATATGAGTCCATCATGCCAAACAGTATAGAATGCTTTCTCGATGTCTAATGCAACTAGTGATGGGCTCCAAAACGCCAAACAGTTTGAAAAAAACGTTTGGTCGCAAAAAACGAACGAACAGTTTTCCCAAATAGCGACAAACAGTTTTTCTAAAATGAAATTTTTTTCTAAAACGAACAGCATTTCTAAAAGGAACCGTTTTTCTACAACGAATAGTATTTCTAAAACCAATTATTCCAACTATTCTACAACGAATAGTTTTTCTAAAGCCAATCGTTTTTCTAAAACGAATCGTTTTTATAAAACGAACTGTTTTTTTTAAACGAATCGTTTTTCGTTTTTCTAAAATGAATCGTTTTTTTTTAAACGAACTGTTTTTTTAAAACAAATCGTTTTTCGTTTTTCTGAAATGAGTCGTTTTTTTAAAACGAACTGCTTTTTAAAACGATTCATTTTCGTTTTTCTAAAATGAACTGTTTTTAAAACGAATCGTTTTCCGTTTTTTTTCAAACGAATCGTTTTTCATTGTTTTTCGTTTTTTTAAACGAACCGTTTTTCGTTTGTTAAAACGAACTGTTTGGCAGCGGAAAACTGTTTAGCTGCGGAAAACCATATTTTCGTACTTGCGAGCATTTTCGTACTTGCAAGTATTTTATTCAAATATTCAAAAAGTTTTTAGGGCAAAAGGAGCTGAAATCGGACAAAATCGGCCAATTTTGGGTTAGAGTGGTTTGGGGCATAATGGGCCAAGACCTATTGTTGTGATACAAAAATTTCGGTTTTGTAGGGGAGTAAGGCAAAAACTAGCTTTACGGGGCTTTCAGTGATTGAAAGTGGTCGTAATGACATTTTAAGGGGAAATTGGGCAAAAACGTCCATATTTTCCAAAAAAAAAAAAAATTTTGGTCTAGCATGAATTCGGGGACCTTTCTGAGTTGTTTCGAAGTTGTTAATTTCGAAGGTAGGGCATAATGAAATTCAGCGGGAAAACTAAAAGTGCCAAGGAGGAAAAAGTTGAGATCTATTTTTGCTCACCAGTTGGCGTCTCCGGTTGTGCTGAAGCCCTCCTCGTGACTGCAGGTCGCCACGAGGGTGTCTCCAATCCCACCGGGGTTGTAAAATTTACGAGACCGCGGGAGGTAAAGTGCCCCTGGACTCATGTGCAGCCTTACAAAAGAGGTTGGCCTCCTAGTGGGTGCATGTTTAATAAACGAAAAAAAAATTTTATCATTTCTTAATAAAATTTTCGACAAACATCATGCTTCAGTGAGGCGAAGTGGAACAACAGAAACGCCCATCACTACTTTTTCCTCCCTATTTCTTTGCTCTTTTTCTCTGTTCTTCTTTTTTCATCTCTTATATGTTCTTCCTCTCTCTCTACTTGTGATCCTAGCTCTTTATCTTTCTCACTTTACTTTTTCCTCTCTCTTTTTCTATCTGATTTCCTCCCAACTCCTCACTACTCTCGTCCTGTACAAGATGATGCCGCTATACTCTCTGCATAATTTTGATTAATTTATAAGTTTCATCGGTTTGTCTTGATGGACTAATGATAAATTTCGAAATTCAAAACTGCAGAGAACAACAGCAGACATTATAACTGGATTTATGGATCAAGTGTCAGTATAAAAAGTGTCAGTATAAACCAGACTGAAGTGCCTATTATTAATTAAACTGATAAATAGAAATTCATTATGGAAAGTAATTCAATAACAAGCATTTATTATTGAAACAGATGCTAATGTTGTATACATAGAAACCAACTAATCTATCTTGATAGAGGACTTTCAGGTTCCCATTTTCTTGGTTCCAAGAGCAATTTATTCGCCGATGATAACCGAAGACGAACTGAGGGCAAACTGACTGAAAATTTATCTTTAAAATAACTATATCTATCAAAAAGTTAAAGTCTATTTAGTTACCGACGGGCAAATAAATGTGTATTGATTCATATAATATAGTCCAATTTTTTCCATAATTACCTGTGCATTATTTTACATGTTGAATGCCATCGATTCAATTAAACCTGTTTCAAGGTTCAAGAAAACCAGTTTTCATAAATAACTAGCATACATAAACCTATAAAAAAACATCCACTGCAATCAAAAAATATTTACAAAACTTTCAGGTAAATTTCACTCTCATTATCCTTTTAATAATTCTTTTCATGACAACAACCAAATGCACTTTATTATACTGAATGTGGTCATATTCATCGCATTTATAAATTTTAAACTCAAAATTGGTTCTATAACATAACGATAGTGAAATAAATACCACAGCTCAAACCTACCCTTGTAATTGTTTCATAAATATTTCAATTATGTTCGCGTTATAAATCTGCAGGTCCTAATCAGATATGTAGAATCACAATGGCTTACAAATGCAATGCAGTTTGACATGATATATCGACCACAAATAAATCATTTGCGCCGACTGTTATTGCCCCCGAGAGGAATTATGTGCATATTTTGGTGTGTTCGAGGCTAGATGTGGTGTATTCGTTCATAAATATTTATCAATATTTCAGTGTCAAATGGCTAGAATACTTGCATGCATATCTACATACAAATGTATTACGGAGTCAGCGTATCAGAAATTTACTAAAATTTACAAGCATTTTCCCTTAAAGTGAAACTTTGTTGTAGTTTTCAGTTTTTTCAAACAGTTCTTATTATACTATTTTCAACTTCTCTTGATAATTCCTATGCTACTATTTTTAAGCCAAGCTTTTTTTCAAAGATGTTAGACACATGCTAAAGTCAAATTTATTTTAAGCATTATTAAAATTTCGTTTTATGCTTGAGTTACAATCAATGCAACCAACATTCCCTGCCAAGTTTTGTTGGTGGAACGAGTTACAATCAATGCAACACAACATTTACCGTCATCTGTCACTGGCTATATCAAAGAAATTGCTGTTCGATAATTTGGATCCTTTAAAGCCTCGGAAAGATATATCAGTGAATATTTTATCCTCTAAAAGCTGCGGAGTATAATGCAAAGCAAAAATGAGACAAAAAAATACAATTTCTGATTGTCATTTACATATGACAGTTCCGATTTCCCGGACTCTCATAGGAACAGGTGGAATTGGATATTTTCAAAAATGTTGTTGCCATGCCAAGTTTGAGATATGAGCAAACTCTGCTGCCAAGCAAAGTTGTGTTGCATCATTGTAACTGCTCTCATACGTTCTCATGTGTTCAAACTCATTTTGAAGTGCAACAAATGTTGGTTGCATTGATTGTAACTCTAGCTTTATGCACGAAACGGGCTCATTGAATGCGTAGTTGGCCCCATAGGAAGGTACAAATAAAATATTGACGTGTCTCACTCTGTGACCTTTGGTATTGAAGCCAAATAAACTTAAAAGGTTTCCAGAAAAAAATATTTCCCGCGAAGAGCTTAGCTGCAAAGATGGTGTTGAAATTTTCACGTCTGTTATAAAGTGTATCTATGGCTAGTAACCTAAGTCGAGGCAAGTAACCTGAGGCAAGCGAAGAGGATCTGACCAAGCAAATTCACACCAACAAAACCGTAGAATTTTTTTCTGAATGGACTTTATACTGATAAGGCGCCCAAACTACACACGCATATTCGAGTATTGATCTTACTAAAAAAACAAAATAGAATCTTAGTTGCGCACACTTTTCGGAGCACACTTTTCCATCTACCCTGGAGTGTGGTAGACAAGTTTATTTACATGTTTTTTTATGCGCCTCTTAAACATAGAAAAACAATAATATTAACATGCCGTGAGAAAGAGGATGCTGTTAGTAACAAATGTTTAGATCAATATATCTCAAAAACGGTTATGGTTACATGAATTTTGTAAGCTACAAATTCGTCATAAATTGTTTTTCTGAAGACGTAACCGTTACTGAGATATTTAGGAAAGGTCACTATTGGTGACCTTTGACCCCGTATAAAAAGTGACGCAGCACTCGGATCGATATGAACTTTTGACATTTTGTTCAACACGCCAGTACCAAGGTTCACACTAAAATTCAGCTTTCCCCTAATTTTTCCGAAGCACCATGTTATGCCCGATTTATACATTGGAACGAGCGTCTCGGGTACAAGAGTAAACAAGACTCAACAAGACATTGGACGAGACTCAACAAGACATAGGGTGTATTGTTTACTTAGGATATTGCACCGTACAACACGGACCATACACCATGCACCTTTCATAGGGTGAATTGTTTACTTAGGATATTGCACTTTGCATCTTTCGACAGTTGTGAGCTGTTTTGTTCAGTTCAGTGAACGATGACTGAGGTACGGGCTGTGGCTATTGCAACTGCCTGGTGTGCGTTGAGTTATTTCAATCTGGGACACGCAAACACATGTTTGAAGTCCCGGCGAAAAATTCGAAAATTTAAATGAGCACATGCTACCCTCTCGAATCCCTTTGACTTGATGCATAAAACCGACTTCGCTTCCAGCGGCTTCGAACTCGGACGAGACGGTCATAAACACTCAGGCACAGCAGTAAAAGGATCATTATCCCTTCGTAAAACAAACAAGAGCCGACGAGCAAACCATTTACACACGCGTGCTTGCCATGAAAAACACAGCCGAGACTAGACAAGGAGACCGTTTACACACTCACCTTGTCTTCATTTGGCATTACTCGGCGAGCATGTAATTCCGGCTTTAGATTTCCCCGGACAAGTAATCCGAGCTAGGTTGAAGTCGCCCATGAGGATGAGTTCGACATTTACATCTAATAGTTCACATGAATGATGAATGGCATTAAGTACTTGCTCATAACAAATCATTGCTGAGTTAGTTGGGATATATAAAACTGCTAAATAGAGTTGGTCTATTCCCAAATCCACACGAGCACAGACAAGTTGATTACTTCTGATATGCGAACCGAAGTGCGCACGGCAAGAAAGACGCCCCCACCTACCAGGGCGTCGAGTAAAACTCTATGACGATCTCTACGGAAGACAGAAAACCACGAATCAAATAGTTCTGTATTCAATATCTTCGCGCAAAGCCAAGTTTCAGTTAAAGCTACGACATTCAAGTCTGATGAAAGATTGTACGTATAAAAGTCGTTAGCTTTAGATCGCATGCCACTGGAGATAGCAGAAACTAGACGAGTGCTATTTGTTTCGTGTATGAGGAGGTTTACATTGCCGTCCTTTTTTGTCTCAAATCCTTCCGTACCAATAGTTTTCGTTATTTCTGCTTCTTTGTCACCTATCGGGGAGTTGTCAGTTGTTTTGGATTGCTTGCGTCTGTATCCCTTTCGTTTTTTGATGCTTTTTTGGATGCGAGAGTGGGCTGGTTTGTTGATCTAAGCTATCAATCTGACAAGAGGAGATATTCCTAAGTTTTTTTTATTTTCACGATCGCCGTGAGGATCTTTTGAAGTGTCAGTCTGCAAGTCGAAGTGCCGCGAGCTGTGCTTACAGATGACGTAGCGCAGCCACTCAGGGTTGAAAAGATCTTATCTACTTTGTCATTAAGTGACTGCAGAATATTAACAGATGTAGATGGCAAAAGTTGCACATTAGCTTCTTCCAGCGGATGCAAGCCTATTATCGAGTCGTTCAACAGTCCGGTTTTGTTTAGGGCTGCTCCTCGACTCAAACCTACTATGGAGCGACAATATAGCAGAAGGAGCGCGAAAGGCTTTCAATGTGCTTTACTGGTGCAAAAGAGCCATAAAAGTGAATTGGGTTTCCAGTATCGTACTATTGGTTAGCTCTATACTGCTATAGTTGAGCCAATTCTATAGTTAGGGGCGGCATTCTGGTAGCAACCTGTTTCAGAGGCTACCTACCAACGCCAACTTTAAAAAGTGCGAAAGCCCTTGTTCAACCTAGTGACTGGAGCACTGCGCACCAGCCGTAGTTAGTTCCATCGAGTCTACCTCCTTAACAATTTGACAAAAGTATTTGGGAGGATTCGGATCAAAATAACTTCCATCTATTGCAAGCACATACATTTAAGATAAGCAATAATTTTGTACCGGCATTAATGGAACTAAGTTATTCAAAAGGTCTATGATTTTACGAAGTTTCTTTGAATTTATATCAGCAGACCTATATTTTACACTACTTTTACCAATGACATCATTATTTCAAAGACTTTACTTTGAGTTAAAGTCCTTTAACATGTTAATGATACACTATTATTTACGCCGAACCAAAGCTCACTTAAAACGATGCAGAACCTCTATGAATAATTGATTTAACTCTGTCTTCACTTTAGTAAAGAGGGCTTCAAATCATACTGAAGTAAAGTACAGCTTTGTGTATTTTGGAATTTTTCAAAGTCTCAGGGATCACCTTGCACTGATTGATTGTTTCCAGTGGAGAAGTGTGGGCTCATGTTTATTTTTTGAGTTCGAGAGACGGTGCAGTCTAGAGTTTAAAATATGTCATGAAAAAATCTGATTTAAATAAACATGTTGTTGGACATACTTTGAAAATGTTCCTCGTTCTGTTAGCTATCTATATCTGTCTTCTTGTTACCTGAGAACAACACCTATTACAGGCTTGAGGACATTATGTTCAATCTTACCTGCTCAAGCATATCAAAAAACTTCCGCGAAGTATTCAATATAATGCAGTAATATGATACAAATGAAACTAATATGAACTAACTAAATTAAACTAAGAAGTAAACTAATAACTTTTTTGAACATCTAACAACATTTCTAAATTTATATTACGGCACTTCGAAGTCCCCTAATTCAGTAATCTCCATTTATTATTATTTGGTTGCATAAAACCGAAAAAGTCAAAAATCTATGTTTAATCCTCGAAAAAGTACATAATCACCCACACTTAACAAAGTCTCCCCCCCCCCCCTCTTTGTCTAAAACTTGAAAACTTTTTCCTAATTCCCCTATAGCATTCTCAAATCTGAGGAAAACTTTCTTAATACGATTAAATTCTAGTGTAAGAAACTGTTCTTATAAATTTTCCCTGTTTTCCACTACATATGTATAATACTATACTATGAACAGTATGCGATTTTGAAAGCTTATTGATGGTCTGGATGATGAAAAGTTTTCCACGTTTGAAACAGTGTACGGCTTTCGGCGTTAGTTTTGCGCGGATACAGTAAAGTGAATTTTAGAACAAAATTCAGTATTAAACTCACTTCGCCGAAAATTCGTATTTCTTTGTGTGTATATATATATATATATATATATATATATATATATATATATATATATATATATATATATATATATATATATATATATATATATATATATATATATATATATATATATATATATATATATATATATATATATATATATATATATATATATATATATATATATATATATATATATATATATATATATATATATAAATATATATATATATATATATATATATATATATATATATATATATATATATATATATGTATATATATATATATATATATACATATATATCAGCAAAATGTTTAAGGGAGATAATCTCTGGAGTGGCCAATCCGATTGAGCTGAAATTTTCGGAGGACACAGATGCAGTGTTGTGATATTGTGGGAATTTTGCGGGAAAATTGGAAATTGTGAGGCAAGGATCTTTTTTCAAATTTTGATTTGCCATATTTGCTGAATCAACATGCAAATCGCAGAGCGTATTAATGTTGACTAAGATTTAACACATCTGGATTTTCAAGACAGTGCGGGTAACGCTGTAGCTACGGCAGGCTCCTGAAGAAAAAATCCTTCAAATCAACGACCCTCCTGAAAAATATTTGCTTTTTGACAAAAACTTCAAATCATTAAAAAAAATTTAACCTTTGTCAATCATGTCAAATTGAAATTTTCAAAATTTCGGCATGCACAAGAACGACAACTCATCATCAAATTACATCTATTTTCAGCACTCGAAATTTCCGTTCACGAGAACTGACGACCGGATAATCTGATCATTAAGAAATTTACAGGACTTATTAGTACTAACTAGAACCAGGTTTGATAGAAGTGATTTTGAAATGCAGGCAACACTGTGGCAGTGGTACCGTCTTGAAAAATCACTGAGAAAAAAAAACTGCTTTCTGGCCTATAACTTTCGGTTCAGCTATCACATTTTAATAAAATATATATATATATATATATATATATATATATATATATATATATATATATATATATATATATATATATATATATATACATATACATATACATATATAAATATATATATATATATATATATATATATATATATATATATATATATATATATATATATATATATATATATATATATATATATATATATATATATATATTATTATATAATATATATAATATTTGGACCTTACTCCAGACAACATTTGACGAAAGTTTGGTTGAAAAGTTCGAATAGAGTTGCCAGCTATGGTGATTTTTGTCTCTTAAATCTTGCAAATTTGCTCAGCAAAATAAAGCTTTTTCCCCTATAACTTCCGGTCCAGTCATGGAATCAAAAAGAAGTCCATGCAGTAAATGGACTTTAATGTAAACCAAATGTCGTAGGAATTTCGTAAAAAAATCATGAAAGGGCTGCCAGCTATGACCATTTTTGTAATTTTTCGGAATTTCTTTACCAAGTGATTATACCATTAGATTTGCAAATGGGAATGATCCTGCAATGAAAATTAACAACAAATATTAACGTTTTGAGAATTTGAAAAGTATTGTGGGTGGTAACCCTAAAATTCTTTTCACCCGTATAACTTCCAGTGCAGTGATTCAATCGAAACGAAATTAACACGTTCGGTTTAGATTAACGTGAAGCAGATTTGATACGAGTATTTTGCTTTGCGGCAAGCACAGGGTAATCAGCATCAGCCATTTTCGTAAATGTTGCACCAACAGATGCTTCAAATTCAAACTCAAATGTTAAGCATTCACAATAAAAATAAGGAATCAATTTCTAAATTTTTCGAAATTAGAAAATTTTTCGGATGGCAGCCTTAAACAACGTTTAACGGTTGAAACTTTCGATGAAATCCTGCGATGAGAACGAAAGTCAAGGGTAAGTTAATTTAAGTATGAGCTTGGTATGGTAAACTTTTTGCTGTTTCTTTGGAAAAGTGTTGCCAGTACTGAAAATTTTCATTATCTATGTTATAGTTGGGTTTTGTTGCTTTGGATAAGGAATGGTTACTATGATACCAAAAAAAAGTGTATAACGTCTTTCCAAATGTTTTGGTCTCTCAAACACGATTTCTTCGAAATTTAGGTTTCTAGCGTTTCTGATGCGATAGACTTTTTTTATCTCTGTTCAATTTCGGATCAATCAGAAATATTTCTGACCCTATTTTGGGCTCGAGAAGCATAAGATCTTCAAAAAGGGCTGTAAAAGAATTTCGTAGTGAGTGGAAAAGTAAAAAAAAAATTTCAAAAAAAAACTCTAGCGCACCTGAACCGCTAGAAACACGAATGTTCGAAGAACAGTAGAAGAATCGTGCAGGTTTTGAGTGCATATTCCACCACATTAGCTGCTTATTACGGCCAAACTGTTTCAAACGCCACGTTTTACTTTGGTCTCAAGAATGCATTATAACTCATATGGTGGAAGGTTTCAGATATTACCAATAGCATGAATTTCAACGTTTATGAGAGCAAAACACGGGTTAACTATATTCGTTATCAGTTGCTTATTTCACAAAATTTTGAAGGCAGCATCTCTTATAACATCAATGAAGAAAATGCTCAGTGCCTGCAGCACTGTAACTGAAGTAAGTGTTTGGGGCTGCGATCCGAAAAATTTACAGAGCTTTGGGAATTGAAACATTCGTTATTTTCATTGTACATGTTTCCGGTATGAATACTAACTGTAAGCATTTATTGATACAAAAGTAGCACAACCGACTCGTGCTGGCAACCTTTCGCCAGTATGAAAGCCAAGAATATATCACATCTGCTTCACGTTGTTATGTTACATTCGAAGTTATAGGAGTATAAAGAAATTTAGGGTTACCTGCAGCGAGTTTTTTCAAATAATCGAAAGCTTAATATTTGCTGTTTATTGTCACTACAATATCATAACCATTTGAAAATTCTACGATAAAATCGCTTAATAAGGATATTGCAATTAAACACAAAACCAACAATAGCTGGCAACCCTATGGTGGCTTTTCAACTAAATTTGGCCTGAATAATGTTTATAAAAGATTCCATTAATTGTATGAAATTCGTATTGATATCATGACTGCACTGGAAGCTATAGGGCAAAAAGTTTTATTTTCCTGAGCGAATTTTCAAAACCAAAGACACAAAAATTACCATAGCTGGCAGCACCAATCAAATTTTCAACCAAATTTCCACCAAACAGAGATTACAGCTACTGTGTCAATTTCATCAAAATCTGGTAACTTATTCACATTTCATAGGGCAAAAAGCAGTTTTTTTTCTTTGTAATTTTTCAAGATGGCTCCACTGGCACAGACATGCCCACAATTCAAAATCGCTTCTATCAAATCTGGTCCTACTTACGTCCAATGCATTCTGTAAATTTCAGTTGTATCTGATTATTGGGTCGTGAGTTCCCGTGAACAGAAGTTTTTGATGCTAAAAATATAGTTTAACTGGGAAAGGGTTACCGTTCTTGTTCGACATGAAATTTCCAAAGTTTTACTTTGAACGTGTAGATAAAACATAAAATTTGTATCCAGATTGGTTTTCTGGTAAGAAAAGGACATTTTTTAGGACATTCGATGGTTTGAATGTTTTCACTTCCAAATTTTTATTTTTTCAAATTTAAAACACCAAAATTATCATAGCTGGCAGCTCCAACTGAGTTTTTCAACCAAATTTCTACCAAACAAGGTCTAAAGAAAGATCCAGCTACTGTATGAATTTTGACAAAATCGAATTATTCAATCAGAATTTATAGGGCTAAAAGCAGTTATCTCTTTAAGTGATTTTTCAAGATGGCACCACTGGCACAGAACCGCCCACATTTCAAAATCACTTCTACCAGACCTGGTCCTATTTAAAACCAATACATTCTGCAAATTTCAATTAATTATGTTTATCGGATCGTGATTTTCCGTGAACAGAAGCTTTTGATGCTAAAAATATAGGTAAATAGGGCAAGGGTTACCAGGCGTGCCCGTTGTACCATATCATTTTTTTTTTATTGTCTCTGTAAACAAAGCGCAAAATTTACATATGAGTGGCTTTTTTTTTGAAGAAGCGGCATATTTTCACGAGAGACGATAATTTGGAGGTTTTCACTTTCAGTGCCTGCCCTAGCTACAGGGTTGCCAGCACGCTCATGAAAAGCTACACAAATCTACAACTAAATAATATTAATATGTCCTTAAAATTTCGTAATGATTTTCACGAGAGACGATAATTTGGAGGTTTTCACTTTCAGTGCCTGCCCTAGCTACAGGGTTGCCAGCACGCTCATGAAAAGCTACACAAATCTACAACTAAATTTTAAAATTTCGTAATGATTTGACATCTGTCAAAAGCTATCGCAATTTAAAAATTTTCAAGTTTTCCGTTCTCTTTTTAGGCACCCAGCGCACACAGGGGGTTAAAAAATTCCAAAACATTATTCGATTCACATGTAAAATACGTTCAAAATTTATTTCGTCAACTTTATATTTGCAAAATTTATTTGTGTACGGAATAATAGGTATATTAAAAATATCACTAAAATGGCCGCCGGCGCCAAAGGGTTAAAGATAATTGACATTTAGTGAGACCTGAACCTATTCTGCATATACACCAATGTATTCTGAAAGTTTCAACTCAATCAGATCGCGCGTTCCCGAGATTATCTCACGGAAATTTTTTGATGATATATATATGTATATATATATGGAAATATGAATTTTTGGCCGAATCGATTTTAACCCTCCCCAGACACACTACAATTCGAGCACCTCCCTAGACACACCTGGGTCTATGGAGTCCTGCCGTTTTTTTACCACACTTCGAATCGTTTTAAAATCTGAAAAAATTCATGAAGGTAGATCGATATCTATAGAAAAAGAGCGTGCATTAGGTGATGGATATATATGAATTTTTATTATTGTTATTTAATGGAAATCGACACAAAACACGAGAAATACACGTATTCACTTAAAACATCATAGCTTTTTGTTAAATAAGTTTAAGAAAATTCTACTATACGAAATGTTTCTTGACATATAGTAGATGAAAGAAAAAAAAAGGACATAATGAAACTTCGAAAAAAGTATAATTATTATGACAAGAGAAAAAGTACAATTTTTTTGGAGTCGAAAATGCGTTTGAAATTACAATTTTTGGTTTAAAAGTAATGTAACTCAAAGTTTTATACGTTTTTGTGTTATTTATTATTACTTACACTTATTCTTATTAAAATAAATAAAGTAACTGAACAAAATTACAAAATGCATTCATTGCATACATGAAGCTTGTGTTCTTCGCAAATTTTTATTCCTTCGCTCGTTAAACTAAGTGCTAACGTTTCAATAAATTTAATCTTCCCAATGCAGTGTTCGCTTCATTAAAATTGTACAAAATGTTACAATTAACTACCGCTTGATCTAATATACCGAAGAAAAGCTTCGAAGAAAATGCACACTTTTATGCTTCCGTAGACACACATGGGTCTTTGGTGTCCGCAGCCAACTTTGACAGCTCAGCAATTCACGAAGAACGGAGGACCGAGCGTGACGTTCACTACGCCAGTTCTGGATCCAAGTACAATTTTTTAAGTGGAGGTTAGAACCCGAAATATTGACGTACCTGTGCGCCCTGACGATTTTCAAAAACGGCCGGACACCAAAGACCCAGGTGTGTCTAGCGAGGGTTAAAACTAGTGTTCTTCGAACATTAGTAAAAATGGTTGCAAGAAGTCGATGGTAAAGCCTATTGACGGTTTCGCAAAGTGGTTCGTAATGAAAAATCAAGCCATTTAATGGCTCATTCGCAAAGGAAAAAGCATATTGAATCAAGTGAGGTGCGGATCTAAAAATATCAAACGTTAGTTGCGTGACAGCCAACCCAAGTGCTATGATCGGAGTCAATAACGGTGTATTTCAAAAATTAAGTAGCAAAAATCCTTTTTTAATATTAATTAGATGTGCTTGTCATTCCGTTCAGCTTTCAGTTTCTGCAGCTGCTGGATCATTTCTTCCCCAAACGTTAGAGTTTTTACTTGCAGAAATCTATAATTGGTTCTCTAAATTCCTTTGAAGATGATACGGACTTCATATACAGGGTGGTTTTCAATAAAGGGATCAATAACATATGTCGAGCATGAAGATGAGTAAATTTGAAGATCAAATAAAATCTTTAAGAAATAGTTTCACGGGAATAGGGAACGAATTATGGTTGATTTGTGAAACACCACAACGTCGTAAAACAGCAAGGTACATAATTGACAACAATGAGAATGTTGTACCATTCTTTACAAGGGCTTATGTCGAAATAATTGGTAGCATAATCGTTAAAATAAACTCAAGGTTTTCATCCTTAAAAAGTTTCAGATTTTGAAACCTTTTCAATTCCTCGAAGCTTGGCCACTTTCAAGAAAATTATATTTCTAGTTCTGGGAATGTTATTATTTGATAAATATTGATATGGTTTCTTATTGTGTGAAGGATTGTGAACTTTTATTTTCAAAAGAATACAGAATGTCTACTCTCACGTCCCCGTTAGTAATTCCTGGGTGCTTTTATAGAGGGGTTCTATTACACGTAACGAATTTGCGGAAAGCGTAATCAACCATGGACATCAACCAATTGCTTCCCTTCGGTAAATTGTCACGCCACGCCACTGCACGTAGCCAATTTCGAAAATATCTAAGGGTTTTATTTTTAAGGTTTTTAAAGCTGTCTGAATCGAGAAACAAGCAAAAAAAGGAAAAAAATCAATCGGTCGCCATTTTCTTTCAAATTAAAATGAAAAAAATCGGCTGCGTGCAACGATAACTTCATTTATACAGATTATAATATAATTTGAATTTTTTTCTGCAGGTGACCCGTTTATGAGAAATCGATGCGACCATGCAGGGGGATTTTTTTTCGAGTCAAAAAGAAAGCTAATAGCTTTGTAAAGATTTGATATTGTTTAATAAAAATTTAGGATGATAATTTTCAATGTACACTTTATAAAATGAAGAAAAACCTGATTCCCAAGTTCCTTTATTTTCCCGGTCAGAAAAATTCCCGAAAATCACATATTTTTTTGGTCATCACAGTGGCTATCCCCTTAATGCCTGTCAGATTGCAAGTCGCGGTAGGCCTTCTATATGACGGCCAGGGTTGTACTGATCCGTCCAGAAGAAGTCGAATGCTACAATGTTGACAAAACTAATGCCCTTCGACCGTCCGGCCCTAGGACCCTTCCAGTGGTGTCAAGATTCGCTATAAACAATTGAGCGGTGATTTCATGTTTTTCAATTTGTGTAAAACATGGTTAAATACGGTGACAGGCTGGGTATCTAATCAACAATGTACTGATGATGTACAGCGGCCATTTTAGTGATATTTTTAATATACCTATTATTCCGTACACAAATAATTTTTGTAAAAATAAAGTTGACGAAATAAATTTTGAACGTATTTTACATGTGAATCGAATAATGTTTTGGAATTTTTTAACCCCATGTGTGCGCTGGGTGCCTAAAAAGAGAACGGAAAACTTGAAAATTTTTAAATTGCGATAGCTTTTGACAGAGCTATTCAATCATTACGAAATTTTAAGGACATATTAATATTATTTAGTTGTAGATTTGTGTAGCTTTTCATGAGCGTGCTGGCAACCATGTAGCTAGGGCAGCCACTGAAAGTGAAAACCTCCAAATTATCGTCTCTCTTGAAAATATGCCGCTTCTTCAAAAAAAAAGCCACTCATATGTAAATTTTGCGCTTTGTTTACAGAGACAATAAAAAAAATTTGATATGGTATAACGGGCACGCCTGGTAGCCCTTGCCCTATTTATCTATATTTTTAGCATCAAAAACTTCTGTTCACGGAAAATCACGATCCGATAAACATAATTAATTGAAATTTACAGAATGTATTGGTTTTAAATAGGACCAGGTCTGATAGAAGTGATTTTGAAATGTGGGCGGTTCTGTGCCAGTGGTGCCATCTTGAAAAATCACTAAAAGAGATAACTGCTTTTAGCCCTATAAATTCTGATTGAATTGTTCGATTTTGACAAAATTCACACAGTAGCTGGATCTTGGACCTATATCTTAGACCTTGTTTGGTAGAAATTTGGTTGAAAAACTCAGTTGGAGCTGCCAGCTATGATAATTTTGGTGTTTTAAATTTGAAAAAATAAAAATTTGGAAGTGAAAACATTCAAACCATCGAATATCCTAAAAAATGTCCTTTTCTTACAAGAAAACCAATCTGGATACAAATTTTATGTTTTATCTACACGTTCAAAGTAAAACTTTGGAAATTTCATGTCGAACAAGAACGGTAACCCTTTCCCAGTTAAACTATATTTTTAGCATCAAAAACTTCTGTTCACGGGAACTCACGACCCAATAATCAGATACAACTGAAATTTACAGAATGCATTGGACGTAAGTAGGACCAGATTTGATAGAAGCGATTTTGAATTGTGGGCATGTCTGTGCCAGTGGTGCCATCTTGAAAAATTACAAAGAAAAAAAACTGCTTTTTGCCCTATGAAATGTGAATAAGTTACCAGATTTTGATGAAATTGACACAGTAGCTGTAATCTCTGTTTGGTGGAAATTTGGTTGAAAAATTTGATTGGTGCTGCCAGCTATGGTAATTTTTGTGTCTTTGGTTTTGAAAATTCGCTCAGGAAAATAAAACTTTTTGCAGGCTAGCCACTTAGTAGATCCCATGCCAGGCCACGTTCAGTAAATGCTGATAGCAGATTGCTGCTTGTACCTAATTGAAGAACGTGGTTGTTTAACTGAGTTTTTTTTATTGAAGAGGCCAAAAATTGATACGGGTCACGATGAAAATTAATTTTCTTCCACTTATTTCCGTTTCATTTACTAATTTAATTAAAAAAAAATAATGAAACTGGAGTCAAAGAAAGAGATATTGCCGGAAATGATATATTCGAGTAAAAGGAAGCATCGGGTGGGACGAAAACCAATTATGAATATTTTTAAAAAAAATTCTTTCAAAAATGAGAGACAATAATTTTATGGAAGACAGTACTGACAAATAGTAAAGGTAGAGCATCTGAATCGACATGTTATAGGCATATGACCATTAGTAAGAGTACTAGAATTTCATTCAGGATCTGATGAAGTAGTTCGAGATGTCAGCCTTACAACAAGAGAAGGCATTTTAAAGCGCCCTACAACAAAGCTGTCACTGTTGCTTCTTTATTAACCTCACTCTGTTCATTCAGTCACTACTGGATACTTATGTTCACCAACGCTTGTGAATTTGACTTTTAATCCGACTCAAAGTTCCAAGTAAGCTAGATAAACCATCGCCTGCAGGATAATTCCAATCAATTTCTCTGAGACACAGTGGTTTTAGCCAATGAGTATGTTAGAGATAGAAAATTGAGCTGAATGACAATAATTCAATAAGTCAGTTAACGTAAAAAAACAACTATAATTTGCGTTGTGTTGTATTATGGATGTAAATTCCCCATGAGCTTGCTCTCAATGTCACATGACTATTTAAATGTATATCAAACTTGTTATCGCTTGAGTTTTATTCCGTTTAGCTATCGTCGTAAGGTGGGCTACAAATTTACCTAGAACTGTCAGTAGGTATCTAAGTTAAATCAGGAACGAAATGGATCCTGATATTAATATTTCAACGCACGCTCGAATTATGTTCTGAAAAAATTCTCAAAATATAATATAAGTTGTGGAGTGGCAGCTTTATTTTGTTTTGCATTGAGTCTAGTATTGTTTTTTCCCCCGGTGCCATTATTTTTCAAATAAACTCAAATCCTCAACGCCTACAATCTCCAAAATCAATAATACACCAAATCATTTTCTCTTTCATCTACCACTACTGACACTACTTTCATTGTCATTGTTACTTCATATGCTACTTTTTTCTGCAACAATAAAAGCCAACCTGCCCTCAAGCGCTCTGACCATTCCGGTTGGCAGGCCGGTTGTTGATGATGGCGATGATGGAAACCGATAAAAACCGTGGTCGTGGACAGAAGCCCGGGTAGGAAAATAGGCCTAGCGATCCATACGAAAATCCAATAAGAGAGGCAGAACTTGCAGTTCTGAATGCGAGGAATGCGAATTTCAATGGACTCAATAAATCAACGTTTGCTTAATGGAAGTTATTGCTGTCGACATCGGATGTTGGACATGGACAAGGGTAGAGAGAATCCACTACTGAAGTTAATATGATAGGACTGGTCGATTATTGAATGAAAAATTGTTTGCATGAATAGTTGCGTGGGTATATTCCATTTGCATTGGTTTCAGCGCAAAGATAGAAAAAAAGCCCTAACTCAATCAGCCCGCTACGAATTCAATTTGCTATAATCGATAATACTTTAGCAACAACTTTAATAGTTTTTTGAGCTACTTTCTGCAAATTCAAAACATATTCCTTCATATGGTTCTTCCACTAGTCACATCCTGACATACACCGTAATTCCTGCCATCTGAACTACCATAAGCACACAATCAGTATATTCTCGGAAGCTCTGCCCTGTGATTTTGTCATTTCGTTAAGACTCTTTGAATACACGAATCATTCATATGCACATACATACATACATTACTTACGGTTATTATGCAAGGACATAATAGTCACATACACACATTTCCTTATCGCAACGTTGCAGTAGAACTTTAAACGGAATGCAGGAATTTATGATGTTTTCCCAAAGATCGGTCAAGTTGCAGGATTGTGTATCAGAATATAGCATGCAGGTCTGTGTATCAAGTTTCTTGCGAGAGAGACAGAGTGTGAGGAAAGGAGAAAGATAAGACAATAATCACAGCCGTAAATTCTCATTCATATTCATGATCCGAAGGAGGATAGAACGTTACGTTACGGAAAGGATGCATTGTTCAAATGCTTTGGGAGCTTTTTAGCATGAATAGATGCTGATGTGAAAAAATTGCTCACGAGAATGCAAGATGTAATTCACAACGGAGGAAGATGACTAGCAAGCTGAATTTTAAAATAAGAGGATTTTTCCCGCGAAAAGAATGAAATATATTTTATATAAATTTAAATTTAGGTAGTATAGGGTTAGGTGAACAGGTGTTGCGATAAAAAGCACCCCAAATTATAATAAACACACGGGAGGAATTGAGAAATACGAAAAACAAATTGGCGAAATCAATGATTCTAAATATAAAAAACTCTAGCGCATCAGAACCGCTAGAGACACTAACATTCGAAGAAAAGTAGAGGATTTGTGCAGATTTTGAGTGTGAATTCCTACTTTTCCTACTTAAAACTAATACACCCTAAGTAATAACAGAATCTAAGCTTATTTTAATTTCGGTGACTTCATCGAAAGTTACTGCGGTAGAAAGGTGTTTGGGGTTCCGAAAAATGTCCAGAGCTTAGAAAATTTAAACAATGTATACTTATTTTCATTGCAAATGTTTGCGATGGTTCAGCTACTGTGTGAATTTCGTCAAAATCGAATAACTGAATCAGAATTTATAGGGCCAAAAGCAGTTATTTTTCTTAGTGATTTTTGAAGATGGCACCACTGGCACGAAATTGCCCGCATTTCAAAATCGTTTCTATCAGATCTGGTCCTATCTAAGATCAATACATTCTACAAATTTCAATTAGTTCTGATTATCAAATCGTGAGTTTCCGTGAACAGAAGTTTTTGATGCTAAAAATATAGGCAAATTGGGAAAGAGCTACCAGGCGTGCCCGTTTTAAAATTTCAATTTTTTTACGCTGGCTATAGAGACAAAGCATAAAGCTTATTTATGAGTGGCTTTTTTTCAAAAATCTATAGTTTTTCGGGAGATTCGATGATTTAAAGGTTTTCACTTTCCGCGCCTGCCCTTGCTGCAGAGTTGCCAATATGCGCATTAAAAGCTACACAAAATTTACTACTTGATAATACCAATACGTTTTGAAAGTTTCATAGTATTTAAAAAACTCTATCAAAAGTTATCGTAATTTAAAAATTTTCAAATTTTATCGTTCTCTTTTAAGGTACCTAACGCACACATGGGGTTAAAAACTTCCAAAATATTACCCGATTCACATGTTAAACACGTTCAAAATTTATTTTACTAACTTCATTTTTGCATAAATTATTTGTGGACAAAATAATAGGTATATTAAAAATATCACTAAAATGGCTGCCGGTAAAGACATTCGGTAAAACCTGGACCTATTCTGCATATACACCAATGTATCCTGAAAGTTTCAGCTAAATCGGACGGCGCGTTTCGGAGAAATAGTCACTGAATTGTTTTGATGATATATATATATATATATATATATATATATATATACATATATATATATATATATATATATGTCTATATATATATATATATATATATATATATATATATATATATATATATATATATATATATATATATATATACACTACCGGTCAAAAGTTTGGGTCCACTTGCTTTATTTTTGAATTCTACACAATTAAGTCGGCTACTCAGTGGATTTTGTCAAGCGCGTGCGTCTTGCTACTGGTCAGAGTGTAGGAGGGTGTCAGAGTGGAGAGGGCGTCCTTGGAAGACGCGTAGATCGTGCATAAACGTGTTATGACTTGTTGCATTCTATCGATGCGTCTAGTGTCTATTACGCGTAACATCCTTGTGCTGCAAAAACTCACTTCAAGAGTTATATTTCCAATTGTTTGTTACATTTTTCTTTGCAAAAAGGTGAGTAGAACATTTATCGTATTTAAAATCATATGTATTCGACAAAAATTTGAATGTAAATTAACGTAATTCGAAAAATATCATCTCATTATAAAAATGTGAATAAAACTATATATTTCATGTTTCATTCGTAGAGAAATGGGTCGAAAAGCAGAACTGAGTGTAGAGACACGAGCAGTCATTGTGGCACTACATGAAGAAGGTTATTCAACGCGAAAAATTGCTTCTAAATGTAATGTTTCTAAAAATGCAGTCATGAGAGCGTTACAAAGAAAGAGCGAAACAGGGTGTAATCAGAGTCGTCATCGTTCTGGGAGGCCTAAAACTACGTCAGAACAAGAGGACAAGTTCATCTGTGTTGTAAGCAAGAAAAATCGTTCTCTCACAGCCCCCGAAATTCGTGAACAACTCAACTCCGCGCGCGAAGCATCAGTATCTGCTTTGACGGTACAGCGACGTCTACGAAATTACGGCTTGAAAGGATACGTCGCCGCTAAAAAACCATTACTACGCAAGCAAAACAAAGTGAAAAGATTGAATTGGGTCAAAAAACATAAAAATTGGACAATTGAACAATGGTCTAAAGTCTTGTTCACGGACGAATCAAAATTTGAAATTTTCAACAAACGACGCAGACAATATGTTCGTCGTTTGGTTGGCGAACGCATGATTAACCAATGTGTGATCCCCACAGTCAAGCATGGTGGAGGGTCAGTGTTAGTCTGGGGATGCTTTCCTGGGGACATTGTTGGTGACATTGTGAAAATTGAGGGTATCATGGACAATAAAGTCTACCACAACATTCTTCAACGGCACGCTTTTCCGTGTGGGAAAAGAATTGTGGGTCGCGGATTCGTTTTCCAGCAAGATAATGATCCTAAGCACACTTCTAAATTTTGCCGGGATTACATCGCAGCCAAAGAGAAGCAGAAAGAACTCAAATATATGGAATGACCTCCTCAGTCGCCGGATTGTAACCCGATCGAGCTGCTGTGGGACGAGTTGGATAGACAAGTGAGAAAACTGCAACCAACTAATACAAAACAGCTTTGGACGTTCCTACAGAATTGCTGGAATGAAATAACGACGGAATCATTGCATTAATTGATTGAAAGGATGCCCAGAAATTGCGCTGCTGTTATACGAGCAAAAGGCTGTTGCATCACGGCCTCTCAGCCGAGCCGCCGTCAATGCAGCATATTTTATTAAGGAATTGTTCAAGAATAGACCCTGCGTGCCTTGAAGTTGCCAACCAGCTCAGTCATGTCGTGGGCATTTGGGTCGGACGATTCCATCGTACTACGGCACGCTGACATAACAAACAAATAACTAACACACACTTAGAGGAAAGGACGGTGAAGATTCACCGTAAGAATCATTACTTTTAAATTATGAATTATTCAAACATAATAATATGGTGATATAAATGAATCTGTATTTTAATATAAATGATGAACATGCGTGAAGAAAGAAAATAAATACTATTAACAATACGAACTACTTCAATATTTCACCTCAACAACTGAATTATTATACTCGCTATCTTAGGCACGTTGATGCTATGGGTGGGCTTTCATTCACCCTATCCCGGCCGGGATCGGTTCACACCAATCTTTACAATGCAATTCATCAACTTATTATAATCCAGAGAACTCCACAGAACAGTATAAATTAATAAAAATAAAATTTCAAAAGTAAAATATGAAATGAAAAGAAAAACCGCAATAAAATTCAATAAATACCCACACCATTAATTATACTACTTATGTCTAAACTTTTCTCTATATTTCAAACTTTTTGGTTTCAAAAAAAAAGAAAAAGAAGCAATCAATTAAACTACTAAGATTGAATTTTCACCAACACGCTACTCCAAAATCGCCATCGTCATGAAAAATATTTAAGGTACTTATCTGCACAGAGACTTGCTTTGACTGCATTCAGTTTCGTCCGCAATGAAAAGGAAACACAACCGCCAATATTAACCATAAATTGCTGGTCCACTATGAAAGATTTACGTAAACCACCAGTTCAAATTCAGATTTCGTTGCTGTTTCTCCTTCTTTTCAACCGCCAATATTAACCATAAATTGCTGGTCCACTATGAAAGATTTACGTAAACCACCAGTTCAAATTCAGATTTCGTTGCTGTTTCTCCTTCTTTTCAACCGCCAATATTAACCATAAATTGCTGGTCCACTATGAAAGATTTACGTAAACCACCAGTTCAAATTCAGATTTCGTTGCTGTTTCTCCTTCTTTTCAACCGCCAATATTAACCATAAATTACTGGTCCACTATGAAAGATTTACGTAAACCACCAGTTCAAATTCAGATTTCGTTGCTGTTTCTCCTTCTTTTGTGGTTCTTTTAGCCGATACACCATCGAACAGCCATTAGTTTCTCCTCTTAGTGGATGTTGAATTTGACCGCCGAAGACGAAAAATCGCAAAATTTCCAGGATTATTTACAATACCAATTAAATTCCTGCTTCTTTTAGCTTTACGCTTCACAGCCAATTAATAATTATACTTTTTATCGAAATTCAAATTCAAAAAAAATTTTCAAACTGGCACTTAACAAATTTCCTGTTCTGCACTCTGCCACAGTTTCTCGAAGAAAGCCCCTTTTCTTTGTTCGAATTTTTCACTGAACCGCTAGAGCGGTTCCCTTCCAAATTCCCCGTCGATTCCAGTGTCCCACACTAATAGGGCATCACCAAGCCTGTTGGTACAAGCATGAGACGCCATGTTTGCTGATATGCACCGACGGGAAATTGTAAGAGCTTTCGCTGAACAGCTGAGTCTGCTTATCTCATCTGTCAGTGCTGATGTTTACCTTTTACGGTTTGTACTTTTGCCTATATTAATTTTCAAAAACTAATTAAAAATTGTTTCAGGGAGGTATATCTTCAATAGTCTGCAACAATCGTGGGGACGACCCAGACCCTGAGAACTCAAAGCCGGGCAATAATGGGTTTGTGTAGTCTTCGTTCCTTTTTTATTTTTTTTTTTTTTTCACGACTTGATATCTTGCAAGTGATACACTCCCAAAGATTTTCCTTCCATATTGCTCAGCTCATAGGACACCTGACCCACCTTGCGTTTGACGGTAGCCCTGACAAACTTCGGAGCAAGTTTGGCAGAGAACCCATCAGCTGCACGACTCAGGATATGGTTCCGAACCCAAACAACCTGTCCCAATTCAAGTTTCTTTTCCCGAGACCTCAAATTGTATCGATTTGCTCCCTTAGCGTATGCCTCAGCAAGTTTACTCCTGACTCGGTCGTGCGCCATTCGTAACCTATCATTATTGGAGCGGAGTAACACCTCACCATCCTCAAAAGCATTCAGGCTCTTTAATAAAGCGTATTCGGAGCCATGCCGGATAGGATGATATCCAAACATCAAAAAATGAGGTGAAAACCCAGTGGCCTCATGTACAACATTGCGGAATGCTGCACACGACTCCGCCAACCATTCATCCCACTTTCGATGATCTTCTCCTATATAGGCTCGAATTGCCGTGAGTATCGACTGATTTACTCTCTCGGATGCATTAGCCTGTGGCGAATATAGAGGATTACGGACATGTTCGACTCCATAGTGTACCAGGAAGTCCGAGAAAGCTTTTGAGGTGAATTGGACCCCATTATCAGAGTGAACTGTCTCAGGAACACCAAATGTGAGGAAAATATGTTGGGTTAAAAACTTAATCACATTCTCCGTAGTGGCTTTGGGTAAAGCCATACAAACTTTGTGTAATGGTCCAGGACGACCAGTAGTTGGGTATTCCCAGACTTGGACCTTGGATACGGGCCCATAAAATCTATAAACAAACGCTGTACGGGACGATCTGTCACTCTAGCCGCGCCCATAGGAGGTCTCATGATGGTGTTGGAGCTCTTCATTTGTTTGCATACTGCGCAACCTGAAATATAATCCGCCACATCTTGTCGCAGTCTCGGCCAATAGTAGTATCTTTGCAACAGCTCTACCGTTTTACGAACACCACAATGAGATCCCAACGGACTGTCGTGCACGCGCTCCAAAAGGACCTGTTTGTAGGCATCAGGCACCCATATCTTTACGCTTGGAATATCCAGGTCATCGTTCTTCTTTGAACCACACGATATGTATATAACCTCGTCGTAAATCATCAGGTTTTCAAATTTATCAGGATTCTCTCTAATTTTTACAATTAAACGTTTATACTCAGGGTCTTCAAAAAAACTTTTTGGAATATTACTTCCCCAATGCTGATGCTCGGGCATGCATACTACCGCACAGACTGGTTCATTCTCAGAAGCGCACGCCCTCGACAGTGCATCCGGTACCACATTCTGAGAACCTATCCGATGTTCGATGGTAAAATTGTATCCCTGTAATTTTAGGCTCCACCGCGCTAGCCTGCCAGACAGGTCTCTTTGATTCATCAACCACTTCAAGCTGGCATGATCCGTGATGACGGTGAAAGGCAGCCCCTCGATGTATGCCCGAAAACGCTTCACACTGTGCACTGCCGCCAAGCATTCCAATTCCGTTACACTGTAGTTGCGTTGCGCGGCATTCAGCTTTGTAGACATAAATGCAATGGGATGTTCCCCACCATCATCATCCTTTTGAAAAAGGACACTGCCAATGCCAGTGGCACTTGCGTCGCATTGAATGTAAAAGTGCCGAGAGAAGTCCGGATTTACCAGCACTGGCGCAGACACTAAAAGTTGCTTCGTTTGATTGAACGCATCATCAGCTGCCTTCGTCCATATTTCGTCATATTTCGTCATATTTCGAAGAATCAAAAATATAGATAAATATTTGCGGGTTTCTTTGTGAGTTGACATATTTTGTATAAACAGTGATTACTTTTTCATAAATATTGATAATAAAAAAACAATGAACGAAGAAAACCATGGTTTCTTGTACATTTCATCAACATTGTGAAGTGGACCCAAACTGTTGACCGGTAGTGTATATATATATATATATATATATATATATATATATATATATATATATATATATATATATATATATATATATATATATATATATATATATATATATATATATATATATATATATATATATATATATATATATATATATATATATATATATATGTATATATATATGTATATTTTTATATGGAAATATGAATTTTCGGCCGAATCGATTTTAATACTAATGTTCTTTAAACATTAGTAAAAACTCTAGCGCATAGGAACCATTAGAATGACTTATTTTTTATTTATTTTGATTTATGTAGATTTTGAATACATTTTCTACCAGACGGTCTCCTTATTACCACCACTTTGTATCGAAAATCATGTACTACTGTATTCCGATGACTGCATCGAAAGCCATAGGGTAGAAAGGAAAGTTAAACACTTGTTACGTATTTTCATTATAGGATGCTTAGCATATGAAAATTTGCTGACAGGAAAACGAGTGGATCGATAATTTGTTGTAAATGCTCAATGCTTGCCAAAACTATAACAACCACAGCTACTTCACATGTCCTGGTAATATGACCAATATAACCTGTGAATTTCAATTGTATTGGATCGATCACCCACAGACTCGGCTGCGTGTGGCCTCGTACTTTCAAGTATGCGATATTCATGGAGCGGTTCACAGCGTGTCCGCCTGGGACAGATGATACAATCATCATCAACCATATAATTTTCTTTTGTACAGGTTAGGGGCTGAATAGAATAAGGAATCGGAAGGCTCCAAGCCCTAATGAAGTACTGATCTTGGCACTAAGGCACTCCGCACACGGGTCGTTAGCCATGCGATGGGTGAGAGATGCGTTTGACACGCGTGAAGCTTGCGATAAAACGATTATCGTCATCCTCGTTTCATGTCCGTAGACGGGTCGTCTAGATTTTAAGATTGTAGAAATTCTCCAACACAATCTTCGTACCAGCTGACTGCATCTCAGTTCGTAAAATTGGAAGTTACGACCGAGTGTCATCTTCTAAAGCTATTGTACCGGATTGCTGCTTCAATACGATCAGGGACTCTTCATTTTGGCCAGCCAACTCAGTTGTTCGAGAATTCATTCCAAGGAATCGCAGCAGAGTAGGACTTAAATCTTCTTCAAAAATGAGTCGAGAGCTCCTCCGTCTACTACGCAAACATGAGTGGCATGCAATCGAAAGTAAACGATTTCTTCACCTTAGCCAATTTTTCAAACTTCGATGTAATTGGCATTACTAAAACTTGGCTTTGTGCGAAGATCTCAGAAACTGAACTATTTGATTGTAATTTCAATATGTTTCGCAAGGATCACCATGGCGAACTTCTTGATGCTTTGGCTGTAATATACTTTTCGCCAGACTCTTCACATTAAATATATGAACTAGCGCAGAATGCTTTCTATTACATTTCTGATCTAGTGGGCGCAAATGACGAACTCTTCATCATGGGCGACTTAAATATGCCGAAAATCGTTTGGTACTCATCTGATGATGACAATACCAGTACCAGTTTTTGTTCTGGGCACTCGTCGCCATGTGGTAGACTTTGCGAACGCAATGTTATCGTTCGGTTTGAACTAAGTCAACAACATCTGCAAAAGCCATGGGAAGGTCCTGGATCTCGTTTATACTACCAGCGCTTCCACAACGGACATCAGACTTTTCCCATCAGCTCTTTGATACGACTCAATGCATCACTCACCAATCAACATTATATTACATTTGAATGTAAATAGTCCTGAATGTTCAAGCTCACCACTTGTTCAATTTAATTTCAAAAATGTTGACTTGGACATCTTAAATAGCCTCATTGTGAGGTTTTATCAGAACTTGACATTAACCAGGCTGTATTGAACTTTCATTTATTGCTTTTTAGCTGTTTCATCCAGTGCGTACCAATCATCTTTTCTCAACGAGCCAGAATTTTACCATGTCTCTCACGCGATCATCGTCACTTAAAGAATTTGAAATCTAAGGCATGGAAAAAATACTGTGCCACGCGTTCTGAATCAGACTTTATCTTTTTCTCTGAGCTTCAGTATATGTTTCAGTTCGAATTTGAATTGACGTATAACCATTATATCAACTGACTCTGAAGTAACTTTCGTAAGCAGCCAAAAAGAGTTTAGAATTTTGATGGTTACCCCGATACATTTATATCTGACGGCAGAGCTATTACTGACCCAATAACTATAAGTAATGAGTTTGCAAATAAATCACTTCCGTAAAGCAGATGTATAATACGGATGCCTCTACTAATACAAACAATAATTTAAACTTTAACAACTTGACAAATTTCCCTAGGACCTCTTTGGGAATGAAAGATTTGGCTATTGACGAAGATACCATTGAAGCATTTTCAAAAAAACTGGACAACAATCTGGCTATGAGTCCTGGCGGCATCCCAAATTTCATTTTGAAACGTTGTTCTTTATGTCGGTCACCTATTTTATTGTATCTCTTCAACCTGTCTGTGTCCACGGATATTTTCCCTGCAATCTGGAAATACGCAATCGTTACACCCATACACAAAAAAGTTGAAAGAAATGCCTTCAGTAATTACCGTCCCATTGCCAAATTACCTTGTACTTTTTGAAGCAATAATTAGTGATACTATAGCATTCCATTGCAAATCCTACATTTCTCCCTATCAGCACGGTCTTCACAAAGGGAAAATCAACTGCAAAGAACTTGTTGGAACTTTCCAACATTATTCCATCCATTGAAGATGGCTTGCAGGTGGACTGTGTTTATACTGACTTTACGAAAGCTTTTGACAAGTTGGATCATTCAATTTTACCCACTTACAATTTCCCCTATAAATTTATCAACTGGATTGCTTCTTACTTGAATTTACATACCCAGTTTGTATCTTTTCGCGGTGTACTCTCTTCAAAAATCATCGTCTCTTCAGGTGTTTCCCAAGTCACCTGAGACCACTTCTTTTTTATTTTATATATAAGGGCCATTTAATTCGTAGACATAATTTACTAGATTTGAGGAAAATTACTTGCTTGAAATAAGGTAAAGTAAAAATGGTATGCCGTTGAATGTTAAAAATTTTTGCACAATATTTATACGAATTGCTGACAAACAAGTAAATATTTTCTTTGATTCTCGGAAATATTTTTCTGACTGTAACAAAAACCTTATATAGTGCTTTAATGAGACTAATCCTCGAATATTCATGCTTGATTTGGGCTCCTTATCAGCAAGTGCATATTGATCGCGGTGAATCCGTTCAAAGAAAATTCTTACGCTTTCGCCTACATAAATTTCGGTAGTCTGATCCTCTTCAATTGCCTCCTTATACTAATCGGCTGAAACTTTTGGGTGTGGGCACACTTGAAAATAGACGCCAAAAATTCAAAATCTTTTTTGCTGTTTTTTTTTCTGGAAATGTACCTTCTGAATTTATTTTAGATCACTTTGGCCTGAATACTAATTGCCACCGATTTTGGCACATGAGCTTATTATCCTTTCCTTTTCATCCAACCAATTACGTAATGAACCTATCTCAGCGATAAAAAAAAAGCTGTTAATAAGACTAGTCATAGTTTTGATTTTAACAAGTCTGCATTGGTTTAGAGAAGTGTTGTTATAAATATTTATTGAATGGTTGTGTATACTATTGAATGTAAATAGTCTGTATCAGACCAAATTTTAAATAAATAAATAAATTAAAAGTAAAATAATACAATTCGGGGTATTTTTCCACCTCCCCCACGAATTATACGTTGCCGTCCTCCATCGAATTCGCAACAACGACTAGTCGTTCGGCTTGAGGTCTGCAATGAACAACGCTTGAAATGCACTCAAAACGAAACAGCGTAGCCGTTTGACGATTGACGATTGGCTGACTCCCCGTAAGTGGTCCCCCATTGATTTACCTAGTTTGTGACATCACATCTTCGACGATAGCTCAACAACCCGTGTGCGGAGTGCCTTAGAGTCATGGTTGAGAGCCAGCCACGTTTATTGTGATTTCAATCGCCCAAATTTAAAATTTACGGCTGATGAAACTAATAATAATCTCATTCCTTTTAATCTTCTTGACTCCAAAGATTTCAATCTAGTTAGTACATTTTATGGCAATGATTTGCAGCAAATAACTCCGACACCTAACCAAAATGGAAATTGTTTGGACCTCATATTTACTAATAGCTACGACGATGTAGTGGTTAACTCAACTGTTGATGCAGAAAACTTTTTTGGCAACACCCTTCACCACTCTGCGTTCACAGTTGAGTTATTATCTACATCTGATATGTTCACTTCCCTATCTTACAATAACTCTATTGTATATGACTTTCGCAATGCTGATTATAAGAGCATTACAGATTGTCTTCTCAGAGTTGACTGGGCTAGTAATTTCTGAAGGCTAGAATTAGATGACGCTGTATCAGTATTCTATGAGTTGGTTTTTGACGCCGTTGAAAAGTTCACCCAAAGATCAAGAGAAAAGACAAAATTTCTGAACCATGGCTTGATAGCAATCTAAGATATTTGCGGAATCAAAGAAATAAACTTTACAAAGTAATTACAACCAGCACTGATGTCAGAGATGATATCAAGGATAAACATAATGAATTAGCTCAAGAATTCCTGACGAAATCCCGTGAAGCGTATGAGCGCTATGTTAATGTCATGGGCGAAAATATAATTCATGATCCTAAAAAGTTTTTTGATTTCGTGAACACTTCGGGCTACCCTACTTCGATGTACAAAAACAACTTCTGTTCGTCATGCCCTCACGAAGTTTGTGACCTGTTCGCTGAGCATTTCCATTTCAAAGATCTTAATGTCAACAAGGGTCCTGGTCCTGATTAGCTACCTCCTAGTTTCATACTCGAATGCATGGAGTCGCTTATCTTACCCGTGTACTTAATTTTCAACAAATCACTTTCTTGCGGGGTTTTCCCCTCCTTCTGGAAATCATCCCATCTGACCCCGATTTTTAAATGTGGTGATAGACGGTCAATTGATAATTACAGTGGTATTGCAATACTATCAGCATTGCCTAAACTATTTGAAAAAATTGTCTGTGATAAGCTCACTACTCTACCAACCTCGTGATTCTCGTCTCAGATGTTCTCTGTGGCATAGAAAAAGGCATCAAATTGATACCATCTACACAAACTTCAGCAAGGCCTTTGATCGTGTTGATCATGATATTCTTCGAATCAAACTACAGAAATTTGGTATCTCGGGTTTCTTATTAAACGGGTTAGACACTTATCTTCGAAATAGGACGCAGTACGTTAAGTTTCAGGGTATCCTATCCAAAAAAAAATTGAAGTTTTATCAGGTGTACCACAAGGTAGTCACTTGGGGCCTATTTTATTCAATATTTTCGTATCGGATCTTTCTGAAGTTTTAACAGACATCCCTCACCTTTTTTATGCAGATGATCTAAAAATGTACCACATAATTAAATCGAAATCTGACTCAGTTTTTCTTCAATCGAAACTGCAAATGCATGTATTGTCTGGCACCCTACCTTTGATATCCATAGCGATAGGCTCGAATCGGTAGGGAAGCAGTTCTTGCTATTTGCGTTGAGAGATCTGTATAATCCTTACGAATTTGATAATCTACCTTCATACAGATACAGGCTAAATCCCTTAAATCTAACAAGTCTATCTTCGCGGAGGATAGTTATATGCTCCTGCTTTTACTCAATGCACACATTTACTCAATGAATACCGACACCACACAGTTCACGCCAACAATGAGCCATCAATAGATGTTGCAAAATATTCAATAGCTTCTCAAAACACTATTCCCCAACCATTTCCCGACCTAGGTTTGAAACTGCTCTGATTCCTACCAAAGATGGTTATATTTTTAAACTTCGTTCATTATTGTTTATTGTACAAATTTATGTAAATTGTTAAATATTAATTGTAAGTGTTTTTTTTGTACGCCTTGTTTGGTTGAAATAAATAAATAAATAAATTATTGCATTTGTAGAGACGACCTAGCGTGGCCTCCAACTAGAGGTATCGAAAAAAACATCGTCCAGCTTACGAAGCGGGGGGTACCAACTGTCATACCGATGACAGCTGGCTCCTTCGTAGGCCACAACAGCAAGTCAGTGACTCTGGATACTAAGCTGCGTTATTGACATCAAGTCTGTAGGGTTAGTAATATGGCTCTAGAAGTTGTCACTTCGCTGAGTAGGTTTTTCCGGGAATTCCGTCTTACTATGGAGGCAAATCTGTTGAGATTCGTTCCGAACTAAGAAATTCCGGGCACGCATTGCCGTTGTGCAGCTCAGGAGTGCCTTCGATATCGCCTGAAGCTGCGACATGGTCCCAGAAGAGGTCATGATGCTGCTATCGAGAGTAATCCTGATAGATATATGGGTGAAAGCAACGAAGACCTACTTCTCTCTCGCTCAGAGCCAGACAGAACTGAAGCTCGGAAGCGTGCACGAGCGCAAACCTTCCAGCTTTGGCAACAATGTTTTGGTGAAAGTATCAAAGCTTCATTAAACGACTAAACTACATAATTGGCCCAGTAGAGCCTTGGGTTAGCCGTAGCTAGAAAGAGGTGAATTTCTGCGTTTGCAAATCCTTAACAGGGCACGGCTACTTCAGGGAATAATTTAACAAAATTGGTAAGGGTACATACTGTACTGTCGTTACTATGTGATTTCGCACTACTCGAGCTCAAGAACCGACTTGAGATATGGCACCATCGATGTTGATGATTTTTTGATACTTGGTTGTCACGGTCCCGGATTTTGCATCTACCAGTCAAATTACTATGTCCGCTAACACACCAGCGTAGTAGGAATTTGTTATATAGGTTACTAGGGCTTTCGCGCGCGAAGGGAAATGGGCGTTAACACTAACCGACCCCGGCGAAGTAATCATCGAACCTCAGCGAATACTGATAAAAACGGTCGATGTAAGAACAACAATCCGCGTATGCCAGTATTCGGTAATGCGCGACGACGCTGAAGCGAGGCCGACTCGTAAATTATTGAATTCAGTTGAATGGATACTGTTCCAGCCAACGTCATAATACCAACAAACCCACTCAATCAAATGCACAGAGCAAAGAATGTCATGTCCTGAAAGGAGCCAAATATAGACTAACGAATAACAAGGTTACGGCGATATACATAAAATAACTTCGGGGTTTCTGCCATTCTCGCTGCTTATTTCGTCTATGACACGATTTTGACTAGTAGAAATGTCAGCTAGCGGCGAATTCACCACGGCGGAACGCCAGAGAACGGGCCGCAGTCCAGTACGACTCAAGGCATTGCCATACACCTGCATTATCGAGATCGTGTGCAATGGCAAAAATACAAGTGCAACGGCCGAAATGCACTTAAAATGCATTGCTACATCATGATCTTTAGGGAAACGGATTCTCCAGAATCCTGTTGAAGCGGAATCGACAAGTTGAACCAGAGGTTTTTTTGGACGTGGTAAGGATTGCTTGCAATCTGGCTATCGAGCTCAATTTAAAACCGACGAACTTTATTTCATGAATTTGCATGTTTGGCGGATCCGAAGAGGAAAAGGGTTGAAAATCGGAGTAGTTTGTTGTGTGGTGTGAAAATTTGGAGACGAGCTGTAGGCAACTGTTTTGAATATTGTTGGCGAAATCAAACTGGGGAGATTGAACTGGCCAAGACCAAAGAGTCTAGCGTTACCTTGAAGTAAGGAAGAATTTAGCGTTAACTTGAAAGGTGAACGACGTCACAGGTTGAATGGAAGATATTGATCTGAGTAAGTAGGCTAAGTAGAGCTAAGAAAAGATCTGTATTTAATTAATTAGTCAGAGTAGCAAATTAATTGGTGATATTGAAATACTTGTGAATAAAGTTAAAATTGTTTCATAATTAGATTTCAATATTCTGAATATAGTAGTTGTTAACGAACTGTGAGCGATGGTGTGCTCCGTATTGGCGAGTTACCTAGCCATCACCATTTCTTCTCGCTTCGGAGTGATGGCGAAGTGGTAGTTTCCGCGGTCGAAGCGAGTGGCGCCCGAACCACCCCATCTCCGGTGTGCATAGGCCCCTGAAACTATTCCCCCTTCATTCCAGTCGGGAACAAAGGGGTTTTGGACGCATTCGTCTAGAAAACGGTATTATGGTCTTTTCGGATTGTAAACTATGTAACTTAATTTCATATCTAGCATCTGATATCCACATCCAAACATTCCTGCAGTGACGTCGCACTGCATAAACAATCAAATTCAAATTTTTAAAACGCGATACAAAAACTCATCAAAGGTTTATATGAAAAAACGATTAAACGTCCTTATTGAAGTATTGTATAAAACATAAATCTACAATTTTTGCTTGTTGTCGCGTATCCCGGAATACGCAGCCTAAGCATGAAAAACCAAAAATACGAACGGTTTCCGCTCTGTTGATGCAGCAAGTGAATCGGAATTATTAGTAGTTTTTCTGGCTTCCGCAGTACATTATGTCAAGTGCACGGCCAGAAGTTTATTCATTGCAAGCACGCTTTATAGGAATGTTATGTTTTGCAATAAACCAATATAACGATGACCTTCAAAGCTAATGCAACCTGCAAGCATATATCGATGTAATGGTGGCGACAATAACATAGAACTGCGATATTGTAGATGACTAATTAATTTATTGGCTTTTATGTGAGAATCCGCATATTAGAGATAAAACGTATTGCGAATTCATGCTAGTTAAATTTATAGCCCTTCGATTGAATAATCAGGCGTAAAACAGTTTGATTAACAGAAGGCTAACGGACAGGAAACTGAACTGGGAGGGAGGGACTAATGTAAAGAACAGAATTGGTAAGGGTCATGCAGCACTCTTCATATGTCGACCTGTGTACTTCAATACCTGGTGATAGAAGACCAATATATTGATAGAAGAGCAATATCCTTAAAGCACTAACTAGACTGCAAGGATTAGTTTGAAAAAGAATCACGGGCGCGTTAAGAACCACACCAACGGCTGAATTAGAAATGATTCTGGGGATAATACCCCTGGTTCGGTTCATTGTAAGGAGCGCATACTCTGCAGGAATATGCACTAAAAGATCAAGTATGTGGTACGATTTGAATTCATCGGGTCCACAACTATTCATCCAGACTACCCTAAGCAGCATGGTCCTGTCGCCAAAGATACGGACCACATGAGCAAAATAATATAACTTGATAGGATCTTCCAGGTCAAGATACCCACAAGAACGAACTGGAATTAAAAGGGGAGAATTTAATGGTCCTTGCAATATTCAAGAGTTGGCAAAAGTGGCTAGTAGGACTGGGATGGTTCTGTTGCTTCATTTAGCGAAGTGGTGGCCTGGTAGCTTTAACTGGCGCCAAAACTGATGACCTTACGCAAACCGCGTAAGCAACAATCCTCTTTCATAACACAACTTAAGTCGTAGGAGGTTAGGTTAGGTTAGGTTAGGTCGAAATGGCTGCCGATCCACAGAGGTCTGCCAACCGGCACACATAGGCACAAGAGAGGCCTGTTGTGATGCCATAATAAATTAGTGACTCTCTCCGACTCACTAAAATCAGGAAACCATCTGCTTCCTTTGATAAACCGAACTATCGGCTTTAAATTGACCAGGGACAGTTCCGTCAGGTTTGAGAGAAAGGGTGCGCCAAGTGCCGCCAACCTACTCCTTGCCAAAGCCGGGCACTGACACATGAGATGGAGGACGGATTCCTCCTCGTCCTCAGAACCACAGCTCCGACAGAAATCGTGAAACTCTACACCCAGTCGTTGCGCGTGCCGCCCTATGAGGCAGTGGCCAATAAGAACGCTGATAGTGCAACGCAGAGCGCTTCAAGTTAAGCCTAAAAGCTGCCTGGTACAATGCGCATCCATGGATAACCAGGACTGCCTTGCTATCGCACAGGATGATTCCTCTGCCCAGGACTTCCTAGCGTCCTCAAGATATTTTTGCCTGATGGCCAATTTCACCGATGTCATCGGTATTCCTATTGAGGAGCAGCAGACCTCTGGTAACAAGGTTCCAAGCCTTCCCAGTTCATCGGCCTCACAGTTGCTCTGAAAACCCCTATGTCCAGGTACCCAGATCAATTGAACAACCGAATGTCTCGATATCTCCCTAATAGATGCACGGCATTCAGCAGCAATGATGGAAACTGTACAAGGACCAGCAAGGGACTTAATAGCCGCTTGGCTATCTGTGAAAATACCAATATTGACCCCGAATATTCGATTACACAGAAGCCAATCGATAGCCTGTAAAATAGCCGCAACCTCTGCCTGAAAGACCCACTGGTAGACGAAGGGACAGGTTGAGATTCAGCTCATCCGAGTATACACCAAACCCGACTCTATTGTTGAGCTTTGAGCCGTCGGTGTACACATGGATAAGTCCACTTTCGAGGGTGACGCCATCACGCCATTCATCCCTACCAGGAATGCGAGTTGTGAAATCCAAATCTAGTAGGCACTGCGGAGACCACATGGCCGACTTCTGTTCTATTCCATGCAGAGATGCAATTTAGTCTGACAGCAGCAAGATTGGCTTGCTGTAAGATAAGTAGTTTGGTTGGCAGCCAATGAAGCAGCACGAAAAGTGCTGGAGTGATATACAAATTTATATTTTTAGTAGATAAATACTTTCCCGACACTGCTACAGCTATGTCATCCGGATAAGCAATCACTTTGCAGCCGGCACAGTCCAGTTTTTTTATTCACCGTGATGTTCCACAGCAGGGGAGAGAGAACCCCACCCTGAGGTGTGCCCGTACGGACTCCTCGTCTTACGCCGATATTCCCCAGGAAAGAGATGACCACTCTACTTTTAAGAAGCTGCACAATAAAAGCAATCAGCCGCTCATCAACTTGTAGCACCGAGAGTGCCTCAACAATTGCATTACACTTTACATTGTTGAAGGCTCCCTCAATGTCCAAGAAGGCGGCAACCGTATATTCCTTTAGAGCAAGAGATTTCTCAACTTGCTCAATAAGGACGTGTAGAGCAGTCTCAACCGACTTACCTCTGGTATAGGCGTGCTGTGACTGCGAAATTAACACAGGATCACAGGAAGTCGTAGGAGAGGTCTCCATAATTTAATAGCTTAGTATGCGACTGGAAGCTATCTGTAGATCTGGAAACCTACAGAATACGTATAAATGACCAGTAATGTATCATTTTAAATTCAAAATTAGTTAATGGTCAAGCTGTTGTTACGATGTCAGGGGAAGCCGATGCAAATGATTTGTAGGAATTTTTTCTTTATTGGAGCCAGAAACTTTAAATAAAAAAGTTTGACTTGATACTATTCTTGTCTCAAACACCATCCCTCAGAGTATATGAGTCTTCAGATCTACCCCGCATAAATTGCTTTTGCCTGCAAACAGAATGACCCGGCCAAAATGACATCAAAATTAAAAGCATGGAATGAAAGAAAATCACTTGAATATTTTAATTCCTTGGCCTAAATCTAAGTCATGCCTCCAAATCCGCCAACAATAACAAAAAACTTCAATTGAAAAGCTGACTTACACTTTATCCACAAAAACCCCGAGGAAAACACACGAAAAAAAAACCACATGAATATCTCCTGCAACGCTAGTCTCATTGTGAGGATGGGAACCCTCTAATTTTTCAAAATACCTATGGATATATTGAATGACACATACACTGAGAGCCCACATGCACATGTCGTCCCTCTTTCCAACTGAAAGATGAAAAAACCTATATGTTATTCTCGATTTAGCTCACCATCACCAGCCATACGTTCACGAAGTTATGTAATAAAATCGTGACCTAGTTGCAGTTAGCTATGCCGTGACTTTGTACCTGGTGCTAATGTTTCAGCAGTAGGTGTTACAAGAGGCCACGAAAGAAAGTTAATAAACGTTTCGGAAAAATTGGCCAGACTTATTTTTAAATCGCAGCAATCAGCAAGAAGGACGAATTCAACTTGCAGTCAAGCTAGCTCTAGGGCCTTAGGCGTATAAATCGTAAGACTAGACAAAAGTAGGACTCATTTCTAAAAACCTTATTTACTAATTGACCTATCAGCAAACACATTAGGTGGAAAAGCAGAGCACAAAGTTAGAAGGAATCCCATTCTTACAAGGAAGCAGTGTTCGAATTAAAGCAAGCACGTGTACAGTAGAGAGCTTCATCAGCCTCCCCGTTTGCAGAAATAGTTTCAGTACGATGAGAACGAACCGACCGGAGGAGATATTACGAGAGCAGATCACAATGCAGATGTGTAACCAAAAAGCTTTTTTCGAGTAAACACTGAAACCCGGAATTTATTGAATGAGCAAGTAGCATGCCACAAATCCGCATATGTGAAAGCTAAGTACATGTGTATATCTTGAAGTCTGGCCAATAATTGTAGCCATATATATCAGTTTTTGGGATACTAAAATAAAGATTAAATAAAGATATTTTAAATAAAGATATTTTATTGAAATATTTTCCGAAAATAAATGGTGAGGATAAGTCCTTAGCCTAATTTACTTAATGGTACTATACATTGTTCGATTTGGCGCAAAAATTATCACTTGGATTAAAAGAGCACCGATAATATGATAAATGGCCACTTACTTTTAGCAGAAACTGTGTATCTCTCGATGCTGCACCTACTGCAGATTCTAAACGCTTCCAGCAATCTCCAAATGAGAATCACAAAGTTTTTGAAAATTCGTTTCAACTAAGCTGCACTTTGATTCACATACCACCGAAATATAGTCTCCTGTAAATTTCTACCGGAAAATATATTTTCACCCTAATTAAACTTCTCCCGGTTATCATCCGTAGAATCACAACTGCACTATCACACTTCACTTTCCCGGAAACACCAACAAACCTGCCAATTAGCCGGACAAGCTCGAACTGGATTTTCTTAAGCAGGCCACTGATCCTTTGCTGAGCACTACCGACCACAGTGTTCTTAGTAATGTATGCACTTTACACAGGACCTCGTTTCAAAATTGGAAGAGCATCTGTCCCCGTTCGAAATGGTTGTACAACGACCGCTGTTTCGGACAGTACTGAATTCGGAAGATGGTTAAAACGTTCCCGGCAATTGCAGACTAGTCATAGTCATACCCACCGTCACCAACGACGTCGTTGTCTGCCCTGCCTGGCTACGAGATGGGGAGAATTCGTCTCCGTGCTGTCTAAACGGCAACGTTGCGGCAAATTATTTCGAAAGCAAATGACAAGTTTCCGAAAAACCACCCCATGTCTGCAATGAATGTTGTATACGCACTCAAAACACCCTCTAGCTCGCAATGGTTGAATCGATGCAAAGCGGAAACTGGGGGACACTCAGTTGTATGGCGCTGACAGAAGTTTTAGATGTTGATGAGCTTTAAGTTTAGTATAGAAACTGCCACCATCATGGAAACTTGCTGGCTTTTATGAATTGTGGGGCTACCCCTGGAAAAGAGTTTTCGAAATTCAAAGTGGCAAAAAAGATTTGGAAGTATAGTGGTATTTTCCAGAGAGAAATTGGAATGGGAAAATATGAGATGTTTTAGTTTGAGATAGCGGTTAGGAAGCTAGTGATTTGAATGAAATTGGAACACGGGTATCTTCCATTCCATTTTTCTTTGGAGATTTGATGTTACTAGAATAGCCATAAATAAAAAAAAATTTATGAACATCTTATTGATTTTCTAACAAAATTAGCGATAGAATCGTTTTTCTGAAAATTCATATTCCCTATATATGTGTATATAAATATATATATATAAATATATATATATATATATATATATATATATATATATATATATATATATAAATATATATATATATATATATATATATATATATATATATATATATATATATATATATATATATATGTATATATATACATAAACATATATATATATATATATATATATATATATATATATATATATATATATATATATATATATATATATATATATATATATATATATATATATATATATATATATATATATATATATATATATATATATATATATTGTAAAAGCCTCCCAAAATTAACGTTTTACGAACAAAGACCACACGTCCGGTCGAATTTACAGTTCTTTATTGAATGACTCATCTGATCATTGTTTTTCTTCTTCTTCTTCTTTTACATGTCATATGATCACTTAGCATGCTATAGTGCCATCTATTGGCAACGAACATTATTATATTTGAAATTGTATTTACAATTATGATCTTACAGTTCGTCCAACCTGACAACTGGTCGACCACGACCAGCATCAAATTGAACACATGTTATGCTATTGACTACTTCTGAATTTTAATCCAAATTGAACCTGACAGTTTTCCATTTTCTCAACCTGGCTGCTTCCACTATTCCATTGTAAGGCCTCTGAGTTAATTGGCTATTGTCAACGTCTGTTATTCTGTATCTGTCGTGAGGCAAGACTTGTCTCACAACATACGGTCCGCGGTACTTAGGTACAAATTTCTTGTTCGTCCCTACAGTCACGTCTATGTTTTGTAAAACTACAAAGTCCCCAACCAAATATCTCTTTACAGGCGTACTCTTCCGTGCGTGATACTCTTCATTATATCGCTGTGACTTATTAATAGCTTCCAGAGCTTTAGTTCGCATATCTTCTAAATCCCGTTCCTTCGGTTCCGCGGTTAAGTCTGCTATAAATTCAGTCAATTCATCAACTTCAGGGCTTCTTTGGCATATACCAAATAGCAACTCGCTGGGGATATGCCCTGTAGAACTATGGCGTGTATTATTTATACTGTATTCAGCCTTTGCTAACATCTGAGCCCAATCAGCATGCTCTATCGGTTCGGTGGCTTTCCCCAAAATAGTTTTTATTACTCTATTCACCCTTTCCACTTGACCATTAGCCTGTGGAGAAGCAACAGCAGTCTTAATGTGGGTTATACCCTTTTTCTTCAGAAACTCCCCAAACTCCATTGACGTAAAACAAGTTCCTCGATCTGAGATAATACGACAGGGACGGCTATAGTACTCAAAATATCGGTTTAAACAAGCAAGAACCTCTTTGGTGCTTGTGCTATTTACAGGATATAATTTGACCATCTTAGTAAAAGCATCAATTACTACCAGAATGTGTTTCCTCTTTGATTTAATTGCGGGCAGTGGACCAAAATGATCAATATGAAGTGTATCAAAAGGTACAGGCTTCTTTTCAATACTATACATATTTCTCTCAGAGGCTCTAACTGGTGCAGCATACATAATGCACTTCAAACAATTTCTTACAAATTTTTCTGTTTTCTTGTGCATATTTGGAAACCAATAGTGATGCCTAGTCTGTTCATAAGTTTTTTCAACTCCCATATGTCCAATTTTCTCATGCACCATTCTTATAATATTCTCTTCCATTTCCTGAGGGACATATAAACCGAGATGACCGTGCTTAAATCGTCGGAACACTAATCCATTCTTCATTTCGAAATCAGTGACGGGACCCTTCTCCAAGGCATCTCGTACTCCTACTACTTCAGCATCTCTGCTTTGCGTAAGTTGGATCTGAAAACTAGCATCTTCTTCATTTACCGCGGCAATCATTCGACATCCAACGTCAGGGTCATCATAATCTTCTGCTTCCCCAACCGCAGCAACCATCTTATCCTCCCCTATGAATTCTCCAGTCGTATGTGGTTCATGGCATCTGCTTAAGGCATCTACGTGTCCCATAGACACGCCATGACGATGTTCCAATGTATAATCAAATGACTGCAACTCAAGTGCCCATCTTGCGATCCGCGGATTCATAAGCTTTCTTTCCAAAGTAAGTCTTACTGAATTACAATCGGTTACTATTTTGAATGAAATACCTTCCAAATATACAGGGAATCTCCTCAAGGCATACACAATAGCCAATGTCTCTAACTCGAAGCTATGATACCGACTCTCTACAGCGGTTGCTGTTCTCGAGAAGAACATAACAGGATGAAACTTTCCGTCAAATTGTCTCTGGAGTAGAATCGCCCCATATCCCAATGAACTAGCATCACAATGCAATTCTGTCTCATTACGATGGTCATAAATGGCCAGCACTGGGCTTTCGGTCAATTTGCCTCTAAGTGTCATAAAAGCCTGGCAGCGGACATCTGTCATCTCAAAAGGAACACCTTCACGCGTCAATGCAGTTAGCGGTTTGGCAATTTCAGCATATGACTGAACGAACTTTCTAAAATAAGAAATCAATCCTAAACAAGTCCTCAGCTCTTTAATATTCTTGGGTAAAGGATACTTCGATATAGCCTGGATGTGTTCCCCACTAGGCTGTATGCCTTCCCTGGAAACCCGGTACCCCAAATAGTCTAATTCTGCAAAACCAAATTGACACTTGGACAGTTTTAATTCCAGACCTCTTTCACTTGCTCTTTTTAAAACTCCGGCCAAAATTTCCAAATGTGCATCAATTGACTCTGTGGCTATTATTAAGTCGTCCATATATACGATCATTTTGTCTTCTCGGATGAAATCCTTAAATATTTCTGATATGTAGCGCTGAAACACGGATGGAGCGTTCTTTAGGCCAAAAGGCATTCTCAAATATTCATATTGTCCCTGTGGTACAACAAAGGATGTATATTTTATTGACTCCGGTGACATCTTAACATGGAAAAATCCGTTTCGCAAGTCAAGTGTACTGAAATACCTCTTATTCCCTAGAAACCCAACGCAATCCTCGAACAAAGGCAAGGGGTAGTTATCCCTAGCTGTTATTTTGTTTAAACTTCTATAGTCTACGCACATCCTAGTCTCTCCATTTTTTTTTTTAACCAACACTACCGCAGAGGCATACGGTGAATCGCTCGGCCTAATTATTTTCTTCTTCAACATCTCATCCAATAGTTTCTGTACCTCAGACCTATCCCTATATGATAATCGTCTTGGAGCTGAATAAATAGGCGCTTCATTTAACAATCTGATCTTCATTTCGTAATCATATTGTTTCACTTCCCCTTCCGGCAAACATATATAATTATCAAGAATGACATCCCTTAATCTTTTCTTCTCATGCAGCGGTAGGCAATCACATATATTCAGATTAACCTCCTCTAAGTCTAACCTATGGTTCCGTTTTCCTATGTCACATAAGGACAGCTGATCCCTAATATCTGAATTAAAATCTTTCCCATTTGAATCATAATTTCGTCTGGATGATTCAGTATCTAGAGCAGCACAAGCTAAAAATCCCACAGTATTTTTACTTAAATCTATTTCTCTGTTTCCTCCTGCCAATGGAATAGCTTCAACATCTTTGAATATTAAATTTTCCTTACTACAAACATCAGAAGCAATCAATGACGAATCAAATGTGGGCTCATTTGAACAACGAGGCGAGGTCAAAGACATACACTTATAGTTTTATAAGTACGTTTTTAATTTCACACAGTTTAATTTTAAAAAGTTTCAGGAAATCCCGGCCCAAAATGAGCAGAAAGCTTATGGCATATTCTGGCAACACAATTAATTGTACATAGTGAACCTTATTTCTAAATCGAATTTGACATTTAATCACGTTTACTGCTCGAATTTTTGAGTTCCCGACTCCTCTTAAGTTTGTTGCAAGCTTTTTATCCTCGACCTCGTATGGTAAACATGACCTCTTTATGAAACTAACGGGGCTACCCGTATCAAATAAAGACAAAAAATTACTAAATAGCCCACAATTGAATTCAAACATAACACTTACATAATTTACAGCATCAACTGATACAGCATCTCCAATCAACGTGGCATCATCATCTTCGTCTGCATATTCAGGACTCTGGTATTCGTAGTTGACACTAGCTGCCATGTTTGCTAGCAGCCTGAGTCTCTTCGGCGGGTTCTGGCAATTCCGGTGATTGTGCCCTACCTCCCAGCATCGGAAACAGGACCTGATCGGCCTTTTTTCGTAGGGGCAATCATTTTGATAGTGGCCAAATTGACAGCAATTAAAACAGCGAACCTGTCTCAGTGTCCCATCTTCACCGATTCTCCCTCTGCTTGCATCTAATAAGGTGCTTTGGCTTCTTGCTCGACTAACTATGGCTCGTCTGGGTGGGGCAGCAGTTACAGCGGTGACCTCAGCTCTTCTCATCTTCTGGCTTCTTTGTATATTGGTCATTATCCGCTTCTCGTGGATACTGACCGCTTCCTTTAACAGATCGACGGATTTAGCATTAGCCAGTAGTAGTGTGGCATCTTCCCTAGGCAGCTGCATTCCATCAATAATTAAATTTATCAGCTCTGCCTCGGTCAGTGAGCTATTACGAGCCAATCCTGTCATAATCAAGATGTATCTATGCATGGACTCCGTTTCTCGGTTCCATGTCCTATCCTTCAACTTTTCCAAAATGTCTGTAGTTGTCATCGGTCTTCCGAATTCCTTGATGAGTTCCTTTTTTAATTCTTCATATTTGGTAGCGGCGCTGCTTGCCACAACATCTTGAGCTGTTTCTACTAGTCGGCTTTTTAATGCCATTAATTTAAATGCTTCACTATAGCTTGCTGTTTGGAATATTCCCTCCAAATCAGATACGAATTTGTGAACACTGTACTCTTCGTTCCTAGATCCTCTGAATATCGGAACAACGTTTCGTATATCTCTCAGTGTCATCACTGATTTTCCTTCCGTCGGTGATTTTTCTTCCTGGCCCATTTCCAAATTTTTAATGCTGAGCCTCAGTTTCAAAATTTCCTGTTTCTTCCTCAATATCTCCAGCTCTTCATTTAACTCAATCAAGGATTCTCCTTTCTCTACCATCTTTTTTTCTAACAATGGTGAGAGGACAGCGGGTCCGCGATTATCATAGAAAGTTATTGGCGGCGGGGCAGCGGACCACATCGCGGCGGATGTCTGAGCCCTAGGTACTGAGGCGGCTGACAGCGGTGCGGCAAACAATGGGACATCATACAGCGGGGCCTCGGACATCGAGACGGTGGACAGCGGAGCAGCTGTTGGTGAGGCAGCAGACAGCGAGACATCAAATGCTTCACCAGCGGACAGCGGAGTATTATATCTTAAAGCAGCGGGCATCAATGCAGCATATGATGGGCCAGCGGACAGCGGAGCAGCGGGTGACCAAGTGGCGGGCAGCGGGGCATCACTTAAAGATTCAGCAGGCAGCGGAACAGCAGATAATGGAACAGCAGATAATGAAACAGCGGGCATCGGGACGGCATCTCTTATGGCAGCGGATAACTGGACAGCGGATAATTGGGCAGCGGATAATTGGGCAGCGGGCACTGATGACTCCCTAACCTGGTATGGCGGCGGAAACAAACCATACTAGGGATGAGATATATCACTTCTCGGTGGCAACATCGCATTACTGACCGGAGGCGTAGCATCACCCAGCGGCGGTGCCGCGTTGCCAGGCGACAATACAATATCATTTTGCGACGGCGTCATTTCACAAGGCGACGGCGTCACACTGCCATACGGCGGCCTGGTGTTGCTAGGCAATAGCATATTATCATTGTGCGACGGCGTCGTTTCACAAGGCGATGGCGTCGTTTCACAAGGCGATGGCGCCACATCGCTACACGGCGGCATGGTGCCGCTAGGCAACAGCACAATATTATTGCGCGACGGCGTCACTTCACAAGGCGGCGTCGCTTTGTTCTCCTGCACACCCTTAACCGATCGTATTGGTGCTGCAGGGGTAGTCCGCGACGCTTTAGCACCACGCTTTCCCGAAACTCCCGCTGGCTCGGTCTTTGTGTTTGGTTTTGAACTCATCACGTTCAACCCCACACCTAAATTGTAAAAGCCTCCCAAAATTAACGTTTTACGAACAAAGACCACACGTCCGGTCGAATTTACAGTTCTTTATTGAATGACTCATCTGATCATTGTTTTTCTTCTTCTTCATCTTTTACATGTCATATGATCACTTAGCATGCTATAGTGCCATCTATTGGCAACGAACATTATTATATTTGAAATTGTATTTACAATTATGATCTTACAATATATATATATATATATATATATATATATATATATATATATATATATATATATATATATATATATATATATATATATATATATATATATATATATATATATATATATATATATATACATGCATACACTACAGGCAAAAAGTTTAAGATCACTTAGGAATCGAGAAAATTAATTAGAATTTATTTATTCCTAGATAAAATGTAATTGATTACTTTTTATGTAATTGTCAAATGTCAGCTTGTTTTTCTAGTTTACAAGCCAACATTTATAATAAACAAAAAGAATCTTTTGCTACTTTAAATTCTACATTCATCAATATATCCTCCATTGGCATTTTTCACTGTTTTAGTAATCCTTGGCATTCTTTCAACTAATTTTCTTGCAGTATCTTGGGAGATATTGTTCCACCCTTCTTGAAAAAGCTCCCACAAGTGTTGCTTTGACGTCGGACAGCGTTCACGTACCCTTCTACCTAATTCCTCCCATAACAATTCAATTGGGTTACAATCAGGTGATTGTGGGGGCCAGGTCATATTCAATAGTATTCCATCATTCTCCATTTCAGCTAAATATCCTCTGCATAATTTAGAACTGTATTCTGCAAGATTTCTTTGTAACGTTCTTTAGTTAACGTGCCATAAATTCGAGCTGATTCACCCACTTCTGCAAGCAAAAAGCACCCCCAAACCATAACAGTACCACCTCCATGCTTTATTGTTGGTACTACACAGTTCGCGGCCATTCTTTTTCCAGCAGATCGCCTGACAGAAACCCTCCGTTTGGAGCCAAAAACTTCAAACTTTGGTTCATCTGTCCAAAGCACCTGTGACCAGTTTTCAATTTTCGACTGGCTATGAGTTCGTGCCCACTCTAACCGCTTTTGTCTGTTACCTTTTCGAAGCAGAAGTTTTCTGGCTGCTACACGCCCCATGAGTCCAGCTTCCCTTAGACGATTTTTCACAGTTGACAAACTTATGGAGTTTGAATGTCCCGCGTTGAACTCTGCCCAATGTTCCGGTGCAGTTAACTTTCGATCCCTTTTGCTCATAAGCACTAGAGTCTTATCCTCTGCTTCTGTTGTCACTCTGGGTCGTTCGCTCCTTACAGCATCACAATAACTTTCACTGCCCTTGAATTTAACGATAGCATTATGTACTGCAGTCTTTGAAATTTTTGCTTCATTACTGATCTCTCTTTCTGACTTTTCTTATTTATGAAGCGCCACAATCACACTTCCAACTTCCGGCTTAATACTGCGCGCTTTTCCTATTTTGAACAGAAATTTTGCCAAAAGTTTGCTAAAATGTACCAATAACTAAATATCACAAGTGCACGGAATAAAATTCGCTGAAAATAACAATCTGTATTACTTGTCAGCACAAAAACTCACAAATGAAATATTTTGAGGATAAGGTACCTATTTATAGGAATTTCACAATATTTCAAATCCATATTCGCAGAAATTTCAAAGGTTTGTTTTAATTACTTTAAAAAATTGTAGACTCCTAAAGTCTTTAAAGTGGGAAAACCCCAACGTGTTTCATTACCCTGACTGAGAATTTGGCAATCCCATGTACATTTTAAATCCCTTCATAGCAACCCTCCTTAAAACAGGCAATTACTGTAAAAAAAGGTACTTGCAGTTTTATAAATCTAAGTGTGCTTCATTTCTGCGATGTGGTCTTAAACTTTTTGCCTGCAGTATATATATATATATATATATATATATATATATATATATATATATATATATATATATATATATATATATATATATATATATATATATATATATATATATATATATATATATATATATATATATATATATATATATATATATATATATATATATATATATATATATATATATAAATAGTTGCGGACAAATGCTTAGAAACATTTGTAGCTTACTAAGAAAAACCCAATTTGTTAATGAATCCTTCGATATAATTCAATCCCTTTAGGTTAGTTTACATATTACCTGATTCAATGGTGAATGAGGGAAGCAAACAATTAGCCGACGCTGCCACTAAAAGAACAGCTGGATAATTAAAGTCCTGGAAAACTCAAGACTTCGAGCGGGCACGAAATTAGAAAGAAATGAATAAATATATTTTAAAATAATTTTTTCGTGTTTCTATAAACGTAATTATAATTACGTGTCTGCTCGAAATCTTGCGCTTTCTAGGACTTTATTTTTTCACGCCAAATCGAGGATAGCGCGGGTGTTTTTTTAAATTTTCGCGCCAAAATTAGAGTTTCCGTAAAATATACATATATTACGATCTATTTGATATTTTTCAATGAAACTTTGCGTCTTACTTTAAAAAGACGTCTCCATTTATTTACTTAGCAAAGTATGTGTAATTCTGTTTTTTATGTACAAAAACATTCTGCTTCCTTGGGAATCATAGAAAAAACACTATTTCACATTCGAAATAATTTTATTCATACAAAATTACAAGATTATTTAGAAATGCTCAACACATATTATAAACAAAAACTATAACTTAATAATGCTTCAATATCTGGTAGCGTTCGAAACACTTTCCTTTGTGCAGGGGTACATTGCAAAACTTGCACTTGTACCACGTTTCACTGCGTAGTTTGTGAGCGGAACACACACAACAATGAAGTTAAACGTTTTTATTTTTGCCGGTTCCAACTAGAGGCTCCAATGTATGTTTCCTCATGTCCATAGTGGTGAATCCGATTTGCAAACCTTGTTCCTGGATGTCGATGGTACTGGTTCGGCTGGTTCGTCTATCGAAATTTCATCCGTAGCCCAATGAATCGCTATTTCCTTTAAATAATTTTGACGTTTCTTTTTGTTAGCCGAATGAACTGAATTATAAACTACTAATGAATTGAATAAGGTACATTACCATTCTTTTAGTTCATTTAACAGTTTTTCCTTAAATTGAATAATACGATAAGTACTGATCTGTCCGGTCTACGCCTTTCATGTATTGATTATAATCAATCAGAGCATTTGGCTTTATAATTTTTTGTTTCTTCTTTCTGTCGATGTTGTGACTCTCCTTCATCTCTGCAGAGTGAATTGTGGAAATGAGATTTACAGTCTTTTTTGATTGCCAAACTTGCAGCAATATATCTTTTTTCGTTCTGAAAGTTGTCTCACCATTTTTGAATGAAACTGTTTTCAGACAGTCCGGAAGTCCTCTATTTTTCCTTATGGTATCGCAAATTCTTATTTTTTTCTTCAATAGTATCTCACTGTTTTGAGCACTGTTGTAATAATTATCCACATACTCTTAGTGCCATAAGTCTGCAAACGGAGATAACACTACCTGCATTGTTTCGATCAATCGGTTTCCTTGACCGCAATAAATTTAAAAATTGCATATGTAGCCAGTGCTACTTTCACACATACCATACGCACCAGAATCCTATATTCTATCATTTTTCCAGCATTATAAATTCTGAACAATAGTCTCCTTCTGCATGGTGCTATGCCTTCATCTAAAGATAACTGTTGAATAGGCTTGTAAGTTTCTTTGAATTTTGACAGAAAGATATCCAACAGTGGTCTGACTTTGCAAAGTCTATCTGAATTGTCATGCACATTTTCATTATTATTGAAATGCCAGGCCCTCCATATTTGACAGAATCTGTCTCTGCTCATCGGTTTTGCAAAAAACGGTGTTTATGTCCACGGTTCAGTGCTCCAATAATTATCTCGTCGGTCCTTGCGTACCTGTCCCATAAATATTATAAGCCCCATTACTTTGACGAATGGGGCATCAAACCAAATAGCAGTAAGACACAGCTTAGTGTATTTCGCAATCCTTCTAAGTATCGGGGATCGCAAACTATTCGCAACAAGACCAAAAAACTCGTTCGGAACTTCTAAGTTTACTCCTAGCTCATCTCTAAAGTACCTCGGCGTGGATTTTCAAGAATTTCTAAAGTTTAATCCTAACGTGCGGCGTAAAACCAAAGCTATCAAATTCGCATTTCAACGCATCAGACATCTTTTCGCCAAAAAGATGGGTATGACCACCAAAGCTAAATCCATTTGCTATCAGACCCTGATCCGGCCTTATGCGTCCCCTTCCTGGATTACCTGTTCAAAGACTATCATGGCCGAAGCGGAAATATTCGAAAGTAGAATCCTCCGCTTGTGCACTGATAGGTTCTACAACCTGGTAACTAAAAAGTGGCCGAAGAACATTCTCCTCTATCAGGAGTCGGGACTGAAGCCACTTAGGGACCGGGTTGTAGAATTAACGACAAAATTCTACGGACAAGCTGGCGGGCATGAAAACGGACTGATTCGGTCAATAGGGTGTACAGTTGGCTCCAATGAGCCATTTATGCGCCCCGCGATGTTAGCGTATCAACGGCAGCTCATGGATGCGCTATTTAGCTATGTAGGCCTTCCGTCGAAAAGAAGGGGCTAAATGTAAGACCTATGTTAAGTTTTAGGTCTAATTAGGTTAGGTAAGTTATAATTAGGTATAGGTTAGAACTTAATTGTAGTTTAAGGTAGATTTTAAGTCAAGTATTGTTCAGGTAACCCCAGCACTTGGACAAGCTGAGTAGTATTATTAGTGTGTAAGGTAAAAACTGTTTAAGGAAAAACTGTTTATATAAAAAAAACCACAAGAGCCAGCAGGCCAAAATAGTATAGCCGCTAGACTTTAAATTATCATTGCTAATTATACTTTAAGCTAGATTAAGAATGTACAACTAAAATGAAATAAAAATCTTTTTCAATCAATCAATCAAAATAAGCCAAAAAAAACTTCTTTATTTCTTTAACAGTGATGTCTTTCCAAAAAAGGGGTTTTTTTATACGTTTTGAAGTTGTCTTTGTTTTGGTGATAATACCTGTTTGACTCCTCCGCAAGGAACGCAAATAAATTATCGTCGATAAACAAATTTACGGCATCCACTACACTGTCAGGAACTTTTTTGGTATTTGGATTATCTCTAGACGACCATTCTTCGCCATAATCTAAATCAGAACTAGACGATGAACTTGAAATTCTCCTTCGGGTAAACGTTGGTGGAAGAGGAATAGTATCTTCTTTACTAGAATCGTAATCGGACAATTTTTCTATGTTACTTTGGCAGGAACAATTAGATAAATTGTCAGCAAACAATTCATCGTCACTCTCGTATGTTGTCACGGTCGTTTACTATTTACCGTAATATTCGCAATTTATGATTTTAATGCTAAAGACTATTAGGTTAGATGGTTTAGCTATGAGAGTCACGAATGTAATTTAAGTTAGATTAGGTTAGTTGTCGAAACAATCACAATCCCCGAATGCAGGGTAATTAATATTAGGTCAGTTGATCATCACAAGTCATGACGATGGAGTATACGATGAATGACACATTAGTACAAACGAGCATTTAACGGACGCACAACTCAGTCGAACATCTACCCATCAAACAGCAGGCCAACACGATTAAATTGCAGATATAAACAACACCAAAGCCATCAACGGCAATAACTAAATCGCTAGGCTATCCAAAATGGAAGAATATCTACGGGATATCGCGATCCGAATCATTGTGCCACAAATCCGTACACCCGGCAGAGCAATGTATGGGCTGAGTCGTACATACTGACGACACCAGACCTAGGCCAACAATTGACCTACATATGACTGGTACCGAGTGTGTCCCCGAGTTGCTGATTCCCGAACGCAAAGCCACTGATCAAAAGGCGACTAAAGTTAATGCGAAAATATAACAGGATCGACCCGAGACGCGAAGGATAGTCGCCATGGGCGTAGGTAAAACGAGATCAGGAGGACATCAGCATTCGAGGCAGGGCATTTTCACATCTGAAACTTGCGGCATGAACGAACTTTCACACTGAGTGTCGTAACGAATTAGCACTGTCACTGCCGACTGGATTCTCATCTGATAGCGGTCAGATGGAAGAAAACGGAGAGGATCGCGGATCAGTTTCCTTGTTGAAAGATAGAAATGAAAAGCAGAACCCACTTACCTGGAAAATGTATCGAAAGGCTGCGAGCACCACCAGGTTGATTTGCCGACAACACAATTGATGTAAACAAATGTTGACATGTCGAGAGGGCGAGCGCCCAAAACGTTATTTTGAAAATCCCGCTACCGCCAGGAAAATTTTCCTGTGAGCGGGATCGCCGAAAATCTTTCTTTTTGAATTGAGCTGGGTGAGTGTACGGAAACATTGAATCGCTGAAACGAAAATTTACACTTTGCTTTTTTTCCTTTGTCTCTGAGTGTGGCTACTGGTTTGGTATTAGGAAACTTGGGCAGGCGATTTCAGGACCGGAAAGCGGCAGGAGAAACGATAGGCGTATTATTTTGTCCGTGCCGTAATTGCTGTATGGGAAGAACGACGGGTGCGGATATTTTGCGAAAGATAAATAGTAGCGGTGAAGAGCGAGTTTGTCGAGGAGGACGAATTGCGGAGGGTTTCCGAAGTTTCGATTGATTTTGGCGTGACTTCAATTAGCGGAAAAGGGCCCCATCGAGAGAGAAAAACCACATTCTTGCGATCCAGAGCCGACAGTTCCAGAGCAAGCAGGTTAGATAGTACGTAGCGTTAAAATTGTTGTACAAGATTATATGAAATTGAAATGCAAGTAGGATGAAGGAGATTACCATTGAATGGTAACGCGGTAGTGATAGTAGTGATAAATTTATAGTACACGTTAAGTGCAATAAAGATTGTAGTTATAAATTGCGCCGGGGTAATTGTGAGTTTCGAGTCGTGGGTTGTTTGTTACGAACCGTCTACCTCTTCTCGCTTCAGGGCGACGGTAGCGAGGCAGTTTTTCGAAATAGAAGCGAGTGGCGCCCACCCGCGACCTTTTTCTTCGCGAGCAAAGCCACCCGGAAACTGCCGCCCTTGTTTCTCGGTTCGAGATAAAGGGTTTTAGTGCGCGTTAAAGATAACGGTGACAATGTACCTTGATTCATTTTCGGGGAAAGTAAAATTATAATCTTTAGGAAAATTAAATTATAGCATTCGAAAATAATATCACTCAAGACACAAGCGGCAGTTCAAAAAAACTTAAAATTTTTCACCAGCACACAATGGTACTTAGGTATTTTGTACGAAAATTCAATAATTTCAATGTCCAAAAATATATATTAAAAGCAAAATAAACTCAAAAACATGAATATAAGACGTTCGAACGAAAGTAGTATAAAGCAGTTACTGGAGAGACGAACGAAAATGCAAAAACAAAATCCTTTATATAAAATTATCAGGTAATAAAATAATTTCAATATTCTGGCTGTTTATTTTTTTAAATTCTTTGGTTTCGCGAGCATCAAGATGGAACACCCCTACCTATAGATGGAACACCCCTACCTCGCCGTGAAAACGTGCTGGATATAACTCTGTTCAATGGCTTAAATGAGCAATTAATAGAGAATTAGAGAGTCCTTGAAAGCCCATCATTTTCTGACTACTATTACACTGTAACTAAGTTCAAAACTCAACTTAGCTCGCACTTCTCGGCCGTTTCGAAATCCCAGAAATACTAGCTGGCAGAACTGCAAACGGGAAGTTACCAACAGCTCACTTCCCGGGCTTTGTGTCTCCACGCAATCAATACCCATTCCGCTATTCGTAGCTGCATAAACAACATGCTTAAGCAGAGCCTCATATCAGCGGAGTGGGTGGGGCGCGAATCAGAAGTAAAGTTCACAGAGGCACACCGCAAGAAGGAGCTCTATTCCCTCTATTGTGGAAACTGGTCACAAATTAAATTTTAGGGTGGTTGAAAAGCAAGAGACTCACGGTTGTGGCCTATGCTGATGACATTGTGATCTTAGTCTCGGGTAGGTTTCCACATACCCTCGGCCAGCTCATCGAGTATACGCTGGGACTGGTTAAGGAATCGGTGAATAACGTGGGCCTTGCCATCAACTTTAATAGGACTGATCTTATACTCTTCACAAGGAAGTACAAAATTCCTGAATTATACCCTATCAGGTTGGGCGGTGCTGGGTTAAGTCTCAAGTAACAAACGAAGTACTTGGGTCTTGTTCTGGACAGCAAGCTCACCTGGAAGGTGAATTTAGAGGAGAGAGTCAAGCGGGTAAGTAACGCGATTTACGCCAGTAAGATAGTTCTGGGTAAAACGTGGGGTCTAAGTCCTGCTTTAGCACACTGGATCTACACAGCTATAGCTAGGTGGGTCCTTGTTTTCGGATACTTGATAAAGCCACCTTTGCTGGTATGGCGAAGAGAGTCCAGCGGTTGGCAGCTCTCTGCATTACAGGTGCCTTTACCTCGACTCCTTCGCCTGCTCTGTACGTCCTGCTTCATCTCTCTCCGTTTGACCTCTTTTTTAAAGGCACTGCCGCAAAAGCTGCTCTCAGGCTTAAGGAATCGGGACACTACAAGTCACGATCCTTCGGCCACAGCAGCATTAAGCGGGAGTTCGCAGGTAACACTGACTACTTCTTCCCCACTCTGAGCGGGGATATCAAGCGACTGTGGGAGATGGGCAGTAATGGAATCCGCAAATGGGCGCAGCAGCTTTAGCATCTGCACTGATGGCTCTAAAATAGCTGCAGGAGTGGGCGCTGTAGCATACTCTGCCAATGCAGCCATGGAAGCGAGTTTCAGACTTCCCAATTACTGTAGTATTTTTCAGGCGGAGGTTTTTTCGATACGTAAAGCCGCAGATCTAGCAGAGGCTAAAGATACTACAAATGAGGAAATTTACATCTTAACAGACAGTGAAGCGGCTGTAAAAGCTCTGTTGTCTTACACATACATATCGAAGTGTGTACTTGACTGCATTCAGGCCCTGAATAAACTGGGCAACAGCAAAAGAGTCAGTATTTTGTGGGCTCCTTGTCCCAAGGACATTGATGAAAATGAGAGGACGGATGCGTCAGCCAGGCACAGCGCTAGTCTTCACCTGTCAGGTTCGACTCCAAAATGATACACGGTGCGATATGCAAATGGCTTGCAACTCATAACTGCAGGGTAATCAAAATCACAAGGATGTCATATAATCTCGCAATCTCAAATTAATGCGGACTGACTGCAAACGGCTGGTCAGCATCATTACTGGCCACTGTCTGGCAACAGCACATGCCATAAAAATGGGACTCCCAACCAGCGACACTTGTAGGAAGTGTCAGGAGCCAGGGCTCTCAGAAACAATCAAGCATCTCGTGTGTCACTGCCCGGCACTGAGGAAAACCAGACAGCGTTGCTTCAGTGAGCTCTGGCTGGTGGATTTCTAGCACGTGGCGGAGCAGTTACTAAAGGATATCAAAAAGTCCGGGACCTTCAATGACCGCTTAGAGTGAACTTTCTTTCTCCTGGTCCATTTATCTGGTCTCACTATGGATCTAATAGGTCTAGGCTTGGCCTTGTTCCAGCAAATTTAACCTAATCTAAACATCAAAATCAAAGCTTCCAGTTATGTTACGCCAATTTACAAGGAAAATCTCGTTACTTCTAATGCTGATGAAAGCTTTTATTTCGTCGATCGTTTTCAGAAAGGTTTATGTCTTTCCAGTAGCTTTTTATGCTGACACAGTAGAATTCAAAATAGCAGTCATTACCAAAGCAAAAAAGAGACTTAACGGCAACAAGATCCTACGATCTAGCCTATTTCCTGCATACTTCCTCATTCAATGTGCAGCATCGGTTATTTCACCAATTCATATAATTTTTAGCAAATCACTTTCACGCAGTGTTGTATTTCCATAAGCTGGAGAATTTCCCATCTAACACCGATACTCAAAAGCGTTGGAAAATTACAGACGCTATAGAAATACCGAAAATACAGTCATGCCGAAACTTTTTGAAAAATCTTCTGCGTAAAACTCACAACATAGCCCTTCCTACAACAATATAGTACAACAATAAGTAAGTATCGTTCAAGTAAAAACATCGGGTTTCGATTTACAGTATGATCATTTCTTAAGTAAGGCTAGCAAGCAGCTAGGTTCCATAAAGAGGCGTACGAAGGTATTCAAGGACTTAGGAGGACGGGTTGTTTTTGACGTAATTAGAAGATTGATCGAAGTTGAAGCTTTGTCCAGTAAGGTCACTATCAATAATTCAGAATAAAGCATACACGTCCCTGAATGAGTATAAACATCATACTGTTCACGGAAACAGAGAGCCAATTAACGGAAGCTACAAAATATTAAATAATTTTGGCAAACGTTATTCCTCATCCATTCTCAAGACAAATTTCACACTGCAAAGTACTAATATAACGAACTATCACTTGCCGAATTATATCACCGAAAAACCAGAAATCCTCCTAGTCAACTGACGAACAGATAACAGTCTTGTGATATGTATAAAGTAATTTAGTTTAAGATAATATGTTTTTTCAATTCAATTCAGCTTAAGTTGATATTTTAGTTAACTTAAGTTGTTGATTCAGCTTAAGTTTAATTTTTCATTATCATAGCATTTTCGCACTTATTTAAAAAAAATTTATTGTCTGGACATCGGCTGAACGATGACATAGTGCATTACGATATGAAACCAACAATGCATCAAATTGGCGCTACAAGTGTTGCATTTCTTTCATTCGAGACAGAAATTTGGCGACGAAAATATAGTGCCAAAGTAATTTATGGAAATCGGGACAAGATAGCGAAAACTTAAAAGAAAGCCATGATGCACATGTCCTGTTGCGGGATATGGAATAGCTCCATACGGAGAAATCTCTTAGCTTTGCATTTATATTGCAAATGGATTTTGTGTAAAACTGTAAATCATTCACCTAACACGTTCTCACTCTACACCAGCACTTAAGTACATACGAGTATGTATATAAATAAAACAATCATCACCGACGTCTACTCACAATAAACATCCCGATATTGTTAACGACTCTTTAATCTTGAAATATTTCAGCACTCAAATTGCAATCATTCAGCACTTTTACTCGATAAAAAAAACTGCTGCTATTATCAATGTCAACAACAATAGAAAAATTTCCATATTTCCATTAGATCATTCTACCGCCCACCTCCGGCTGGACGAATAGAACTCGTAAAACAACAGCTTATAATAAATTGCACAATATAGAAAATTATCTTTTGCTAGCTGGCAACGGAAAAATAATGAGGAGCAGATTCATAACTCGTCAAAATCACCAGGAAAAAACATGATGTCTTCTCTGGCATCGTCAAGCTATGATGGATGATGATATACGCTTAGTTGAAAGTAAATAGAAAAATCTTAACGAAGATTAAATTGACCCTACGGAAAAAGACTTTATGTCTTCATATTAATAGTGATGAATAGTCATTGAATGTAAATACAGAAATTACTTCCATTTAGTTCAAGGACAAATTAAGCTACGGTTCAGTAAAAAGATGAAGAGACAAACTTTCATAAGAACTACTGCATGGGAAATTATAAAAACAAAACCTTGGTTTTCCAAGAAAAATCAAGTTTTTTTTATCAATTGGTTTGAACACTATATATATATATTTATTCAGCATTTCTTTTTTGTAATATTATACCATTCGCGTTTATCCAATCAAACCCTAATGGAGACAGAATCAAATAAGTATAAAAAAATATCCGGAAAACCTAGTTCACATCAAATCTACCAAAAAAGTTCATCATTATCAAACCAAGGGATTCATGAGCTTACTGTTATTTTCACTGGACTCAAACTACATATCCACATGACTAGTCGGACAAATATAAATGACACTGATGCTCAGCATCTTTCAGCTTAAGCCTCTTTTGTTTTTTTTTTCTTGAAATACTCCAGCCAACCTACAAGTACATGCAAACCAAACAATAAGTGGCATTCACTTTTTCATGTAGTCCCGCTGGGTGAAAATACAAACACTTCACTTACAAGCTACCATGTGATGGCATGAAGTAATATGATCCCAACAGGCTACAGATATGTACCGAATTCTCCCGTTACCAACAAGGACTAGAATGCCGACCATGAAGACCACGCTTCTGATAAGATCCAACACATCAAGATAACGCGAAATTCGCGCAAAAGTCATCAATCAGCGGCTGAAAATCATGTGTTACGCACAGCAGTAGGCAACAAAGTTTCATCCCAGCATGGTCGGACACATCAGTGCCGAAAGGAGAATGTAGTCGTGCAGCATGTGTTTCTAATATTGTCGGGATAGCGTGGGTAGGTTTAGAGAATGCTTGCATTGAGGAAGGGACTTCTCATCCCATGACAAGGGCTAATATCGAAAGCTTCTGTACGGCATGCAAGAGGAGACTGCGCAATGCCACTCCATGATGAGGAAGCTCCTTTAACAAAAATAATGCGGTAAATTAAAGAAGACAGGACTGGATTAAGTGATAGAGTGAATGAGTATTTTTCGCGCTAGAATTTATTTATAACATTTAATTCAATTCGTGTTTGAAAGAAATCGTTGATTTTAGGTGACTTCATTTAGGATCGCACACTGGACTCCGAATGGCATTGTCCAACATAAAGCATAAATAGCCTAGTTTATATCATCTCACAACATTGATGTGTTCCTTATATCGGAAACCCACCTCACGGAAAAAAATAATAATTTTGGCATTCCAGGATACATCTTCTACGACACCAAACACCCAGATGGCAAGGCTAGAGGCGGGTCTGCAATAGTCATTTAAAAAATATCTGCTCCATCATTGTTTAGAAGAACTTAGCGAAGACTATATCCAAGCAACATTAATTTGTCTACGCGAGCAGTCGAGTGAGATTGTAATTTCATCCATCTACTGCCCTCCGAGGCATAACATTTCAAAAGAAATATTCGAAAGCTTTTTCTCATCGCTGGGAACCAAATTCATCGTGACTGGTGACTTCAACGCAAAACATACGTTTTGGGGGTCTCGGCTAGGGGCAAACAACTTTTCGAAATACTTCAAACCAATGGCTTGAGACATATTTCAGCTGGCCAGCCAACGTATTGACCGTCGGACATCAACAAAATTCCCAACCTTATTGACTTCGCAATCTTGAAGGGAGTACCTCCGAACTCCGTAAAATCAGAAGCAGTTTTCGGTCTCTCGTCAGATTACTCTCCTGTCATTATCACGCTCGACATGACATGCCACTTCCCTTGCGGTAAGCGTACATATTCCAATAAAACCAACTGGAACACATTTAGACGATACCTCACCAGCTCATTATTTCTAAGAGCATCACTCAAATCACCGGAAGAAGTCAATTCTGCAGTTATTCTTTTTAACGAACTACCACTAAGAACTGCCAACGGGCAATGGGCCAGAAATGGCGCAGAGAATGCCACCGCCTTCGCAATTCACCTAAAACAGGTTTTCACACCTTCCACCACGGCAATAAGCGACTTTCCAACTATTACCAGTACTCACAGCCAGTCAGAGCTTCGGCCCAGGAAGTGGAAAATAGTATTATCCAAGAAACCTCCTCAAAAAATCTCCGGGTATTGATCTTATCATCTTATGTTCAAACAGTTGCCAGTGATCGTATTCTCTATTTTTCGAATCGGGTATGTCCCTTAAGCTTGGAAATCAGGCGAGATCATAATGATTCCCAAGTGAAATCATACAGATCTATTAGTCTTTTGTCCCGCGTCTCCAAAGTTTTCGAGAAAGTTCTGAGTAATCTACTTCTTGTAAGATGCAGGGAAAATGCCAGATCACCAATTCGGATTTCGAAGACATCACGGTACCATTAAACAGGTCCATCGAATCGCGTCAAACATCAAAATAGCATTTGAAGATAAGAAGTATTGTGCAGCATTCTTTTTAGACGTAACGCAACCTTTTGAAAAAGTCTGGCATGAAGGTTTGATCTTCCAAATCAAATCAATGCTTCCGAAAAGCTTACATGAAATATTTTGCTCCTACCTAACCGATCGCACATTCCAGGTTAGATACAAAAGCTATACTACCACAAAATATCGAGCGCATGCTGGTGTACCTCAAGAAAGTGTCTTGGGACCTGTACTCTACACAATCTTCACATCTGATCTCCCAATAAGCGACAAAACAACTACGGCTACCTTTGCGAACCACGACGCTATTCTATGCACTGATTCGAATCCAGTTATGGCATGCCGAATAATGCAAGCACACATGTCACTTCTAGAAAAATGGCTAGCGAAATGGATAATCAAAATGAGCGAAAGCAAATGCATCCACATTACGTTCACATTACTACAACTAACTTGCCCTCAAGGGAGCCCGGTAGCTCTGCTCGCTAAGGCGTCACGCCGAAAAGCGGTGTGCTACGGGGCCTGCTGGTTCGAATCCCGACAGTGCCACTGCTGTAAGTGTGAATGCGTGTGATTGTCTCTGAGGGTGGCAAATGGGCCCAAACTGGTGGCCTAATGGTGGTCGCGTTTCCGGCAGCCCTCTTCACTATCCTTACCTAACCTAACTTGCCCTCAAGTTTATCTAAACAATGTACCAATATCTTAAAGCAACGAAGTGAAGTATTTCGAAATGCACCTTTACAGGAGGCTAATGCACCTTTAAACGGCATATTGCAGCGAAAAATCAGCAATTTAAGCTCAGATTCAACAATTTCAAATGGATACTCAGTAGCATGTCAAAACTTTCTCTCGACTCTAAAGTGCTCGTCTACAAGTCAGTTCTGAAGCCAATCTAGACCTTTGGCTAACAAATATGGGGAGCAGCCCGTCCATCAAACATTAATATCATTCGGAGAACCCAATCAAAAATACTTCGATCTATCATCGGAGCCCCGTGGTGCTTCCGTAACGATAATCTCCACAAGGACCTGCGTACCAAGACCGTTACAGACGAAATTAAAAACCGCAGTGGAAAATATATTCCAGCTCTTGCTCATCACCCCAACAACTTTACCAAAAGAATATTAGCCCATCGTAAATTCCAGCGATTGAAAAGAATCGGCCCATTAGATTTTCCATCTCCAACGTAGAACAAAATTTGTTTAGTCACTTTCTTTGGTTAAAAACCTCTTGTAACTCTAGAAAACTAATCTTGACTTTGTTCTCTGTTTTAACGTAGCTTGAGTTCAGCATGTACATGTCCTCAACTATGAAGGGTGCACATCACTAGTATGTAAGATTTCAAAACTAACTGAAGTTTCTTGTACGAAGGAAACAGTTAATAAAGTTAAAGCGAAATCGTCGGCCGAACGGAATGGTCTCAGTGAAATCCCTCGCATTGTATCGCAAAGACAAATACGGAATCCCTCAGAAGGTGATATGATTCGACCAGCTAACGTGCGAGCGATTGATGTGAAGCCAATCGTATCCACTGATTCTGTTCGGAAACAATGCTGCCTTTTTAGCATTATTAAGCCGGAGGGATATGCTACAAAATATAAATTAAAATATCATTATCATTATCATTTTCATCACAAAATTTCATATTTCAGTTTGTGAATACTTTTGTGAGCTTGTTTTCATGACTTTAATTTAACGTTTAATAATTTTCAACACATACTTTATATATTCCGTATACTTTTTATTGAATTCTCAAATAAATGAATTACTCTTTAATTATATGTTTCTGTTTCATTCTTGGCACAAGTTAAAAGACCAAAAATGTAACGCTGTTAAAAAATTTATTTATACTTTTTTGACTAACTGTATGTATGTATTATAATTAGGGCTGGAATAGTTATGCACGTGCATGGTACATATATATTTTTTGCATATTTAACATATTTCGGACATATTATTTTTTGCATAACATATTATTTTTTGCATATTTAACATATCACAGTATATTTTGACTTAAATGCATGTTCGTGCACATTTTCATGATTTGTGTGCTATCAAAATTTAAATTCATAGTACTGGTTTTTTCTTGCGGTACTTTACTTCCATATATGGACACAAATAAACCAGCAATTACAAACGATCAAGTTCAGCATATGTTATATCACCGCATATAAAAAGGATGAATGAATAGTATAGATCAGAGCCACCTTTAATGACATCGTTAAAGAAATCAAAATATTGGAACTGGAGGGGCATAAAATCGTACTATAATTGCGTTGCACATGGTTGAAAATTGTCTTGGACGAAAAAGAAATGCATCAAAATCATGCTGTCGAAAATCGGAAAGTAAGACCGCCAAAAATGCGCAAAATCTTTTAATCTCGTATATGCCTCCAATACGAATTCAATATGAATCCAATATAAATCAAATATGAATACAATATGAATTCAATATAATACACGACCGAAAGTACTCAGTCATGAATCATTCTCACGAAATAAGAACTAAAGAACGAATTTAAATCAAGAACTCACAAGTTTGCAGACCGCATTAGCTTGCACCCGAAACCGAAACTAGAAACCGAAAATCGAAATCATTGCGACAACTATCAATCATAGAATCTAAACAACTCAAGACCGCGACGCGGATACTTGTTGCAATGCCGACGATCGAGTTGTTAGCATTTGTTTATTTGGTTATATTGTTTATTCATAGCCTATGCCATATAACTGAATTATTATATGTATATGTATATATATATATATATATATATATATATATATATATATATATATATATATATATATATATATATATATATATATATATATATACATATATATATATATTGAATTACTGAATTATTGATTCGCCATTTCGGAGGAAACTTTAAATTTAAATTATATATATATTTAATTGCAAATATGACAATAATTAGCTAAAAAACATAAAAGAATGGTGCCGTAATAGCCCTAATATTCATAATTTGCTTTCTTTTGTTTAATTTTTCAAAAAAAAATGTCCTCAATTCCTGTTTTTTCGGACACTATTGGCGTTTTTTGCGTTTCTCTTTCTGCTTTGTTTAGCCATTTTTGTACAAAAACTACATTTGGTTCTTGCATTTGGTTAATCGGTTTAATCGGTTTGGTTTAAGGCTGAGAAAATACCTCCGTCAGCTCCGTTTACGTCCGATCGGTCCGTCCGTTTTCGTATTTTCGCGTGTTGAGCTTAGTACTGTGTTCGATTTCACGTGAAATTGAAATTTTCATAAAACATTTCACGTGAAATCTGTTTTGGCGAAAATTTAACTCGAAAATAACAGGAGTTGTACTCAGTTTTTAGCATGAAAAGCTGCTTTGTAGCTGCTTTCGCTTTGAAAATATGGGTGGCATTGACACATGTCTCCAATCATTTCCCGCCAATTTAGTTTGTGTAGTTCATTTTTTCGAGCTAAAAAGTGATATTTGGTGTTTGAATTTGAAAATTGAATAGTGTAAATGTCTTTCCAATAAGAAAATCGATCGAAAATTGAAATTCTTGACATTTTATCCGTCAGGAATGAGCAGTGTCTCTGCTTTTCTCCATTGCCAAAATTTTCGCTCGAAAGAATGACCAGATTATGGAGACATGTCAAAATTTAGCTGCACGATTAACTCAGTGCCAGCCTTTAATTGTGATCTAAAAATGGTTCGACAATTTAGGTCTGTTCCCGTACTACGATTAATTGCAATTAATTGCAATGAAGCGTACTAAAACAGAGTTTTTTAGTCCGTTTTAGTACGCTTCATTGCAATTAATTGCAATTAATCGTAGTACGGGAACAGACCTTTTGACAGGCGATGTGTCTTTCCCCGTATACGTATTTCCGTTCTAACCTCAATTTGAACTGCCTTACCATTCTTTGAAATTTGTTGCGAAGTTGATCCATCTACATTCGATTAGATCAACTACATAACAAAACATTAACACCTGATAAATATGTCATTTATGGAAGTTGGTTCCTCGTTCATGGTTGCGGGATGTGTTAATCAGATTAATATACATTGTAATTTAAACGAAAACATTTGCATTATAACAATAAATGGTCAAATACTACGAAACTTCAGACTCAGACTGCAATAGGTAAGCATTTCTTTGCAAAATGCCAACATAAATTTTTATGCCCAAACTTTCCAAACCAGACAGCTTGCCAAATTATTCAAAAATGTTTAATCGTTCTTTTTTTTCAGCTCTGTAATCAGGATAAATCACCACAAATGGTGTTAACTGCAATTAAGAGTTTAGCCGGCCATCAACCGGTTATCGTACGTTTCCTCATCAGTTCTGCGCAATGCAAACATAGGCTCCTACTCAACTTAAGTGTCGGTCCGTCGATAATTCAAAGAACCCTACTATGTGCTCACAAAAGTCCCTCACAACAGCGGTGCTTCGCTGCCGACTGCAAAAAAGAAGCGTTCCAGACAGTTAGTCCGGCAAAAGGTCGCGAACTATTAAAAAATGTCCTCGAAGAGAAGCGTGATCTTCTACGGCAGAAAGGCCAGACTCTAGTCGATGATATTCGTGAGAAAAAGACTCGCGTCAAGGAAAAGGTTCGCGAAAAACTTGAAGAAGTTGCCGAAAGAGAGAACATATTTACGATTCCAAACTTTCTGACTGTCGGTCGAGCTTTACTTTCGCCCTATTTAGGATATGTGATAGTTCAAGGTGATTATAAGTTGGCAGTAGTGCTTCTAATTGCCGCTGGGATCACAGATTTGGTTAATATTTGGAAGGTGGATATCTTGATATGGTTAATTTCACTCTTAAGATTTTAGCTTGACGGCCAGATAGCGAGAAGATGGCCCCAACAGGCAAGCAAATTCGGATCGTTTATAGACCCTATGGCCGATAAGGTGCTGATTGGATCGTTGGTCATATCGATGGGCTACTGTGACTTATTGCCATTGTGGCTGTCCGGCATGATCCTGTTCAGAGATGTTTTTCTAATTGCTGCGGGATTCGTTATACGTTACATTAGTCTTCCTCCTCCTGTAAGTACCGTAAGAGATGAGTCCTTGGCGATTTCAAATTAGCTGTGTGATTATTTCCCAGAGAACTTTCACACGCTACTTCGACGCGACACATGTGACTGCCCAATTAGAACCGACGTTAATCAGTAAAGTGAATACTGTCGTTCAGCTGTCAACAATCGGAATAAGTTTAGCTGCTCCCATTTGGGAATATATGGGTAAGATACGCCACAAACATTGAATTCAATTCAATTAAAATTCATTTCATTCCAGAACATACAGCTCTACACGGTCTTTGGTATTTAACTGGTGCAACAACAGTTGCTGCCGCTCTTAGCTATATCCTGAAGAAGGATACCTACAAGATTTTGAAGAAATCGCAATAGTCATTTGAGTACTGATTTTAATTTTCATTCCTCTTTTTGAGGTTCAAGGGCATCGTTGTTTGGTTCCGTGCAAAAGTGTTTATTAGTTTTGTAGTTTGTTAATATAAGATGAAGAATTTCGTTTGTGGCATTGCAATTTTAACTCAATTGTATATATGTATTATATAGCAATCAAAACTCCATTATTGAAAAATAATGCAGAAGTAACACTCTGAAAACAAAAATAAAGATATTTCGTACAAAGTTTGATTAGTTTCATACTGAAGTTAGAACTGTGCTCTAAACGTAAATCTGAAACCGATACAAAGAAATCAAAACTACGTAGGCAAACATCATAGTCCAATTGCTCTATAATACCCTGGATGTGCTGCAGTTATTGTTTTCATATAGCAATGCACTTAATGACAGGGTTTTGATTTTTTATGACTCCACACTCGTATCACCCAATTCAATATGCACCTAATAATCTCACACACACAAGTTACTCCAACTACTTATAAAAAAAAAGTATCTGCTTATAAAATAAACAAAATACATGAGCTGAGTGGCAAATAATTTAATAATTCAATCTATACTACGTCCCAACCAAATATTTAGGCATTTGATACATTTCATAAGCGAATTCTTCATTATGCATCGGATCGAATTCGAGACCAATATAATCGACTTCTAAACTAAAAGGGCCATCATGGCCACCTCTAGCACCGACTGAAATTCCAAAATGCGTAACACGATCTAATTTGATAGGTTCTTGTCGATCTTGAACGCGGCCTTTTGATGAAAAGAAGAATTTCGAAAATGGTATCTGTTGAAGAAGGTATGCAGAAAATTAATTAGAAAAGTTTCAGAAAAATGAAAGGGTTTACCTTAGCTACTTGCCAATGTGGGCCACCTCTTGTAAACAGTATATAATGATACACATCATTCCACAACAAATCGAAATATCCTTCACAGTGCAAGTTCAGTAAATATGATCGACCATCGCCGCGAACTCGCATTACCAGAGTATTGTATGCTGTCCAATCGTACGTAGTTTCCCGTTTAAAAGATTTCTGAATTTGGGAAAGGAATTGTTTTTAGAAATTAGATTCTGATGGAATGTGTCGATAAGCCAACAACACTCACGCGAACTCTCTTAGTGCGAACATTTGCATAGCCGCTTTTCTTGATTTTACCGTCTTTTGGTACTCTAGCATCAACGTTGCCATGAAATAATCCATGACCAGCAGGACTGATTTCTAATGCAGCTTCACTGAAACCTTCGTTATGATCTTGATCGGTAGTCGTGACCCATTTGCTTATGTCTTTGTCGTCTTTAAAGGAAAAAGCAACATCGATTTCACCTAAAAGTTTGTAAAACGGCATTTATTGAAGAGTAGGAACAAGAAAAATATGACTGGATGTAAAAAAAAAATGCAATGAATAAATAATATTGTGTTTGTACTTAGATAAATAGAGCAGTAATTTTAATGATTTTTAATCAAAGTTATATACATAGTAATAGAAACAAATAGAAAAGTAGAAGTAAGATACAGTAGACTAAGAGGACTTGATGCTCAAGGGATTTTTGTGTAGCCTTATGAGCCTTTTAATGGTTTTTACTAGGATTATGAATGTTACAAAACCGTATAACAGATGTGGAGCTCATGCGGGTTATTATTGGTATGGTAATGTACATATAATTTTGCTAGATTTTGTAATATGAAGTACAGCTAATTACAGCTTGAAGTACAGCTAAGTTTACATCGTTGATGCCTTCCACTTGTTTGCTTTATTTTTAATAATACAACCCAAACTATTGTTTCGCAAGAAGCCAGTGCTCTACCCACTAAGCTACTCAAGCTTCATTCATATAGATGCTCGACAAAATCGGAAGCCTGGGTAAGTATATTGTTGCGTGTCCACCGAACCTTTCACGAAATCAATGGCAGAAATACCGCAATGCATCGAGAAATATAGAATGGATCATTACCCTTAAACTGCAGCGTATTTTTACCGCATGTCTCCGTCTAGGAGTAGTGCCCGAGCAGTGGACAAAACTGTTGGAAAATTTCTATTACTTCACTGTATGTGCCGAGAATGGATACCTACATATATGAGATATTGTGCTCAGATCCGAATTATTCTTATTTATACCTTGTGTCATAAAAAGGACTAAGTGCACATTTATGAATGTTTACACAGCTGAAAGTTGTGCGATGCACAGATAGTTTTATAGTTTATGGTGTTAGTTGAAGATGGAACTTCTACTGTTATAGATGCCTGTTCGTGATTTTAAGAAAATATAAAAATAAACAGTTTGAAGTGAAATAATTTTTTTTGTTTTATTGAAAAGTACGAGTTAAACCAATAAAAACCTAGCGTGATCCATATTCGGAAACATCATAATGTGAAGGACTTTAGACCTATCAGGTTAACATCTTTTCTGGTCAAGATACTAGAGAGGCTGGGAAATTTGCACATCAGGAGTTCGATTGGTGTCGCGGGAATCTGTGTTGGTCAACACCACGCCTATCTGCCCGGTAGATCAGTGAATAAGGTATTACCTAAAATGCCCGGAAAAATAGGAAAATCCTTACAGCAAAAGGAGTTACCGCTAGCAGCCTTCTTAGACATCGAAGCGGTTTTCAACAATGTCACTGTTGCGAGTATCATTGATACATTGGCCTGATATGGACTTGATTTAGGCATCGGACTTGCTCAAAAACAGGCAAATTAAGGCCACCCACCTCTCTGGGTGGACAAAGCTGTGAGAATAGCTGGCACGGGAGCAACACAAGCGAGGATTGAATCATTCCTTTTTTCGTTTCCTGGATACTGAGAATCAACGAGATTCTGGAGTGTTCAGAGATCAGTGTCTTTGAGGTGGTAGCGTATGCCGACGACATTGTGGCACTTGTGAGAAAAAACCATGTCAGACCTTATGCAATCAGCGCTGGACCAGACCTCAAAAGAAATAAACATGTCCTGTACTATTTCCAAACAAAACAGAGAAGAAGAAATATAAGTTGTCGTAAGATAAACGTAAACTAGTCCAAATTCAGGCCAGAAAAGCCGGTCTTAGAGCAAAACCGTCAAAAACTGAACTTATATATTTACAAGTAAATACAAGGCGCCGGCTTTTACCACTCTTACCCTTAACGGAACAACATTAAAACTTGTGGAAAGTGCCAAATATTTCGGTCTTATACTAGACAGGAAACTGATCTGGGGGCTAATATAAAGTACCGAATTAGTAAACGTGCCGATCTGCCTTCTCCAATACCTGGAGCAGTGAGGCCGATTTTGGTTTACGGAGCGATCGTGTGGTGGAAGGCAGCAAAGAGCAAGTATGATTCAATTGCATTCAATTGTAGCATAATCATGATGTTGTTATACAACCATCTCAGATAAAGTTACACTCACGCCCTAATAATTCTAATATCGAACTTCACATTAAAAATTATACTTACCCGGTCGATAGATCACTATAGGATCAGTTGCAAGTTTTTCTTTTACTTCTTCCTTCCATAAGTCGATCTCTTCCTTCAACTCTTTCAAGCCATCCAGAACCAATTGTTTCTTAGATGGAAGCGGAAGTTCTGTCTTATAGCCACTTTTCTTATGGCGTTCCCATAATGTACTTCGGGTCGCAGTTGTATGAATGTAACCTGATACTAAAGTTTGACGATTTTTTAGAAGCGCAATCCTATTTAGTACTTCATAATTCAATAAGCGGCAGGACTCCACGCGACACAAAAATGATAACATTTTACATTTAACATAGAGGACTTTACTTCGCGGCTGTCAATTCGAGATTTGTTATTAACCTAAACTAATCAGCTGTTCTGCTCTTGTCAATTCAATAAAATCGTTTGTTGACTGAGAACGCTGAGAACTGATTATTGAAAGTCTGATGTATTTGTTCAATTTTCCGAAATACCCGAACCGTTAAAGTAATCATTATAGCTTAAATCAGTATATTTAAGAGGAAATAGAATATCATTTCAAAAAGAAAGCAAAATTTAATAAGCATTCGCCTGTTCTACAGCAGCTGTTTACTGATTCTAATTATTCAACTATTGGTAATTGAATCATATTGAATTCAACTTATACAGCTATTTCAAGTGTCACACAACAATGGTTTGCGAACCAATTCGTTAACACCGCCAGTTAGCAGGGATGCGGTTGCCGTTGTTTATATAGTTCCCATCCACGTAGGCAAGCTGGGGCAGCAGTAAGCGTATTTCAGGTGTGGGAGACGTCAAATAAAGCTGTAACTGTTGTATAGTAGTGATGGGAGCAAATCGAAAAAACTCTAAGGTAAATATAATTATACTTCCTCTTACACTTTATTTTTATTCTTCATCAATTTCGTAATCTTATCGGTGTTTTGTTTGTGTGTAAACAGTCTGTGTTTTATATTAATTGATTCATAAAAGACTGCAATATTGTCTTTCATTCCCACTTCGCAAATATACTCCATAATGCCATAATGCCTCTCGAGAATTAATACAGTTTGTTGCAAGGATTTCATGATACCATTAATCATTTTAATGAATGTATATAAGCTTATTAAGAACATGCAGCACTTCCTCGCATAGCGCCTACCACATTTGCTCTTTCTTTGACTTATTTGCCTTTCCTAGCTCTTTTTTCGCCCTTAAAATATTGAACTAGAGCCAAAAGTTATTTATCCGAATCAGTTGTTAGTTCAAAACTTTTTAACGTGTTCAGCTCGATTTCAGTTTCTTTTCGGAAAGTATTTAGCCCCAAATCATTTTCGGAGTTAGCAACATTGGGCGGCAATCACCCAAGGGAAAGTGTGAAAAGAGCATTTTCACCAACACTTTGGTGAGAAGTTGCTTAGGGTCCAGACATTTGCCCTAGTGATGGACTGCTAGATACCAAACTGCTTTACGCAAATATCAGTAGCAGCCTGCTATTTACAAATCTGTTAATCTGCTATTTTCCTAAAAAGTTATTTGGATAACATAGTAGCAGATATTACACATCAATTAACAGCAATAAATAGCAATTGCAGCATGAATAAGGAAAAACATCAAATGTTTGATCTTTATCGCATCGACCGTGCCAGTTTTATCATTCAATTGTATGAATATTTGTCAGCTTGTGTGGTGTTTTCGCGTACACAGGTCTTTGTTACATCCATTGTTCAGCTGACTGGCCGATCATACAAATCACACATATCAGGCGGAGGGCTGAAAACCTTGCGCAGTTTTTAAGTTGCGGCCGAAACTTATGCGAAGCAGCGAAACCAATAAACTGGTGGCAAAGTAGCTACTACTAAGTAAAAAACAATATTTTCTTTCGAAATACAGGCTGCTATTTTTTGTTGCTATTTTTCAGCTACTATTTTTTGGCTGCTTATTAGAAATAGCGACAACCGAAAAACTTAAAAACTGCTAATTACAAATAGTAATAGCAGTACAAAATTGTAGTTCGGCGCATCACTAAAAGTAGATAGATGTTTCCATAACATAGGTACCCGTTAAGGGAAGTTACCCTGTAGCTGTTTAAAGTAATCATCACTAGATTTATAATCAATTGCTAAAATATATTTCTTTCGTATGAAAAACGTGACGTTATGAAAGTATTTACACTATATCGTGTTGGCCCAAAGTTAGTATGATTAACGATTAAAAACTAATGAATAAAAATCATAATCAAAACATTTGATTAAAATTAACTAACCATAATCAAAATTAAAATGATTAAGATTATTAATCATAATCATTAATCGTTAATTTGATTATTTGATTAACTATTAACTATGTCCAAATAAAGTGTATAATAAAACAACTAAATCAAAAGGTAAACATTCCTTATGCCCATTACATAGATTCTACTTTCATGTTGACACTGGGAGGGTGGGGGCTGAGGTACTTACCGTTAGCTTAGCTCCTCTCTATAGCACTACACTACTATAGAGAGCGGGAGAGAGAGAGCGAAGCTACTGGTGCGCTGCGCGTGCGCGGGAGCCAATCAATTTTAACACTACCTGGCACTATCGCGCTCGATTGGCTATCCATTTTTTTTTTTTTGATTTTGCAAAATTTTTGTGATATTGTTTCCCTCAGTGATTAACTTAAAAAACAAATATGAATTCTGATAATGACTTTATTGATTCTAATAGTAGTGATGTATCAAATGATACGTCGGTGTCGTCAAACGATTCCGGCAATGCAACAGTAGTATTGCAATCGGAATTGGATCTTTCTCCTTCTGCTTTATTTGAACTATTACAAGCTTCTACTCGACAAATGCACTGACAAGAACACGGTAGCAGTTTGTATGAAGTGTTCGGAAAAGCAAAGCAAAGTAAAGTAGTTAAAGGCTATGGCAAAACGACATCTAACTTTTTGGGACACTTAAAACAGAAACACGGCGCTGACACAGTACAGGAATGTAGAAAATATATGAAAGACAACAAGCAAAATTCGTACAAAAATAATACAGTTCAGACTTTAAGGCAAACACCAAAAACACCTGTAGCTCAAGAAAATGTTGATCGTAACTTAGTAAATTATTTCGTTAACTCAACGATTGCTTTTCGAGCCGTGGAAGACCCGTACTTCAGTAAGATGATGGAGGATTTAAATGTGATAAATAGTGGAATGAAGATATTCGGGCGACGTTCTCTCCGAAAAAAAGTAGCTAAACAATCATTCGATCAGATTTGCGAGATGAAAGAGAACCTAGCTGCATTGAAATATTTGTGCATCACCGCTGATATATGGTCGGGGAAAAGAAGAATTTTTTTGGTGATACAGTGCACTGTGTTGATAGTAACTATAAGAGCCGTTCCATAGCTTTGGCTTGTTGCCAGTTTAAAGGAACACACATTTGACCGCATAAAAGATTTGCTTCTGGAAATATTTTCCGATTTTGACACTTATCGCACGGAAATCGTATGATCTGTTACTGGCAATGGGTCAAATTTTGTGAAAGGGTTCAATATATTAATGAATGATGAAGATAATGAATATTCAACTCGAAGTGGTAGTAAGAACGAGTTGAGTAGAGACAAACTTCAAGACACTGAATGAGAGATAGGCACAAGACAGAAACACGAACATGATGATCTTCTGTTGAACGAAAATATAATATACGAACATTCACAAAACAGGTCGTTGCCATTTCACTTCAGGTGTAATGCGCACACTTTAAATCTGATTGCTAGTAAGGACGTCCAAGCCATGTTGACTGACAAATCGGCATGTCTTGGAAAAATGCATTGTATGCACAGTAATGGAAAAATGTAACGATTTATGGAGTGCTGTTGCTCGCCCAAAATCTACTGAGGTGATACATAACATTCTCGGACATACGTAAACACGAGTCGTAAAACACGAGTCACTGTCATAACTAGATAAAATAGTAACTATGAAGCTTTGAAAAATGAAAAAACTAGTTACTCTCAATTAGACAGGGCACTTGGTATAACAAATCCATTAGGATATTCTGAGTTTTAATATATTGAGGAATACTGCCAATGCGCTGCTCCAGTTGCAACCACTTTGAACATATTGCAGAGCAATAACTAATATTGGAATATTATTACCTTGTCAATATAATTACCTTATGGAATATTATTACCTTGTCACCTTTTCACAACTAAAAAATTACAGAAGATCACGACGACCCCAAATCTAAAATTCTGTGAACCACTTGCTGTTAAATATCTACAAAGCATAGAGTAAAGATTCGAAGAGTTTTACACTCCTTTGCGTGAAACAAGTAAACATGCAGCCGTTGCAGCTCTGTGTTATCCAAGATTTAAGAAAAAGCGGCTGGAATGTCTACCTGCCGCTGATCAAAAGAAGTGTCTAAACTTTTTTAAATCAGTCCGTAAGGAAGGAAAGCAGTCAATAATACACGCCAGCAAAAATACGAGTTTCTTGATTTCAATTCCGACTCTGCCAGTGAAGCGGAATCAGTTGATGATGCTAAAAAGAGAGCAGATATGATTATTACAAATTTTTTGCCGAGCGAAGCCAAGATCGAGAGCTTCTACGCAGTTATCCTGTTATAGGCAAAGTGTTTATTAAATACAACACAATAATGCCGGCTCAGTAGAAAGAATGTTTTCTTATGCAACTATGCTAAATAAACCTAGATCACACATATTATCTGACGACTTATTTGGAAAAAGAGTAGTTATGAAACATCAAGAAATCAGAACTGTATCTCTACAGAGGTTAATTTATTGAGAATATTTTTTCAATATAAAAATTCAGTGTATTTGAAACTTAAAAATTAGTTTTTTTGAGTTTTTCAATAATTAATAAAATGTTTTAAGAAAACTGTCATTATTTTCTGTATTTTCTTTTATGTAAAATTTACAACATTAGGTGCGTTTTTTACACTCTTGGGCAGGGTAAGTTTAGTTAAGTAAATTGAATACCACAACAATAGCTGTGCGATTGGGCAGGGTAAGTTAAGGTACTTACCTAAACTTACCCTGCCCAAAAGTGAAAAAAAAACGCACCAATTGTATGTATTATTTTGTAATCAAACTAATCAACTAATGATTAGTGATAAATTATTAACGCCAATAATCATGATTAAGATTACTTTTTAATAATGATTATTTTGAATTGATTGATGCCAACACTACCATAACTTGCAAAATATGATATCAACTTCCGCAGAGAATACATCAAGAAGTAAGCAATTGCTCGTTGCTTATCAGGAAATTGATAATAGAAAAAAATTGTATTTTGCTTGATAACTCAGGGCCTCAAAAATACTGAATAATTCAGAGACGTAATACCAGTAAGAAAACTTTTAATATCAAGCCTTAAAGCAATGACTTTATCACTATTTCTGTAATCATTGAATATCAATTAGAACTCATTAGCATGCCATCGCATGAGCTATAATTGATAAAGATGAAAAATTATCAAAAGTTTCAACTTATAAAATTACTGTATATAAAGTGCGAAAAATTCGAAAATTTAATACTTACTCAAATTTGCTTTCTATAGGATATAATTTTCACATTTATAAAAAGTTAATAGTATAGTGAATAGTTTTATACATTAACATAATATTTTCAAATTAAAAAATCAATAAAAAGTTACGCCTCATTCAAGGTTACGTTGGTGCTTTGTACTAAAAATACTATAACTACTGATTTTCCTTCGTTACATGAATACCAAAGTAAAAACAGAATTATCCACCCAGAATCCAACCATCCTATATCTTCCGGCTTCTTATTCTTGATTTTATGCATAATGGGTACCAGTATTATAACTGCAATACTAGTATCTTAGCCACAACGTAAAGACAACAAATGTCTCCCCTCACTAAATCTGAATCTGTCTACAGCAGGGCGTATTTCTCCATCATCCACACTATTCACTTATAATATCAAAAGCTAAACTGGTTTCTTAAGATCACTGAGCGGCTAGACAAGGTTACTGAAACTGGAATCGATCAGTTATTGTACGTACACTCAGCAACATATCCACCAAACATCACCGGTCCGTTAAAATTCTTAACATTCTAACCTGACTTGCAACATACCATTCGCTCGCATCGACAAAGACAACAACGATGGTGGATTGGTAAATGGGAGTGAAGTAATCGACTGGTTCAGGTCCAATTTCACTTTCATTTCGATTCGATCGCTGGTTGGAGTCAGATAGTAATATTTGAAAGTATAGATTGAGTTTCTAAATTTGCACCTACCAAAATAGATATTTTATCGTGTTCAATTTTACTTGATAATAACGATATGGTGATCGTTTCGAAGGTAAGTGTTGTCTTTGTTTGAAAATAGTATAGTTATTATCTTATCTATTACCCGTATAAATATACGTTGCCTAGCATGCGATGAACATTCGAATAGTTAAATCAATATAAATAAAGAAATTCAAGGCTGAAAATTGCGAACCGGTGCTGTGTAAATATTTTCGAATGCCAGGTTTTTTCTTCTGAGATGTTTTGTAGTTTTGTAGCTGGTTTATCGTTGCTTTGCAATAGCTTGTAGCAGAAAATGTTTAACAAACTGAAAGTGGATGGAATAATAAATATGTACAAAAAAATCTTGCATTAAGTGATGCAAATCAAGTCAATTAAAAATCTAATTCACAATTCAAACACAAGCTTACATGATCTGTTTGGCGGTAAATCTGTAAATTATAGTTTAGTATCAATGAATTTCAAAAAAGGCTCAAATATATTTTCGAAATTATATTGTAATTCATCGTTATATTTATCGAATAAAAAACTAGAATCATCCAAACAATTTTCTTTTATACTCTTCTTTCAGGAAGAAATATCCCTGTACGATCCAAAACTCTTAGACAAATTGGATTTCCACAAATCACTTGCCAAACTAAATCCATTTATATCAGTAGTCGCACCAGGCGAAACGTGGTTAAAAGTGCGACCTCTACAAGATGGAGATTACGATAGAGGATTTTTGCAGTTGTTGTCGCAACTTACCGAGGTTGGCAACGTAAGTCGATCAGAATACCTCAGTAAGTTGGGATTTCACATAAATTTTTTGGGATTTCACATAAATTTGGGATTTCACATAAATTTTTCATAATCTATAAATATTGTTCATTCTTTACAGATCGGTTCGCCCAAATGAGAGCTAGTGGTGACTATTATGTGACTGTGATCGAAGATACTAGAGTTGGAAAAATCATTGGAGCTGCTACACTTGCTGTGGAGCACAAGTTTATTCATGCCTGCGGGACGGTAAGATTACTACACGAATAAGCTATTGACTTGATTTTGAAAATATGGCACATTTTAGTAATCCGAGTGATTTCTGCGTAGAGCCTCTCCTTCAACGTATGGTTGTCAGATTTAATATTCCAACAAATTTACTTATCAATCTTGCTGCTGTGAGATTGCATTGCATTTCTGCGTGGACCAGAACAGAATTTGGCCACGTTGTATCTTATGTGTGGGACTTCTTGCATCTGTGGACGTTGGCTAAGTCATTCTGGATACTTTACTGCATCTGGTGCTTACAAATCGCATTCCTAGTAGAGATGAATACAATGATGGTGTCACTCTTGATAGTGGGCTTATTCATGTGTACACTGATGGCTCTGGTCGTAGCTTTTTTTAGGCAATCGACTGACTTCTTTGTAATCAAATATTCGGAGTGAATATTCTCACAGATAGCTATGCGGCAATTAATTCCCTGGCTGGTAATTGTATGAAGTCCGAAAATTGTTGCCGAATGTCGTGCATCTCTTAAGGAAATGTCAAGGCATTCGGCAATAATATTAATTTGGGTATCTGGGCATAGCATTTGGTTCCTTTTTGTATATTTTTCCATTCTAAATTTACTAATTTCCTTTTTTTTTAATTTTCATGTTATTGTTCATATATAGATATATATATATATATATATATATATATATATATATATATATATATATATATATATATATATATATATATTTATATATATATATATGTATATATATATATATATATATATATATATATATATATATATATATATATATATATATATATTTATATATATATATATATGTATATATATATATATATATATATATATATATATATATATATTTATATATATATATATATATATATATATATATATATATATATATATATATATATATATATATATATATATATATATATATATATATATATATATATATATATATATATATATATATATATATATATATATATATATATATATATATATTGAATCAATTGTGAAGCCGACGATTTGGCGAGACTTGGTACTTCGCTACATGCGTTCACATGCCCCTTGTCAATAGTAAAACCGATGTTATCGGTGAAACTAGCTATTTGTTGGAAATGCCTCTAAAACGCTAAGAGATTCTGAGCGGAGGAATCATCAGGCAAAGTTTAATAATATCTGCCGGAGTTGTGTAAATGTCTGGCTTAAAGGGGATAGTACAGTCTATTAAAGGAACCAGATAGTTCCCCGTCTATGGTGATTTAAAACAGGGCTCTGCCGTGCCTGTGAGTCTCTCGGTAGTTATCTTTCGACTGCCAGCTACTTTAGGTAACCTAAACTAGTACCCACAGCTATGGTAAAAGCAAAATGTACCTTCAATTTCTGGGAGCGGATATATTTTATATTATATCCAATGCTTATTTTTGGTAGATCAAAATGACACATCAAGAACACAATCTGCTTGCATTTTTCAAATTGTGAAAAAAAATATGTTATTATTTTACTATACTCTCACAAATCCACTTTCAATTGACCATCAATTTTTCAGCGAGGCCGATTAGAAGATGTCGTTGTAAACAACGACTACCGAGGCAAACAACTAGGAAAATTGTAAGTAATAGTTGCTTTGTTTAATTTTTGCAACAGTAAGCTCCTCAAAATAACGTTTTAATTAAGTATTGTTTTTGTAAAATTATAATTTCTTCACAAGTATTGATAGCTTGCTAATATTAGCAAATAAAAAAACAACTATTTCGATTTTGGTGTTTTTTTTGACAAAAATATACCCCTAACATTATTTTTATCTCCTTCCCCAGGATCGTCGTAACTGTTACGCTTCTAGCCGAACATTTAGGATGCTACAAAATGAATCTTGATTGCAGAGATAAACTAATCAAATTCTATGAATCTATTGGTTATGCATGTGAATCGGGCAATGCGAATTCGATGACTATTCGTTTTAATGAACCACAAGAAGTCACCAGCAAGAATGTAGTCGCGCATGGTCCATCTTGACAATTAGCCGCCAGCACTGTCCTTAAAAGCAAATTGTAAATTGAGAAATAACCTAAGCAATCCGATAATTTGTACTTTTTATCATGCTGAGAATAGATTCGATGTTTCGATAAAAGTGCTTTGGTGTTTTTTATCGAAATATCGAATTATATCGAAACGAATTGGAATGTTTTAGTGTTTTCTTTTCTTTATTTAGAATTTGTCAGTGATAGAAAGATTTGATACAGATCTTTCCTATCGGGCAGTTCTGGCACGGAGTCGAAAAGTTTTGATTATAATTTCGTTTATGTTTGGTTTTAATATTCATCTTAGTCTGAATTTCTTAAAAAATATGTATGTACTTAAATTCATCTGGTAATCTCTTTTATGGTAATCTCTTTTGTCAAAATCAGTCAAAATTTAATTAATTCTTTGGTTGCCATACTTGATTGCTGAAGCTATTCAATTACGATTGATTTATTGTATTAGTGTTTAAGAAATTGAATTACATGAAATAAAGCTATGTTCACATAGCTAAGAAACTTTTTTCTTTATTTGATATTTTACAATGCCATTGAATTGATATCTGACTAATGAATTCAATCTTTAAATGCTCAGCTAAACAGTTTGTGTGGTAGTAAAATGCAGCAACTGTAGCTTTACGGCATGTAAGCTCAACATCGTGTTAACAATTTTATATTTTAAAATTTGAATGCGGATTTGGAATGTTTTAATGTCCATGAACATTTCGCAACATTTCTGGAGCACTTGTTTTACTGGGAGTATGGTAGTTTATCTCTCGTCGATTGTCCAGCTTTATTTTTTTTTAGATTTACGTCGATGTTTTATATTGTGTACAAACTAGCAATATGATAAATTTGCGCCACTCTTGCGGTATTCGCCTTTGACCTCAGTCTATACAAACTTTAGCAAAGCATTCGATTGTGTTGGTCACTTCATTTTTATCTCCTAGCTGGAGAAGTTCAGGATTGCAGGATTACAGCATGTGAGAACGGTTACAACATGTGAGAAAAATGTCCGTGGCAACTCTGGTTCCCAAATAGCAGAGCGGACACTGCTCGGTTCTTTGCGTCTTCTCGGGCAGAAAAATCAAAAAAATTCTTACCTATCTGCCCGCTAAATGGCACAGAAATCTTTGTGCATAAATGTAGCAGAATTTCCAGTGTTTCCTTTTCGGTTTCTGTTTCTCTACATGATTTACGCTACAGATCCTGGCGTTTTGGACGATTTTTTTCGATGGATTGCTATGGTCATCTTAGGCTGTTGCACGAACTTGAACCACCAGATACTGCTATACATAAGGTTTAAACTGAACATATCAGTCAGCGGCTTAATGTAAAGTCCGTTTGCAAAATAATTAAATGTCATCTTGAGTATTGATGCGTATTGTTTACCACTCATGCCAGTAAAACGATTGGAATCATCACTAACTTTGAAAATGATGTTATTTTCCTGATAACTGTTTCAAAACTCGCGTTTTCAATCAATTTAATCAATTCTAAGAAACTATTCCAAGAATTTCAAATAGGTTTTCTAATTTTATTAATAATCTCATTTGTTTACTCTCAGATTTTTTTGTTTTATTTGTTTTCATTTTTCCATAAATCTATTTAGCACTCCAAAAACCCGACATCACCCTTACGAAAAAAAGAAGAAGAATAACTTTCTTACTCCCTTACACTATGGCAATTTTCATTATTTGCATATTTCTTCTTTAGCACATAGTTGGATTGCAGTACACTATAATCAGCATTGTAATTCCCGTTTTATCGTGATATTGATATCGTGTAAAGTCGAAATTATTGCATATTGTAAATATTCTTCAATTGTTTATATTTTGTTTTACGGCTACAATTTTATAGGATGTGATTTTTGTTTTTGTTATGTCATTTATTTATTACTTATTTAGACAATTTATTACTTATTTAGACAACAGTAATTACCAATAAAGAGTCTTTGCTATATTTAAATACAAAAATGTTTCTTATATTTTTTATGTTGTTTACGAATTTATGTTTTAAAGTTTTTGTTTCATCCCTAAAAATGTATTTGATGTATAAATTGATTTTTGTTTGTTTACTTCTAACAATTCTAATAGGTGTTCAAGAAATCCTCATTGCTTTCTAAACATGGTACTATATTTCAGATTTTTTTTTCGATCGGTTCTTTCAAGATATTCAATTTTAATTTTGTGAATTTCTTTCGAATGACCAACTTTCAAGATATTCAATCTCATTTTTTTAAGTTTATTTCGAGTAAAATAAATTATTGTAACCCAAATTCTACAACTTTGAAATATTGTTTAATTTTTATTTATAATCTGCCAAATTGATTGAAATATCTTTAATTTCGATTTTAACTTTCTCTTACATATGTACATACGTAGATATTTATTACAGAAAGGCCATTTCTTTTAAAAAAAGATTTCAATATGATTCTTTTGTTTGTTTCTCTGTCAATATCGTTTTCAACTCTACTTTTTGTATCTATTATTTATATTAAATGTTCTGTTAACATTGTAATTGTTTTTTTTTTATGTCATGAAAATCGATTTGTCCAAATTGAAAAACTCATTCAATCCATTTTTGGTTCTTTGTTAAAGGAATTGTGTTTGTTTTAAAATGTTAGTTTATAACGACAAGTGTCTTTTATAATGAGAAAACTGTTTAAAGAGTGGTTTCATTATTTAAATATGTAATAGCTAGTAGTCATATCTAATGGACTAATGGAGGAGGATTGGCAAAAGTTTATTTATTGGAAATCATGCTGCTCTAATTGTTTTTTTAATTGTATGAAAATAGATCAATATGTAAAACATACAGATATTTTCGGAAATATTTCTGATTATACGACGCCGCTGGGCTTCAGTAGTTCTGATTCCCTGATTTGCTTTCATAAAGCCCTGATAGCTTTCATAAGCAAAATGGCACATAATAGTCTTTTAAGATGGGCACTATTTTCGCCATTTTGATATAAGAGGGTTGATCCAAAAGTAGTGATAATCGGCTATTTCCAGTTCGCATAAAAATCAAAAAAAAATTTTACTACCTCATATACCCACTAAGTCAGCATAAAAAAAATATAAATAGGCCACAATACGAACAGTCGAAGAGAGAACATCAAAATGGAGAAAAACGAAATTAGAGCTGTCATTAAGTATCCGTGTTTGAAAATAATGTTTACCGAAGACATACACAGCGACTTGGTGGAAACATAAAGGGACTTGGTCCTCCATATTCTACTGTTGCACGCTGGACTAAGGTGTTTAATTTGGGAAGAACAATCACTGAAGATGAACACCGCCAAGGGCGTCCATCCACGTCCCTCACTGAAGACAACTTAAAAAATTCGAAGATGTCGTGTTGGCAGATCGAAGAGTGACTATCAGGCATGTAGCTGAGGTCACAGTGATCTCGTATGGCAGTGCTCAAACAATCATTGCCTACGATTTACATATGAAGAAAGTATCTGCGCGTTGGGGGTCGAGAATGTGAACCGACGAGCAAAAGAAGAAACGAGTTGACATTTCGAGGGTGAATCTCGAGAAGTTTTAGGCAGATCAGGAGAATTTTTTGTCATGTTTCGCGATTATGGACGAGACCTAGATCCACCATTTTGATCCAGAAACCAGACAGCAATCGAAGACGTGGGAGCGACTCTCTTCACCGACGCCGAACAATTTCAAAGTGTTGAGCTGGGTGGGGGCAGTTATGGGATCATTTGATGGGCCGCTGAAAGAATTATGATGATGGAATATTTGGAAAAGGATGCTGCTATATCAGGGTTTTACTACGCAGACCAAATAAGAAGATTGCGGGAGGCTAATAAGGAAAAATAACGCGGCAAACTGCGAGCCAGAGTGTTGTTTTATCAAGACAATGCACCGGCTCACAGGACTGCAGCTGCGGTGGCTGCTATTGAAGAAACAGGATTCTAACGACTTGAACATCCGCCATATTCGACAGATCTAGCTCTCAGGGACTTCTACCTGTTTCCTCGGCTCAAGGAACACCTTCGGGGCAAGAAATTTGAAGATGATAGCGTTTTGGGAGATAAGAGACAATCCATTTTTTTCTAAATGTATCTTGTGTTTAGAAAAAAGATGGACTAAATATTTTAACTTGTTAGGAGACTATCGTGAAAAATAAATATTTTTTTTAAGTTTAATCACCTTGGTTTATATTGATTGTCATTACTTTTGGATCATTCCTCGTATGTCCACTGCCACTCAATCTAAATTGTTATCTAGATGTTCGCTTAATTTTCTAGGCTTCATAATCCTAATTGAATTGAAGTACCCATTAACGGCTTTATAGTAGACCTAATTTTTTTCCTTCATTGTTTCATTCAAATTCATCGACAGGAAATCAAGCTAAGTAGTCTTAAAATACAAAGGCTTTAGCTTTTCGCAGTCAAACAATTCCCCGAGAACTACTAAAAGTACTGTACTAACACTAAAACAAGGCGATGGGCTAGCCCTTCGATGTTCAACTTAGCAATAAAACTGTTGCAATAAAGCAAAAACAGCTCGCTAATAAAACTTTCTACTCTGTTCTGATTATATTGAAGATCAGCTGCATACACAGGAAAACAAAGCGCCAAGTCTATAAATCAATAATAAGATCTGTGTTGTGCTATGTATGTGAATCATAGACAGGATTACCACTTTATGACTAAAGTCATAAATCTAGCACTCTTTTATGTAAATCATCCAGCACTATTGCTTAGGAATCTATGACCTTCGGAACAAAATCAACTTCAATGTTAGCAGACATAATTCCTTCTTTCACTTTTCATTAAATAAGCGTAGAATTGCTACAAAATAAGTTCTTTAATAACCACAGATGGCAGTACAGACAATACCTCCCAGATATGTGTTTTCTGGTTGTCAGGCATTTACTAGATTATTTTTAAAATGTCCTGGATTCTTTTTTTGCGAATTATTAAAAATGAGAGCAAGTGATGCAGAAAATACATATAGGTGTATATCTAGCTATTATTAAGTATCTTGCAAAAAACGATATGCCAACTAAAAAGTTATTGGGCTAACTAAAAACTTTCGAAACAAGTAAATATTATCAGAATACATCGAAAATGTTGTGAGAATTACTTTCGCAAAAAGTTTTAAATTCAAATCTTCATAAAGTATTAATTTTGAAATATTAAATCGCGCTAGCTATCACATAAAAATGTAGTTGGGCGCACTATATCGACTGTTTTCTTGGGAGCGTTGATTTTGCTACCGAAATATGAAAATAACACCGACGCATATATGAAATTTCGATTAATTTTCATTAATCTAATACAGTATATTATATTTGATAAAATTGCAATGTTTAAATTATCTTAAATTAGGACTACCCGTTTAAAATATTTTTAGCACTCTACCATGCAATTTGTGACTTGTATTCAAAATTTCCATGATTTATCTCCAATCAAAAGTGGCAACACTGATCATGGACTCCCACAAGAGCATCCGCACACATGTTTAACGCCTTCGAAAGGCGAACAATTCAAGCAAAACAAGAAAGCAACCGCTGGTGAATAAGGTACAATCACGATCCAGAGGTTCCCACATTCATCACATGATCGGAAGCTGCAATGGTCACGTGCGGCGAATGAACGCGTATCGAGCACCTAAAAAGATAAAACCCTAGAAACGCTGGTGCTACTTTGTTGACGGAGAGCTCGGATTTCGTAACTGGCGAACGTGGTAGTTAGGCCATATGACAAGAGACAAATAATAATTATTCCAGAAGACAAATGGAGACGTTAACTGCGTTAACAGTCGCAATGTTACGATGCCGACAATATTAAGCTCATGACTAGGATCTTCTTCGGCACCACTAGGCTAAAAAATTGTTGACTAAATGCATTTTCTAAACTTTTCTATACACTTCCAGGTTCAACTTAAAAAAGTATGTCGTCATAATAAAATTTGTTTTATCGATTGAAGCTTAGGGGAAAATTCGGTAGACACTAAGTATCATAATGTAAACTATTCTTTGAGCTTAAACTTAGTTGATTTAGAGCTAGAAAAAATTTAATCAGAAAAAATATTTTACGTTGTAGTTTGGAAAGCAAACAATTCTCATATCTGTGACCCGAAGACCCCCATCATAGTATACAATTTTCAGGTATACTTTCAAAGAAGCTAGCCAAATTTTAATTTTGTTAAACTGAACTACTTGACTGCACGAAGATACCAACAGATGAACCAAATCGAGAGTAGGTTTGCGTACGCGTAATCACACTGGTATTGATACCATGGTATCGAGACATAGGAGAGGAGGAAGATCGTTGACATAGAACAGGAAGAGCAAAGGACCTAGAATGGAGCCTTGGGGAACTCCAGTTTTCGTCTCGAAGGGAGTTGATAAACAAGAAGTACATATATCGTACTAAACAAGAACGATAGAACAGATGGTATTCGAGTCATTTAATGATAAACGATGAAAAACCAAAGCAACTTAGTTTGCAAAGAAGCAGGTTGTGATCAACATGATCAATAGCTTTCGAGAATTCCGCGTAAATTACCTGAACTTCATATTAAGTTTGTGAAGTTTACTAAATTTGTTGAATTTTCTCAAGAGTCTCAGAAAAAGATGGACATGACAGTCACACATCCGTACTAAGATATTAAATTTAACCTTAAAAGTAGCGTAAAATCATCACCTAATCTCTGCTAACAAACGATATTAGGAGCATTTAATTATAGTTCTCACCACTGTCTGGAAAAGTTCTCTGCCTATGCACTGCTTCGTCAAACTGCTATTAACCTAGAATTGGGTGTTATACTGATGGTATGGTGGGACTGGTGGTGTAGTGGGACTGCTGGTATGGCGGTCCGGTGGTCCATACTAGCACCGTGACAGCAGTCTTAAAAACTCAGACAGAAAGAATTTTCACTGGCCCCAAAATGAAAATTTCAAATCCACGATAAGTGGCATAAATAAGCAGTCACACAGTTCTTGAGCTGAAATTTAGTCAGTTCAAATAATCCTAGCAAATACATACATACGTTTTATTTTTGATTTCAGAATTTTTTTATTAGAAAAAGAAATTTCCAAAGGCGGATTTACGATAGTTATCACTTATATCATTAAAAATTAGCCACCAATGTTTCTACATATTCCCTGTGAGTAAATTTATTCGGAAAGAAAGATTGCCTACACAAAATTCACAATTCAAACAAATTTGCCGAATGTGAACAAATTTCATCACTCGTATTTACATACATATATGGCCGCGAGATACATAGAGTACACATAATCTAAAGGAAATACACATAATCTAGTCTTATTGAAATTGATTAGAATAAATACGATTTTTGAAATTTTTTTAGCAGCTTTAGTTTCCATCGTTATTTTAAGTTTTTCAAACAAAATATTTTTGTAACAATTTGAAACTATTTTTGGCGAGTCTAAATGTCGGTTTTGGGTAAATAAAATCGAATTATATTAATGGAATTTGTAAAATAACTTATCTTAATGTCATTTAACAAAAAAATAGTGAATAAAATTCAATCAACCACGAATATGTGGGGACACATTCTGATCATGATCGTATTATTATCCTAAAGATGGAATATTAAAATGGTAAAACCTGCAAAATCACAATTTCCATTTTATACAATTTCAAATTGTTCCAATTTGATTATATTTCAAAAATTTCTTCTTAGAAGTTCAAAATTTTTTAAGAGATTCATATTTACCAATGAAAATAAAATCCTTCCAAGTTTTTCAATTAACTCGCGTATTTCAAAGTCATAGTAGACTTTTCCTTTTCCCCAATCGAAATATTTATTTATTTATCGTATCCCTGAACTTGTTTTTCATGTGCACGAAGTTACAGAAGATCTATATCCAAGACAATAATATGTAATTTGATTTTTTTTGTATAGTTTCAACTACAATCTTACGACGCCACGTATCATTTATTTTATACAAAAATCGAGAGAAAGACGAGAAAAAGTTTATTATTTCAAAAAGAGATACGGCAATGAATGGGATTAGTCTTGTGCAAAAATTGAAATGAGCTAGATGGACTTTGAAGAATCGAAAGCAGTGTCGGTCGCGATTCATTTGTCGTTACAAAGGGCATAGAGTATTTTCTTGACATTGCATAAAAAAGCGCCTAATAAACTAGCTCATTTACGTTTGGCAATATATGAACATATGCGAATTGTATGGTTCGATTTAAAAATTTACTAAATTGATTTTCTCTCTCACAATCGATCTGAGTTTTCTGTTTCACAGTATTCTTTTGGTTTTTTTTTTTCAATTTTCATACAAAATAAATATCTGTTTTATGCATTTACAATGATATAATTTATTCATAATCATTATAATTATCGTAGTTATAACTAGACAGTTGATACAGTACATTAAAGAAGCTAAATCTCTTCTTCATTCATCATATATATTTGTATTAATATATCTAGAATACAATCAGCTTTCGATAGAAACAAAGAAAACAATATCGAGTGGAAGAAAAAAACTGTAGTGGGCACATAAAACAATTATTATACATACTTATATTTGCGAGTTTATAATATGCATGATTCGTTTTCATAATTTTCTGTTCTTCTATTATTTTTTTCATTTGTCTATATATTCTCAAAACTATCGAGATTGTTTTAAAAATTTAAAATAAGACTTTTATGTATATATTTATATAAGTTTTAAAGCTTTTTAGCGCCCAATTTCAACGGGCCACGTTGAGCACGACGCGCTTCCAGTTCACGTTGTCGCTGCAATTTTTTTTCCTCACGTTTTCGTCGAACTTCGTCTAATTTTGCCTGTCCTGGAAAATCAAAATTTTTATTTATAAGCTCAGTGTGATTAGTTTTAGCAGTTATTTGAAATATTAATACATATGTTTTTTACATAAGAAACACAGCTGACAAGTTTAAGTTCTGAAATGTAAAATAAAACAAAATATGGATGAAAACACATCAATTTAATCTGACTGGTTTTTTATGCCTGGCATAAATTTATCCAATGCCATTGATTAATTAGTCGTCGCTTTCAAAGTTATATTCTATTCCTGACTTCGCTTTTATTTGCGGCCAATTTTAATGGGAATTTGTGTAAAAATCTTGAAGTCTTAATTTTTTTTTTTTTTTTTAGCAAACTGAAACCCTGTTCGAAGAGGATTAGGTTGGCTTAAAGTGTTCACTGTATGGGAATAGAAGTGATCAGAAAACGTAACATAGTTTGAACTTTCTGTATAACCCATTTCAAAACTTTGCATCACATGCTTTCTTAACAAAATTAAGTTCAATTTCGTAAAAATGCAGGATTTTTTTATCAATAATAATTTTCATGTAGGTATGTAAACTACGTCGCTTTTTCATGGTGCATAGTGGACAACGCTAAATGTTCCAGACCAGGGGTGGGCAAACCTAATACTGGTATGATCGACACTAATTTTTTTAATTTATACGCGATCGACTTCGAAAAATGGGTTAAATTAAAAACAAATAAAAATTTAATCAAGGTCTTTATTGATATTCATATATTAAATACATTGTGTTACAACTTTGTGCAATGAACTTTATTAATAAAAATATTTTGGATTAATTTTTGATGTATATGCGTGACTCTCCATTTCATCAAAAAGAATTGTAGAGTTAGGCTTGTAAGCACTGATGCACAATCGAATAGATGCCAGTAAGTGGTCATCAGTCAGAAAACTCGTAAGTTGCGGTTCGATGTTTTTCATTTGAGAAAACGTTGCTTCACATAGATAAATGGAAGCAAAAAAATGCAAATATCCTCATTGTCACCAACCTCAATAATGGATATTTTTTATGGTAAAAATTTTTATGGTCATTTGCGCGTGCTATTTTAAAATTTCTAACTCTAGATCCGATGAATTCAATTGTAAAGTATGAACTAGATTTGTTGAAATATCTTCGTTATCGAGTTCTCTAAAAGGGAATGAAATAAATTCACAAATCGGTTGAAGGTTATTGAGATTTGCAAATCGTCTCTCGAATTCTTGTTTAAAATTTTTCAGTTCAGGACAAAACATTTCAATATTACATTCGCCAGTAGGTTAAGTTAGGTTGTACCAGTTGGCATAAGGCCACACATAGACCTATTGGTCCATAGTAATACCAGATAAATGGGCTAGGAGAAAAAAATTCAATCCAAGCGACCATTGAAGGTCCCGGACTTTTTCGCGAACTGAAGGATGCCTTTCAGCTTTTGCATTTTACATTCACCAGTAAGTTTAATATGTTTTTCTAAACATGGAAAATATTTAAAGAAAGGTTTTAATTTTACTCAAAAAACATTTACCGAACTCAACAAGTCAACAATATTTTCCTTTTCCTTGTAATTGTAAGTTAAGCAAGCTGTAACCGCCCATAAAATCCGTAAGAAATGCTAATTTCTTTACCCATATTGGATCTTCCAATTGTCCAAAAATGCAATAATTTCAGGCAAAAGATTTAGAAATCTTTGCAAAATGCTTCCTCAGCTAAGCCATCTAAAGCTTAGTACTGTTTCCGATTTCACGTTAAATTTTCATGCAAATTTTCACGTGAAATTTATTTCGGCGAAAATTAAACTTGAAAATAAGCAAGAGTTGTACTCACTTTTAAGCGTGAAAAATTGCTTGGAACATGTTTTCGCTTTGAAAATGCAGATAGCTTTGGCACATGTCTCCAATCATTTCACGCCAATTTAGTATGTGCAGTTCATTCTTTAGGCTAGTACTGAGTTAATCGTGAAGCTGATTTTTGATATGTCTCCATTATCTGGTCATTCTTTCGAGCGAAAATTTTGAAAATGGAGAAAAGCGGAGACATTTATCATTTCTGACGGATCAGATGTCAAGAATTTCCATTTTCGAACGATTTTTTTATTGAAAAGACATTTACACAATTCAATTTTCACATTCAAACACCAAATGTCACTTTTTAGCTAGAAAGAATGAACTGCACTAACTAAATTGGCGTGAAAAGATTTCAATTAAAAATTTTATTTTATCTAAATCGGGATTAACGTTTGTTGCGCTGTGTGCGACAATTTACTACCTCGGTAGCTGGGAGACGAATGCAAATGCAGGCAAGGTGTATAGCGGGAAGCAAAAATATAAAGAGAGTACTTTAGAATAGAGAGATTTAAGGAAATGAAACAACCGTATATGTATACGAGATTTAATGAAGCAGTTTTACTACAATGATATAAATCTATAAATTGCTCAAATCGAGATCATAGCTATCTCGGATTTTCCCTTTGGCTTCTCCGCCACCAAGACTCTGAGAGCTTTTGTGTGAACTGAAACTGCGTGTACTGTCCGATTGGATCTATTAAGCCAAGGCCCATTCCAAAATGTATTGAATAAATCGTCTACTAAATTTTTAGTTCACATTTTAAATTAACCTAGTAAATTATTAAAAATGTCTGTGATCGACTGTCGAACTATTTGCGATCGACCGTTTGCCTACCCTGTTCTAGAATCTCCCTTTATAACGACCTTTTGTCCATGCACTATTCCTGTTTTCTCGATTTTTAATCTGTTACGCTTGGGTTGGTGGTTGTAGCATTTCGATCTTTGCTTTTTTCAGGTGTAGTAGCAACAGAGTTAAATCCTGCTCGTGAACGATTCCGGGTTAATCCAACCATCTCCGTCTCGTTGAAACTCTAGCAAGCTTCGAAGTACGTTCTCAGTTTTGTCACCATTAAATTGGTGGTTTAGGTTCAGTTGAGGCGGACTCCTGTTTAGTACAGATCTGTATTGCAGCACACGTCCCCCATTGTAAAGATAACTATGGAACCAATAAGGTGACTACGATTTCCAGCTGAGCTAGCAGGTTTTATATAAAACGGAGAATAAACTAACTTTCAAAACCAAAATTATTAGACGAAAGCTTGCCAACACCATAATTTATTTATTAATTAATTGGTATAAGTTCGTCCAAGAAAGACTAGTAGGACTTACTTTAAAAAGATAAAAACACAAAAAAAAACATCAAAGTGATCTATTTATAGCTAAACTCTTGTTCAAATATGATAAAGTGGTATTAAAATCGAAATTATCGTAAGCAATATTAACATTTCTTTTTATGGACAAAACTGACTCATTGAATGTGTAGCTGGTCCAAAAGGAAGGGACAGAGAAAATATTGATGTTCCTCATTCTGTGGCACTTGGTATTGGCGCCAAACAGACTTTAAATGTATTCAGGGCAAATATCCCCTGTGAGGAAATCAGTTTTGAAATCTTCTCGTCTGTTTTTAAGCGTACTCATGGCAAATAACCTAAGACGATTAATGTAAACAGGCAAGCGTAGAGGATCTGATCGAACAAACTCTCGTAAACGAAATAGTGAAACCTTTTCTGAATTAACTTGATACATTCGACATACACTTGCTGATAAGGCGCTCAAACGCTCAAACTATACAGGCATACTCGAGAATAGGTCTAACTAAATTACAAAGGAGTATCTTAGTTAGATGTATGACATGAAATTCTTTAGATCGCCTCTTTACAAATCCTAAAGTAGAAGCTGATACTAAGATGGCATTGATATGATCGTCAAAAGTGAAGGCATTATTTAAAAGTACTTCTAAATAGAGTACTTTGTCAGAATATCTTAAGGGAATGCTATTCAAAAGAAATATTAAATGGCCTACATGGCTTCCTTGAGGAATACCAGATATGACATCAATTTCTGATGACAGGGTACCATGGAAAAATCCACATAGGGTACGGCCTTCCAAATAAGAAGCTATGTAGCTAATAAATAGCTGTGGAAAGTTAAGGGGAGACATTTTACACAACAGAATGGAATGATCCAGCTTGCTAAAAGTCTTCGTGGAGTCGGTATAAACACGGTCTATTGAACTCTACCAGGTTGGTAGTTGTGGATTTGTCCTTCATGATTTATGCCACCATGTTGCAAAGGCGATAAGATTGATTCGCTGTGAAACACAACACACAATGAGCAAAGCATCCGAAGAGAATTAAGTGAAAATTGTACACAGCTTTATTAATATCTCTTTCTGACATCACAGGGGACCAATCGCACGTCGCAATGAAATCATAATGTCTTTAAAAAGTTAAATTTACATAGTGTGGTATGTAAAGGGATACTTAGACATGTACTAATTTCCAAGATGATAATGACTAGTCAATAATTTGTTGAATCGCAGTGGAGAGATGATGCACAGTGCTTGACTTCAGATGCGTGGGCGTTTCCTCTAATGTCTAAGTGGAAACTAGGGCGGCTTTACTGTCTGGGGCAAAGAAGTCTGCGAGAAGCGGACTAATAGCTAATGAAAACACTGGTACCAATTTGACTGCGATTAATGGGGATATAACGGTTGATTCAGCTCCGTTAACTTCCAGCACACTCGTAGAGCTTCATTTTACCATTTTTTAGGGATTTCGGGGCTCTGCATCCCAAGCCTGGCCCGAGGAAAACTCAGAAGTCCGTTAGTCAGCATAGTGGCGAACAGATTACGGCAAATGAGTCGATTCAACCGCCAACGAAACACTCAATTGAGGTGGGACATAAACTCCTTCGAGCCGTTTTCTGGGCCTAAATGGCGTTCGTCCGGCTGTCATCCAGCAGTCTATAGAAATAACGCTAGCATAGCTGAGAGAGATATATAATGTATGCTTTCGCTTCTTGTCTGTTCCCATCAACTGGCAGGAAACTAGAGCTAAAGACTAGCGTTCAATAAGTCCTAGCTCTGTCTTGCTAAAGATTCTGGAAAGGATAATTGACTATTAAACCAAGAAGTCAGTCGGTTCTATGATAATATTGAAACCCCAGCATGCTTTTACCAAAGGAAAGTCTGTTTAAACTGTTCTCTACGTCCTCATTGAGCAAAATGAGAAGCCATTTGCTCTCAGGAAATATACGCTTGTCGCCTTTTAACACATTGAGGGGGCCTTTAAAAACGTAAACACATTTCAGAACACTTTATTTTTTTATGTTATTTCTAACTGGTTTGAAAATGCTTAATATTTTCAAACGCAGATTGGACATCGTGGGAACTGAAACTTCATCGATCTTGGGAGACCTCTTTGTGACAAATTTCTACTAATAACTACTAACTCTATTGATTTGATGATCAGGGTAATGAAAGAAGTGAGCGAAAAATGTAGTTTCATTATTTTAAATTAAACCCGATTTGTTCCTTTTGAAACTTTTGAAATTTTTTGTCAAATGCCGATATTTCTAGGATAATCTGCCCTTTTCTTCAGTGTTTATCGGTCGAATCTTAATATAACATAGGTATCTTGTTTATAGTGCTTACTTTTACAGTATTGACTTATACTAATTACTAGCTAATTTTATACTAATTACTTACTTAAATACATTTAACTATCTATATATAAATTACATTATTCCCCTCATTATAAAATGTACGTTCAAATTAGCCTGAACAATGGTGATGTTTCCTTAGTCTGTGTTTAGTCGCATATTAATCGTTATTCCCTGTTATGTTGTGCTCCTTCTTCAGGATGTGTTTATGTGTTTCTTTTCCTCGCTGAAGCTGCTTTCCGCTTATGTTCGGTTAGTCTAACACCAACTAGCCGTTTCGTTTGACCAATGTATATTTTGTCGTATTCTGGGCAAGTAATTTTATATATTCCACATTTTTTCTTTTCTTCATTTTTGTCCTTCACATGACATAATCTAGTACCTAATTTTTTAACCCTACTGGTTGGAACTGCTTTTATATCAAAGCGTTCAAGAAGTTCTCGAACTTTTTTTTAATATTAACGAATAAATAATTGGAGCCCTTATGGATTTTTTTTTGTGTTTCCTGTGTAAAGAGCGTAGTATTTTATCCTTCTTCTTGTTGACAAAGTTTTCAATTATTTTCTCGTCAAATCCATTTTTCTCGCGGTAACTTTAATTTATTCAACTTCTGAGTTAAAACTTTCCTGATTCATGGGCACTGTTAATAGCCGATGACTCATCGAGCTAAAGGGCGCCATTTTGTGGGAATCCCAAGGATCAGACGTGGATGGTGTTGTTCTCTCGGTGTGTGTGAGCTTCCGGTAGATGTTAAACCTAGGAAGACCTTCTTTCCTTATGACCATCAAATCCAAGAAGGGTAATTTCTTATTGTTTTTGACTTCCATTGAAAATAGGATATCCTTATGTGCTTGGTTCAACTTCCAAAGTTTCTGTCAAAGCATCTTTTTTACGATAACTAGAATGTCTTCTACATATCTCAACCAAACACGAGGAAGCGAACCTTATTTAAGAAGTTTCTTTTCCAGTCTGTCCATAAATATCTCACTTATAAGTGGGATCGAGCTAAAAAAAAAAAGGAACACCACAAACAGACAATCAAACCTGCATATCCCCAATGTGCCTACACGTTTTGACCGTTTAAGCAGCTACACCTTAGACATAAGGATCTCACACGCATGCATTCAACGCCCTCGACAAACTGTCATATGACCACAAGCCGGTCCTCTAGCTTCTTCAATGATGTAATCTATTTCATTGACGATTCCGTAAGAGAGAAGAAAGTTACTAGCTGGGAAGTTTTCTGAGTTGTACTGGCCGAAGTAGTTAGTCAAACACCTGAAACGCTAGCGACTTCGACTGCCGTGCTCAGAAAAATAAAAGTCTTAAGCGCCAAAATACAGTTTTGGGTTAATTTCATGATGTAATAAAGCGTATTGAGCTCTGTCTTTGTAACCTGCCAACAGTTTATTTCTGAAGCGTGTTTATAAACAAATCGCTTAACATTATTGTCACATCTCCAGAATGTAGCACTCGTCCTTAATAAAAAGTCTTAACTCCCATTTTTCTATACCAAAACATCTTGACGTTCTCTGCGAAACTTTTATACATTGTGCCAAATCGATAAAACGAAAATTTAATTTTACTCAAACCTACAAAAATGGAGTTAAGACTTTTTAACTTAGGACGGCAGTAGAGGAATCAATAGATTTGTTCACCAATGTCATAAAGCAGGCATAAGAGAAGAAAGCGATCACAATCCCGGTAAAGGAAGAACACAATCTTTACGAGCTCCCTAAATCGATAAAGTTACTTATACGGAGGAGGAATCAGCTCTGGCATTAAGCTAGAGGCACAGAGAGCCCTAGAATAGAGCAGGAAGTCAACCAGCTTACCAACTACATACGTGGTCAGATATCCCAACATCAGAATGAACAGTGGGAGAGTTTGATGTTAATGAGAGCATTCTATGGCGACTGCCTCGATACTTGAAGACCACAAACAAACCGTTAATAACATCAATCTGCGGTCCATATGGCCGCAGATGAAGCTAATGTCTTTACGGACTCCTTGGAGACGAAATTCCACGAAAATTTCTTATCCGTATGAAAAATAAATATGAAAATAACGCGGCCATTATTATCGTTCTACTGCAACCTAGTAAAAATTTGGCATTCTCCCCGAACTAGAAACTAATCAGCCTCTTGTCGCCAGTTGCTAAATTGGCCAAACTCGTTCTCCTTGAGCAAAAATTTCCGGAGAACATCATTCTCCTCGAAGAGCAGTTTGTGAGCAATCCACTTCACTCCACAGAAATCCAGCTAGCAAGGGCGGTCCAAAAAATCCGAACAGGACCATACAAAATCGACTGGGCTATTTATGTTCGATATAACAACGCCTTCGACAAAGCCTGGCATGCAGGACTAATTTTCAAAATGAATGGATTTATATACTCCCTCTCATTCCCATGGACCTCCATGATCCCCTATTTTAAAATATATAAACAACAGGTTGAATGGCAACGGACGACCAAGTACTCAGGATTCAATTTTGGCGATCAATTAACTTGGGCGTCAAACTTACAAAATAAACGCAGTATCTCCAAGACTCATCAAAACCCAAAGACTTAACAAAATCAACAAATCACTAGTCAAGTTTTGCAATCGCACAAACCTTAAAGACCAACAGCAAAGCCTGCAGATCTACGAAAATTTGACACTGAGGAGAATTTTCCGAAATCTATTATACATTAGAAACGTAGACATACATAAGGACTTTAGGATCGAAACAGTACAAAAATACATACTTTAAACTCTTCGACAAAATAAACTGAAATACTAATAGCACCATGGATATTCTCAGATTCCCGACCATGGCATACGAGATATATCCAGACCTCACTAAACATCTAAACCATTTGCACACTAAAAATCTAGCTGGTGGAAACCAATTGCACACTAACTACATCTAAGTAGCCTAGGTAGCCAAGATTCATAGCTGATCGCAAGGCTACTCACAGAGAAAAATGGAGTAAGGATGAAAAGGATGAAAAATGGAGTCGTCGTCCAAGCATTGTCACTTTTTTATGATACTGTACCCTAACGACCTTAAACCTTAATTTGAAGACATCATCATGATGATGAAATTATTTTACTTCTTCACTCTCGGGTAAACTAAACGCATTAAGATAGTCTCGTCTAGTTTTTTCATGGGAAAAGGATATGTTTTCTCTCAGGCAATTTTACACGTTTGCATAAAAAGAAAACTTGTGTCCTGCCAAAAATAAATCCTTGTTGTTCTGGGAAAAAATATTTCTCTTTCAGCAAAACAAATCATATCTTGCCTTCATTTTTGAGTAAATAAGATCTTTGCTGTAAAATGCGCTTTGGTTCACAAAAATTTCCTATTTCTGATCACTCTATACTTTTTGCGACAAATTTATTTATACCAACATTTTCGTGAATAGCTTTTAAAACTGGTTCGACCATTTTTTTTTCATGTGAGATTCGATTAATAGGCATTTCATGATTGAATTATTAGACGGAATTAGCTAATTTTTTTCGTACTGCTTCCACACATCAAATTTATCTAACATAAAACTCTACTGAGCTTTGGGCTGAATTGACGTATCGGTTTTTCATTTGCAGTCACTATTTATTACGGAACAAGCTGAAGACAGAGCTCGCTATGGGATTATGATTATTCCCGAATCCATGTCATCATGGTTATGTTCGTCTTGTTAAAGTTACTTTCCATACTGATATGAAATTATTTTTTAAAATGGAAAATGAAATAAATAGGTATCTGGCAGGTATTCTATGCTTAAACTTATCATTCATCACAAAATTAGTGATAGATGCAAACCATTTTAAGAATTTTTACTCTTGCATACCTGTTAATGGCTCATCGATCGGTTCAAATTCACCATCAGCCCACGAATCGCTATTCCAATTTGCATTCGAGTTATTTGTATGGCCTTCGCTGACAGGACTTACATTATTGCAATTTGTATTTATATTAGGAAGGTCATTAGGCCGTGTTTGTTCAGGCTGATTCTGTTCTTGTTCCTCGTTCTAAACAAATAAAAGTGCAAACATTCAAAAACTGGTTCGATGAATGAAAATTTTCATGATTGTACTCACAGTTCTTCTTCTAAACTACCCCAATCGTCGTTATCCCATCCGTCCCGCATATCATTCAAACCGTCTTGTGCACTAAGTTGCCCATTATTCGATGTTCCCGCCATTGGGCTGCTGGGATCTTGTGATGTCTATGAACAAGCAAAAATCAGTCAGCTTTATGTAATAAACATTCAATTAGATTTGCATTACATCCATTTCGCCCCAATTTTCATTATCCCAATTATCCGCTCCGTAATCACTAGCCGAAGCGGACGTATCGTTACTTTCGTGCTCTAATGATGTCATCGATGTCACGCTTGATGTGGTCGTCGATAAACTACTACTCGATGGCTGTTCCAAAGATGCTGGTTTCGATAAATTGCGACCGGTCAATGGCGGTCGTGGTCGTGCCGTATCACTTTGACTTCTATAGAACTTCGCTGTTACCGCAGTTACGGCCCAGCCTGCCCATGTAGCCGCAGCATTACCTATAGACGGGGTTGCGGTATTTACGTCCGCCTCTGAAGGATTAGGAATAAATTAACATCAAAGAATATTCTGAGAAGCTTGGAGATCTTACCCATTGTTTCACGTAAGCTCGGATCTTCTGACACTTTTTCTAGTTTGCCTAAGAAACCTCTAGTTGTTTTAAAAGCTGGATCACGAACAGTCTTTTCGGGATCGACAGTTAATGAACAAAGCGCGGGTAGTATTCGATTGGCTACCTCACTGGAAACCATGAAAAAATCAATTGAATCATAATTTATGGTGAGCAACTGATATATTATTGGTTCTTTGTTTGACTCGGGATGCACTGCAGTACAGAACAAGTTACTTTCAAACTGACCTAAGCAAAAAATATTGTTGAGTAGCGGCCAATGCTAGAATTCCGGCCACTCGAGCAGGAGGAAACGGATCACGCATCGCTCGTATAAATGCTGAGACTAAAACTCTTTGCCGAACCTGTCAAATGAGTTAGCACAATGTATAGAATTTGAATTTTTTATTACGTCCAGAAACAGCTCACCTGCGGATGTAAATGTGGGGCAATTTTACCCCAAACAAACGGTTGTATTAGTCCGAATACCGCCCTGATCATCTCGGGCCTGCAGTCGTGCAAAATGTCGCAGGACTTCTACATTCAGATTGTTATAATTCAATTTCGGCGCCAAATGTATTATTGACTGAGAGAGATCAGAAGATGAGAAAACAATGTACCCCAAAATATTTCAAATACTATTGATTACCTTCACAGTTTGCTCTCTAATTGTAGCGTTAGTATCAAGAAACCCATGTGCGACTTGGGGGAAAATTTGATCATTTACAACCTGTGGCTGTAAATGCGCTATAAACAATTCTAATTGCTGCAACAGACGCGATCGTGTTACACGGTCCGTGGAAGCAAATAATTTAACAACACAAGGTACTATTCGTTTTTGATATTCCGCTTCATCTAGTAAGCGTCCAAGCTGAAACAGAGAGAAACACAATCACATATTCTCAAAAATTGCTTCAAAAACTTGAAACGAAAAGAGAAATATAATAAGAAGATAAATTCGACCAACAGCAGTAAAACTCCATCAAATTTTTATACACTAAGTTCTCACCTTAAACATTGGTGCTAAAACCGCTGAACCAGCATCACCATATTCATAAGCAGTTATTAATTGTGGAAGTATTTTATGTCTGAAAAACAAAGATGAAATCAATAATATTATCTTTCGCCGTCGCGAATCACAGATCAGAATGATAACATACTTGCAAACATTCTCTGGGAAATTATCTAAATGCATCGTCAAATTGTAAAAAACCGATTTTTCTCGGTCTTGTCCTTAATCTGGATCTCTTCGAGAAAAAGTAGCGAATCGACTAAGTCATTTTTGAAGAATCCACCCGGTTTACGACACCGCATTATTATATCGGCAGGATTCGGACGATTCGCAGGCGAAGCACCAACCAATTCACAATAGACGGCTGTTAGGTTTTTCGGTATAGAGTCGATATCTTTTAAATTGCCACGTGACTTCAACGGTTCGTTAAAAGATTCCCAAACTAAACATCCAAGGCCCCACATATCAGTCGAACT